>CM055112.1:39038273-39374794 GCA_029204225.1 Diphasiastrum complanatum | reverse complement strand
ACAAAATCTTCTATTACCAAACTGTGCCATGGCACTCTATCATGGATGATAGATACAAAAATCATCTTGGAAGAGGTGGAATGGTTTTGGATAATTATCCAACGTATTAGGTGAATCCTAGTAATAATCTTGCAATGTACTTTGGGATTTTGGTCTTAAACTGACTTCTGATAAGCGAGTTTTGATGATGAAGTATGTGATTCAGTAAAACCTTTGTAAAATATTCGTTCTGCATTAAAGTTGTTGTTAACATCTTCAAAGAATATTCCATATTCTAGAACATCCTATCCTTTCATGCCCATAGAGTTTTAATCGTTAGTGTATCTCAGCATTGTTCACCAAATCTCGGAGGTGATCTAGTGATTTTGATGATTTTTAGGTATTTGTCATTGTCTACCTCGGGTAGTACTGAGTGGTTCAGCGTGTGCGTTCTCCTCTCGACTCTAGGTGATATGGCTTTTTTGTCGTGCTAGACAATATTTCATGAGCATAAGATATAAAACTGGGAGTGATCTTACAAGCTGATGATGCCTTTGGTATGGGTATCAACTCCAGCTAGGCATCCATCCATAGCGTGTACATTTTTGCCTGAGGTTGGCATGATATTCATCATTCAATCAGTGATTTCTTGTGTGTCACGACTAGAAATTTTCCTGTCCAACATGGTCCTAGTGAATGATGTGTGTCCTAGGATCCCTGTCTTAATCAACACTAGTGTTACTCTTTTGTGGTGTGGTGTAGGATTGTGAGTGGTGAGGTGTATACATACCCAGATCATTCAACTATTTTCAACTTCTCTCATTATCCACAACAAATCCCGATCCAACATGACGTCATACTGCATGGGGGAGCCCACATAAAGGTGTTGTTGTTTATTTTCAAATAGGCTCTCCAACAAGTGGCTGGCTTGTAGTAAATTTTTTCCATACAGTTAGTCCCAAATATCTTCCTCTTGCTAGATTCGGCCTTATGGACACGTGATGTTTGTTAGGCCCAAAATATCTTGATTGAAATTACACATGTGTTTTCTAATTCATTCCAAGTATAAAAGTCATCACGGGTGAATCCTAGTACTGTTAATGGCAAATTTGGTATATGATTTAAGCAGTATTCAGACCATTAACATTGAACCTTTTGGATTTTTGTGGTTTTTAGTTCTCTATCGGCCTTTATGTGCTCATGGGATCGACACACCTTGGGTGTTAGGCGTTTGAGTGCTCGCCTCCCAAGGCCCATATGTTTCAATGGGTGACCTAAGTGGGGTGGTCTAAGTGTGGAATTTTCATTGTAACAATGCGTTCTTTCCTAGCCCAGGAGGTGTGTTTCACCTCGCCAGGTATTAATACCGCCTCTGTGTTTCAAGAGGGTTGGCCATATTTCATTTTAAGTAGCACTATGATGCATAACTTATAGACATATGGAATTCCCACTCAAGCAATTCACTTCACTTCAGCAATTGTGAAACTGTCAAGCAGTCATATAAAAAATATCATGTCAACAAGCGTGCACATATATTGACCTGGTATCTATTCATAGCACCAATTTGTTAATCATTCAGATCGCTAATACATCATTGTAAAGTAGTTTGAAAAGAATAGCATCAACAATGTTAGCTATGTTTCTCCTTCTACCAATCATTCCATCTACGTTATCACATACAAGCCATGCAACCTATTTGATAGTTATTGGCTCTGCTAAAAATCATGCTATCAGGCCATTCTCGTTACTTAATACAGTCATTGCACTGATCAATAACAACATATCTATAGTTCTATCTAATCATGAAAAGTAGAGGATTCTATATTTCATTCCACACCACATACATAGTAGCAGCGACTGACAATAACGTTGGCACAGTGAATTAATTGACCAAAAAGCCAGCAAACATAACAACGGCATCGTACAACCCATCAATAGCTTAGCAAACTCATAATGGATATTAAAAGCATACCCTAGTACTCCCTGGACAGTCGATTCTTCCTCAAGATGTGCTCTCCATCTGTCATTGTTCTTCTACTGATCTATTTGTACAATCGATTAGCTACAAGGATAGAGTCGGCCTTGATCTGGTTCTTGTAAGAGCATTCATTTACTAATTGTCACAGGTACTCTTGCTTTCATGTTCCTTCAAAAATATCTCATATGGTTGCGGGTGTCATGCTAACACGAGTGCTGGCCTGCCAACTAGTTGCACAAAGCAACTTGTCGCACTATTACTCCATGATGATCGCGATCCGACCTCTTTCTGGCAACACACTTACATGTAGGTGGGTAGACTTAGTGTTGGTGGCTGCTTCACTAGCTGCATATTGGCCATTGTGGTTCAAACATGATAACTCCTCCGTTGTTGCATAATCGAGTTCCAAACTCAAGCACGAGTATAGCAACAACGTTTTTAGTCTTAAGACGTCTTCAGAACTCCATATTCATGCATTCTGCCCTCAGAATTCCCTCTACGAATTATTTTTCTGTTAAGCATTCAAGCATTTCACCAACCAGCTGTTGGTGCAGAGTTAGCAACAGAGGCTGATTTGTACGCAGTTAGTTAGGCATTAGGTTAGAGCTAAATGTTAGCAATGTTATTGGTAGGCAGTTGAGTAGATTTAGGCTTAACTTAGAAGGCCTCTTGAGCCTCACGTTGCCTCTACAATGTACATATATCTACATAAGATAATGAGGAAGTTAGTACATCTTGGTTTATCATCTCTTGTGCTCTATTTTCTGGTTTTTTTCCATTTGTGCTTGTCTTCTTTTCATGGTATCAGAGCCCTAGGTTCTGAAAAGTGATTGTGTGTGTGATAGGATGGAGAGTGATGGACTAACATCAATATCAACATCCAAGTTGAAACCACCACTGTTTAGTGGAACTGGATTCTATAGATGGAAGAAAGTTATGAAGCAATGTTTAAAGGCAGAGCAAGTTTATGACATAGTTGATGGAAGAGAGCCCAAGCCAGTTTTGCTTGAGATAGATGCACCAGCAATGATTGATTGACATCAAAAGAATTTGTTGCGTTGGATGGCAAAGGATGACAAGGCTCTGGAAACTATTGCCATATACTTGAGTCAAAAAATCATAATGGAAGCAGAGTGTGACCAAGGAGCAAAATTTTTGTGGGAGGCTGGAGCAAAGTATGGTCCCCATACAGCAATGGAGGTCATGCAGCTTGAGAGTCAGCTAGACACTTTGAAATTTGTTGGTGGTGAAGATTTGAAGACACATATTAACAAGTTCAAAGAAATTTTTGATCTTTTAGCTACTGTAGGTTCAGAACATCAAGTTAGCAATGTCAGTCAGAGACTTAAGTTATTGAAGTCAATGTCGTATTCATGGGAAAGTACGATGCAAAACTTGATGCTGAAAAGGAACAATACATGGGATGAGATAGTTGAAGACTTGCTACAAATAGAGTTAATACGTAAGGAACATGGTGTTGGACAACCAAGTTTTGAATAGGCATTGTACACAAAAGGAGACAAGTCTCAAAGCAAGAAGAATTCTCAAGTCACCAAGGAAGATGGTGATTCCAAGCAGCAAGGCAAAAAGAAAAAGAGATTCGCCAAAAAAAGGTCAGTGCAGGAGTGTTTTGAGTTTGGACACTACGAAGCTGAATGCAAGATGTCCAAGGAGAAGGCGAAGGAAGTCACAAAGAATTCTGCAAGTTTAGCAGAAAATGCGATGATTAAGAGAGAACTGTACATAGCTACAGTACCATCAAATGAGAACCAATACATGGCAGCAGTAGAGAAGAAGATATTGTCTGTTGATTCTGCTACATCAACTGTCATGCTCAAGGATGAAGCCCTTTTGAGAGATCGTCAAAATGAAAAAGGGACAATTTTGCTAGGAGACCACAGTCAGGTTTCTTCCGAAGGAGTAAGTAATTTGCAGCTGAAGCTTCTCAATGGAGATATTGCAAAGATTCCAGGATCATTGCTTGTGCCTCAGTTGCGAAAGAATTTACTTTTGATTGCTAGTGTGGTTGATGCAGGTCTGAAGGTGGTCTTTGATAACAAAACAGTTTCCTTTTCCTCCAAAGATGCGTATGTGGTTGGGCATATGCTCGCACAAGGCTTCCGTAATGGAAATCTATATGAACTAGAGCTTGATGATGATGAGGCCATGGTAGCGGTTCACAAAGACAGTTTGTAACTATGGCATACGTGCTATGGGCATGTGCGTTTTCAGACATTGCTTGACATGCAAAAGCATGAAATAGTGCTGGGAATGAATTTTCAACAAGGAAACATGGGCACATTTGAAACATGCATGTTAGGAAAGCATCACAGAAGATCTTACCACTGTCGGGACAAGAGCAAGTGATGTTTTGGAGCTGGTTCATTCTAATTTATGTGGGCCTATGGAGCTGCCAAGTATTGGCAATACAGAATATTTCACTTTCATTGATGAGTTTAGCAGGAGAGCAATTGTCTACTTTCTGAAGCATAAAAGTGAAGCTTTTGAAGCCTTTAATATTTTTAAAGTATTTGCAGAGAAGCAGACAGGAAAATTGCCTAAGAAGTTGCGAACTGATGGAGGAGGTGAATACCTCAGCAATTCTTTTCACGAATTTTGTGAGCATCATGTAATTGAGTGTCAACTCACAACAAGGCATACTCCACAGCAAAATGGAGTAGCAGAGCAAAAGAATAGGACCATTGTGAATGCAGCCAGAGTATGCTAGTGCAAAGTGGTTTGACAAAAAATTTTCTGAAGTGAGGCAGTAGCAACAACAGTATATTTGCAGAATCAATTAATCACAGTTGCTTTGGAGGTCATCACACCTGAAGAGCTTTGGGACAGGCAAGAAATCGGACGTGTCACACTTACGAATTTTTGCAGCACAGCATATGTTCATATTCCTAAGAAGCTAGGAAAAAGTTTGATGACAAGAGTGTCAAGACAGTGATGGTGGGATATGCACTTAAGCACAAAGCATATAAACTATATGATAAGGCTACAGGAGAAATAACATAAGTTCAAATGTCACATTTGATGAGCTTGATATCATTCATCCTGAGAATGACATTGAATTTATTATGGACAATAAACTAGCTGCAGATCCTATGCTGGAGGAGCAAGATACATTTGTTGTCAAGCATTAGCAGATTTCCATGCGCCTGAAACTCTTTCTGAAGCACTTGCAGGTTCTGAAAGTGCAAAGCGGCATGAAGCAACTAACAAGGAGATGGCTTCTATGCAACACAATCAAGTTTGGGACTCTACAACCTCTAGCTGCAGATCGTGAAGTTGTGGATTCCAAGTAGGTTCTAAAAAGAAAGACAGAAGAAGATGGGACTCTTCAACATTATAAAGCCACGCTAGTTCGAGAGGTTTCACACAAAAAGTAGGGAAAGATTATAGCGAAACTTTTTCCTCAGTTGTGAAGATGCCTAGTTTGCGTACTTTGATGGCCTTAGCAGCACACATGGCTGGAAAGTCCACCAATGGATGTGTGCACTGCCTTCCTCAATGGTGAGTTGGAGGAAGATATTTACATGCAATAGCCAAAAAAAATTATAGACCAGAAAAGGAACATCTGGTTTGTAAGCTTCACAAGGCCATTTATGATCTTAAGCAAGCATCTCAGCAATGGTACAAGAAATCTGATACCGTCATAAAACAGGAAGGCTTTATACCCCTAGTACAAGCAGACACCAATATTTATATTTGCATTTTTCAATGTACAAATGTGTATTCTTGCACTGTATGTAGATGACATGTAGTCACAGGAGACAACAATGAAATTCTAGTAGTGAAAAAGCAATTAGCTGAACGATTCGACATGGTCAATTTGGGAGAAGCTCGCTTCTTCCTGGAATTCACATAGGCTCATGACAAGAGCAGACAAAAAGTGCATCTCAGTCAAAAGAGTGTTGATATGCTGTTGAACAGATTTGATCAAGATCTAATGTGTAGAACTTGATAGATTCATTGATTAAGCAACCAATAACTCTCTATGATTGTAAAGTACAATCATTATTGTCCTAAAAACTGTAAAATCTATCATGGTATCAGAGCTAAGTAAGAGAGTGATCATTGAATCATAAATCTTGTGAAGATCTTTGGCAAAATTTGTTTTTGGCCAATACTAGTGAGGGCGAGTTCTTCTAGAGTGATAGCTTGTAATCATTTGGATCAAAATGACTTGGAGGCTGTGTATGTACTTTTCACACGTGTGAAATCATACAACAACTTTCAATTCAAGTTACTTTGTGTTTGTTGGTCCCAAAATCACAATACTAGTTCATTTTTTATGCATAGTATTGATCTAGATTCATTCTAGCTAATGCCTATGACCAAATAGTGTTTTGGGTAATTGAAGCATTTCTTTTTAGAGTCTAAGATCAGATCTTAGAGGCTTATTTGTTCAGATCCTTAGTTGAAGTGAAATCTCTAAGAAAAGAGTTAAGCAAATTTTTTTTGTGAGAGTGAAAGCTAGGAATTTTTGGTAAGATCTTTGAGTATCATTCAAGCTTGTGTGCTAGTTTGATAGAGACAAGCCTATAGGCATTCTAGTAAGCTTTAGGCCTTTTCATAGATCTTTTAAAATTCAAAAATCTTAGTGATTTTTAAAAGAGCATTCATTCTAAAATGTCATCCATGGGTGGATATTTGATGGAATCAAGTGAGAGACTCACTTCCACAAATTATTCCATTTGGAAAGTGAGAATGGAATCACTCCTAGTGATGCATGATCTATTTGACATAGTTCAAGGAGTAGAGGAAGAGCCTCAAACTCCCCAAGAACAAGCCAAATACAAGAAGAGAGCAAGATTAGCTCTACATTGCATAAAGTTAAATGTATGCAATGCATAAAGTTAAATGTATGCAATGACCTCTTGAAAGAGGTGTCTTCTTGTACCTCATCCAAAGAGGCTTGGGATTCATTGAAGAGCATTTATGAATCCAAAAATACTTCAAGAATCCTCATGCTAAGAAATCAAGTTTTCCAAAGCATGAAAGGAAGTGGAGAGAGTGGACAAGAGTATGTCCTTAGGATCAAATCTCTTAACAAGGAGTTAAGTGCAATAGGAGAGAAGATCCAAGATCAAGAACTAGTACAAATCATCTTGAATGGTCTAGGTGATGAGTTCACCAACTTAGTCCAATCATTTGCCATTCAAGACTCTCTTC
Source organism: Diphasiastrum complanatum (assembly GCA_029204225.1). Taxonomy (NCBI): domain Eukaryota; kingdom Viridiplantae; phylum Streptophyta; class Lycopodiopsida; order Lycopodiales; family Lycopodiaceae; genus Diphasiastrum; species Diphasiastrum complanatum. The sequence goes on along the minus strand of CM055112.1, from coordinate 39,367,656 downwards.
CATCCATTGAAAAGTTGCACAATGCTCTTGTGGCCGAGGAGAGTAGGCTTCTACACCTCAAGACAAGAATGGATAGCATGTCACTTAATGGAGGAGAGGAGAAAGCTGACTTTACATCTTAAGGCAAGAAGAAGAAAAATCCATTCAAGAAAAATCAAGGCAAGGAGGCCGAGATGAAGAATGGAGGATCTACCTCCAAAGGCAAAGTGAAGAACAAGGCAAAACTAAAGTGTTTCTTTTATGGAAAGAAAGGACACTTTGCCTCAGAATGCTACTTGAAGAAGAATCAACAAGCCAAAGGAGATCAAGGGAACATTGCTCAAGAGGAAGAAAAAGAGGCCTTAATGGTTGCATCTACACCAACTTCAAGTCAAGACACATGGTGTATAAATAGTGGGGCTAGTTCCCACATGTCCTTTAACAAGCATTTTTTTTCTACTCTTCTATCTTGTAATGACTCTAAGAAGTCAATATACACTGCTAGTGATCAAGCATGCAAGATAGATGGCATAGGATCTATACCTCTTTGCTTAGGCACATTTAAAAGGATAGATCTAGATAATGTTTTGTATGTTCCTACCATTTCAAGAAACTTGCTTAGTGTAGGACAATTAATGGACAATGGACTCTAGATGTACATTTCAAGAATGGAGTTTGTTCCATCTTGAAAAATGATAAGTGCATAGCTAGTGGCATTAAGCAAGGTAGACTTTTCAAGTTGGATGCTAATGTTGCAAGTGAAAGTGTGAACTTGGCTAGGGAGGAGCTAACTCAAGTGGAGCTTTGGCATAAGAGATTAGGCCATCCTAATCTTCAATCTATGAAGTCAATGGCAAGCAAGGAACTAGCTCTCGGCCTACCAAGAGCTTTCAAGAAGTGTGGAAAGATGTGTGAGGCATGTGGCCTTGCAAAGTCACACAAGTCTTCTTACAAGAGATCTTCATCAAGATCTCTCTCTCCCTTGGATCTCATACATTCTGATTTACATAGTTTTTCACATGAAAGTAATGGAGGTGCCTTGATGTATGTAACCTTTATAGATGATTGTACTAGATTCACATGGATTGAGTTACTATCAAAGAAAAGTCTTGTTTATGAAGCTTTCATTAAGTTCAAGTCTCTAGTAGAGAAACAACTTAGTACTTCTATCAAAGCACTAAGATGTGATAATGGAGGAGAGTACACCTCCAATAAAATGAAAGACTTTTGTGAGATCAATGGTATTAAGTTACAATACACTTGTTCCTACACCCCTCAACAAAATGGGGTGGCCGAGAGGAAACATAAGAGTCTATGTGAGTGTGCAAAGTCTTTGAGGCTTGATGCATCACTTCCCATCTCATTTTGGGGGAGAAGCCATAACATGTGCTAATTATTTGTGTAATAGACTTCCTAGTAGTGCTATAGATGGGATCTCACCTTATCAAGCCTTGTTTGATAAGAAACCCAATGTAAAAGATTTTAAGATCTTTGGATGTACTTGTTATGTACACATTCCTTTGGAGACTAGAAGGAAAAAAAATGCTACCTCCTTCAAAGGAATCTTTGTTGGCTATGGAGAAAATAGCAAGGGATAGGATATATGATCCTACATCCAATAAAGTAAAGGTAAGCAAGGATGTACTTTTTTATGAGTCACAATTTGCTAAGAGCTTGTCAAATGGATCTAACCCATTGTGCATTGAAGATCTCGACAAATCCGAGGAGGATTTTGACAAACCCAAGGAGGATCATGACAAACCCAAGGATGGAGATTTGGATCCGAGTCAAAAGGTGCTGAGAAGATCATCAAGGAGCAAGGCTGAGCCCTCAAGGCTTACCTATGTGGACAAGGGAAAGCAAAAGGAAGAATCTACATCTTCTACCTCTTACTCTTTTTTAGCTACATTGCTTGAAGAACCATCATGTTCTGAAGAAGCATATAAATCTAAAGTTTGGAGAGATGCAATGCAAGTAGAGTATGATGCATTAGAAGAGAATCATACTTGGAATCTTGTAAATCTTCCAAGAGGAAAGAAAGCACTTGCATGTAAGTGGATTTATAGAATTAAGTACAATCAAAATGGATCTATTAGTAAGTACAAAGCTAGGCTTGTTGCTAAGGGATTTCTTCAAATAAAAGGATTGGATTATGAAGAAACATTTGCACCTGTAGCTAAGCTTGTAACTATTAGATTAATCATTTGCATTGCTGCTTTGTTCAAATGGGATCTCTACCAAATGGATGTGACAAATGCCTTCTTGAATGGTTTCTTAGAAGATGAAATCTACATGATGCAACCCGAGGGCTTCATCAAGGTTGGTGAGGAGCAAAAGGTGTGCTACTTAAGGAAGAGCCTTGAAGCAAGCACCTAGCTAGAGCTTGGTACTCTAGGTTGCATGATTTTCTCTATTCCCTTGGCTTTGTACTAAGTGCTTATGAACCTTCTTTATATTTCAAATGTAATGAAGGAAAGATCATCATTTTGGTTCTTTATGTTGATGACATCATTATGACAGGAAATGATGATGATGGCATAGGCAAAGTAAAAGTTGACTTATCTAGTGAGTTCAAGATGGTAGATCTAGGCTTCCTAAAGTTTATACTTGGGATAGAAGTGTCTAGAAGTAGCAATTGTACTTCATAAGTCAATCTAAGTATGCTACTTCCATTCTTGAAAGATTTGGTATGAAAGATTGTAAGGGAATTGACACCCCTATGGAGCATGTTGTGAAAGAAACTAATGAAGGTGATGAAGCATCCTTTGAGGACATCACCCTCTTTAGGAAGCTTATAGGCTCTCTAATCTATTTAACCATCACTAGACCTGACTTAATTTTTTGTGTAAGCAAGTTGAGTCAAAGTATGCAAGCTCCTTTAGTTCATCATTGGAAAAGTGCCAAGAGATTACTTAGATATGTTTCTAGTGCTAGATTTTTTGGCATACTTTATGAAGGATCTAACTTGCACTTGAGAGCCTACTCGGATTCAGATTTTGCAGGTGACAAGATGGATAGGAAGTCCATTAGTGCATTTGCAACATTTCCTTGTGGAGGAGTGATATCATGGCTTTCCAAAAAGCAAGATACAATCTCACTATCTTCTTGTGAAGCCAAGTACAAGGCATTGACTTCAACAACCAAAGAGCTCCTATGGCTAAGAAGACTCTTGATGGAACTACATGTGATAGAGGCCGAGGAGATCCCTTACATATTTTGTGACTATCAAGCTTCTCAACAAATTGCTTCAAATCCTATCTTCCATGCTAGAACAAAGCATATTGAGATAGCTCACCACTTTGTGAGGGAGAAGGTACAATCCAAGGAAGTGCAACTACATCATGTACCATCATCCGAATGCATAGCTGATATCTTAACCAAACCATTGTCCAAAGATCCATTTTTTAAGTTAAGATATGCTCTTGGAATTGTAGATAGATGTACACTAGATTTGCCAAGTTAGAAGTGAGGAGGAGTGTTGAAAATTGTCACTTCTCACTTGACATTGGTTCATGTGAATATTGATCAAACATTAGACTATGTTGATGATCTGATTTCACACGTGTGGAGCCTGTTCCCACGTGTGAAAGGATGTACTTTTCATGTTTGTATATATCCAAATTGATTTTGTATCATTCTAGTTAGTGTGAACATGAAATGACTAGTTTTTAGTCAAGTTGACTAGTCACCCACAAATTAGCTTTTCCTTGCATGTGCATGAGTAAATGCTCCCACATGGCAAGTGGATGTTCACACGTGTGTATGGAATACTAGAAAATAAGAGTTGACCATTTTCCTTACATCCTATTTTGTAGGGAATATTCCTATATTCTAGGAGACTAGCTTTTTGGACTTTAGTCATATTCTAGAAGGTCAACTATTGGATAAGGATCAAGGATGGATCAAATGGATAGATCTGAGTGATGTGGCACTCTTCACACGTGTGAAGGCCTACTGGACTGTACCAGACACATGGATGTACTTGATCCATAAAAGGATCATCATTTTGCTAAGAAGATTGATGAGACTTTTGCACTCTACAGTTTTGTGAGGTTTCTAGTCATTTGTCTTGTGATTTTTATGTATGATTGCTATCTAGTATCATTGTACTTGTTGTTTCAGGTGCAGGCCGTACAGTGGACAGTAAGTACTCCACACGTGTGAGGCCACTCTCACTAAAAAATGATGTGTTGATCCATTGCTCTTGCTTAAATCCAAGTGTAGTGAATCTAGATCAAGATCTAATGTGTAGAACTTGATAGATTCATTGATAGCAACCAATAACTCTCTATGATTGTAAAGTACAATCATTATTGTCCTAAAAACTGTAAAATTTATCAATTTTGATGCATCCTTCCTCAAAAGGATCTTTCCAAAAAAGCAAAAGATCGAATAACATACATAGAAGCTCTTGGAAATGTAGGATAATGGATTTCAAAGTATCAGTTGTCGGTCAATCTATCACGGATTTAGGGTTTAGGGTTTGAATCCAAATGATAGAAGAAAATGCAATTGTAAGTATACTATTAGTATGTACATATTCATATTAAATCTCTTTAGTATTAGCATTTTCTTTATATTAAACTTTTCTTACAATATTTTTGTTGGTTTTGTAGATTTGTATCCATCAAATTTCGTTGAATGACAATCAATTCAATCGATTGCCAGAATTTTTGATGTCATACATTCTGATATCAATATTTTACAATATAAAAGTCATTCTCCAAAATCCCTTTTGAAGTTCGGAGTTTTTTTTTATGATCACACCTATATTTATAATAAAAATGGTTTAGTGGGTAGATTAGAGCCATATCCTTTACCAGATTTTTCGAGTGAGGAATGGATTTCTCCAGATTCAGCAATTTCATAAAATTTTTGATCTAGACTTTATATGGATATTCAGAGTATTTTAATGGGCATATTTCTCGTATTCCTTTTATGCAACATAGAGGGCACATTTGTAGGTCTGTCTTTTATATTGCATAAAGGGCATAATTTTAGGCTGCTTTATGCAAGACGAAGAGCACATTGAGAGAGCCACCCTTAATGCTACACAAAGGATGGCCTTTGGGCTGCCCTTTATGCAATAGAAATTGAGGGCTAGAAAGTCAGTCTTTCTGTTGCATAAAGGGCATTCTCGCAAGGCGTCCTTTCTACCAAAAAAAGGGGGGCATAAAACATCCGCCCTTTATATAGCATAAAGGACTGTCTAAAATTATGCCCTTTTCTTTTTCCACCCTTTATGTTGCATAAAAGACAAAGATTTGAAAAGCTGCCTTTTATTTTGTGTAGTGACTGGTTTAGAGAATAATAGATTAAGTGGGTATCTACCTTTCTCTATTTTTGTTGATTTTGTTTCCAAATGCAATGTTCGACGAACGAAAACAATGTTTATAAATGTAAGGACTTGAGTAATGAAATAATCACCAAGTTGTTGGATGATGTTTGGGATATGAAACAAAATCAGCAAGTTGAGTGTAGAGTATGTAGCTCATCAATGACATTTAGATATCACATCAAAAAAAAAAAAATGCTCACTTTGCTGCTGTATTATAGATGGATAAAATACAAAAATGAGTGAAAGCCACTTGATTAAGATTTCGGAGTAAACCATCAAGAAACTGGACACCATGAGTGATCCTTCTCCATCACTTGCGAATCTTCTTCAATCTCTTTGGAGAGATTAGCTTGCTTGAGTTGGTTTTTCTTCTTAAAACGATTAGAGGCATAGTGCCTCTTCTTGCCACAGAAGAAACACTTCACTTTCTTTTCTTGTACTTAAGAATTTCAGCATGTGCTTGAGGCTCCTCCTCAACACCAAGCACAATATCCATAACATCCTAGAGTATCAAGATAGACTCCATTTTGAACTTCCAAATTGAGTAAATAGAAGTGTTTAGTTTTCACTAGCTTCTAGAAGATATCCTCCCTGAGATGCCATTTTAATGAAGACTTCTTAGTTATTGGACTGAGATATGTTTGAGCTTGTTCCAATCAAACTTAAAGTTGCTTGCTCTCTTTCACTATAGGTATTTTCAAGGATGTACTATCTTCCTATGTGAAACACTTGCAACTGTATTTGAGATGACTCTCAGATATTCCACAAAACAAGTTATCTAGATCAGACACACAAAGTGGATTGAGACACTTTGGCTAGTTTGAATCCTACTTTTGGCACGTGTGAAATGCTTCAAAAGAAAACACAATTGACTCTCAGATGGCTCAAAAGGTGTTCATTACTTCAAACTCTGTCTTAATCTTCAGTTTCTTGTGTAGGATGCTCAAAACACTGGATTCAGAACAAAGCAAGATTGAATCAAATCAAAATGTTGTCAGTCGGATTTTGGACCTATCCCTATCCTCTTTAAGAGCTTATAACTCTTGCTAGACACATTAGATTGATCTGGTTTTAAGTTCTATGAAAAGTACAGATCATAAGCTTTCAATTAAGCTATAACACTGTTATCTTTGGATCTATTAGCAAGGAGAACAAAAGGATTGAAAATCTCTGATTTTCACACGTGCAGAATTTCAAAATTCCGTACTACCACTTTTTAGGTCTGAAAATTCAGTTCCAATCCGATTTGATCCAAATACGCTTCAAAGAAAGGTGAGAAAAAGTGCAAGATTACTTTTTTGCTTGATTTAGCTCTTAGTTTCTTGTACAATCAGAGATGTTAGCATGAAAAGTTTAATTTGGCTCTGATACCATGACAAATTTCTAGAATTCACACATGTGAAGAATGTCCACAAGTATGATTGATCTTGATTAAGCTTTGTGATTAGCACAGTAACCTGATTCTAGATTGTTTAGCAAGATCTAGTTCAGAAGAAATGGCTTAACCGCAATCTAGCATGCTAAGCATCAGAATATGATAGCAATGAATCAAAGAATGAACAAAAGTACAAGATTTCAGTGTATTAGCATTAGCTTCAACACGAGTTAGAGAGAGAAAGCTAGAGAGATAGCAAACAAAATAGTTTAGATCCAAAATGGCATGAGGTAGCTACAAAACTTTGGTTCTTCATCATTGATTGTGAGGAGAGCTACACATATGTATGGAGTTTGAGGTAGCTCGAGGTAGAACCACATCTATCCATTCCAAAATGACATCTAGAGTCTGTGTGACATTTGTCACTTGCCATGCATGAAATTCTACCAACTTTTTACAAGTGTACTAGTTTTAACTAACAAAGTACAAATAATCATGCATGTCTCCATTATACTTTGTGCATGCCTTGCATGTCACTATAGATCACTTACAATTAATGCATGTGAATTGCCACAAGTTTCTACAAGCATGACTTTGCCAATTCTATGTCTACAAACTATATGCAAGTTGTATTCTTCAATCTAGACATTACATAACCATGTAGCTCGAGTTCTATGTAGGCCAAACTTGGCATTTTGCATTTATGAGCTACATACTTGCATGGTACAACATTTGTAGCAAGCCAAGAAATCAATATGATTTATTTTTCCAATTTTAACAATTTTGTCATGCTATCAGAGCCAAATTAAGCTTTGCATGCTAACATCTCTGATTGTACAAGAAATTGAGAGCTAATTCAAGCAAAAAAACAGTTTTGCACTTTTTCTCACTTTTCTCTGAAGTGTATTTGGATCAAATCAGATTGGAATTGAATTTTCAGACCTGAATAGTGGTAGTATGGAATTCAGGAATTCCGCACGTGTGAAAATCAGAGATTTTCAGTGTCTTTTATCTCCTTGCTTGTAGATCCAAAGATAGTGGTGTCATAGCTTGTGGAAAGCTTATGATCTGTACTTTCCATAGAAATTGAAAGCAAATCAATCTAATGTGTCTATCAAGAGTTATAAGCTCTTAAAGAGGATAGGGATAGGTCCAAAATCCGAGTGACAACATTTTGATTTGATTCAACGTTGCTTTGTTTTGAATCCATTGTTTTGAGCATCCTACACAAGAAACTGAAGATCAAGACTAAGTTTGAAGTAATTGAACACCCTTTGACCCTTCTGACTTGTGAAGATTGTTAAGATATTATCTTCCTATCTCGAGTTTGGGGTCATGTCCATGATAATTTCCACTAGATTTCATGTTGTAAATATAAGGAGTGTGAATTGAGCACATATCCTTCTAGTGTAGCTCGGATTTGAGTTAGATAGGTTCAATTGTAATGACATGCAGATGTTTTGATAGCATGCAAAGTCTTATTGTATGCATGCAAGCCACATGCAATCAGTGCATGCAACATGCAAAGTAGTTTCTGTAATTTACACATGTCTAGGCAATATTATGAGTTGACATGCAGTACATGCACCATACATGCATGCAGTTACACATGTGGATCTTTGGTAGGTGAATTAGTTCAGTTAAGTGTACTTGCCATGCAAGTCCACTGTAGGAATTCGAGTCTTTCTCATGTAGGGAAAGCTAGGCATGTTTTGCCATATTGTGAATATTGAGATTTTGGTGTTTTGGACTCATTCTCTCTCTACCGGAGTTTTCTATGTATGATTTTCTCTCTCTACCTGAGAGCAACCTCTTTTTCACATACTGAAGACTTAGAATTATTTCCGACATTCATTTCTCATAGTGAAGAGTTAGATTTTTTCATCAGATGTATGCCATTGTGCTCTTGCCTTAGATTTTTCAAGCATACTGTTCTTTGATCAATCTTGTGCAATCACAACACCTCATTAAGATCCTGTAGGGTGTGTGGTGAAGTTCACATGTGCCAAAAACTTCACATGGTATCAAAGTTCCATGCTTTGAAGAGGTGAGGGTCTATATATTAGATCATCAGTGTTTTTGCTTGCAAGAACTCGGATTTTGGAGAAGGATTCAAACTCACTAAGCAACAAGAAATCGGTGGATCATAAGTGGATCAAATCAAGGCTGATCTGATCTAGTGGAGCTCTGTACGGATAGAGAGCTCACATGTGTGAAATCAGCCCTCATTAATGATCCAAATTTGATGTTCTATAGCTTGTTGGATAGGTATTGGAGAGTAGATTGTGTTGCTCTTGTTTCTAAATCAATTTGATTTGTTTTTAGAAGAGTTTTAGGCAATCAGGATGTTTGAGAGGGTACTCAACTCATGGGATCTGCCAAAGTGAGCACACATCTGTCTTTTTCACCAATTTCATCAATTTTCAATGTCAATCAAGTAGGATTGGATAGAAGTAAGTGTTCTGGGGTCTTAGACTTTTCATTTCACACATATTACTGTGTTGGAGTTGAAAGAAATTCCCTAGAGAGTTTTTCAGTACATTGAAACGCGTGGGAGAGATAGACTTCTTGCTTGCATGTGCTTCTTCTTTTGTGACTGAAGCAAGATCCAAATTCAAGATAGATTGATTTTATGTATTGAGAATTTGTTCTCACATATGTTGCTAGATTTCATAGGGTGGATCAACATCTGTGTTAGATCCTAGATTGAGATAGCAAGCAACATCCTTTAAGCTCCATTTTTTTTTTTATCATTACTAGAATTTCTCACTAAGAAGATGTCTTCATCTGGTTCACATTTCTTAGAGCACATTGAGAGATTAACATCTTCCAATTATGCAATGTGGAAGATCAGAATGCTTCTTGGTTTCCAAGGGGAGGCTCGAACCTGGGACCAAAGAAACTTTGGATGCCAAGCTAACCAGTGGAAGATCAGAATGGAATCATTGTTGACTCTACAAGATGTAATGGATATTGTGAGTGAAACTGAAGAAGAACCTGCTGCATCTAATGAAGCTGTAGCATTCCACAAAAGACTCAAAATTGTCCTTCATTTTATAAAAATGAATGTTACCAATGAAGTGTTAAGAGAGATCAGTACATGCACCACTGCCAAGGAAGCTTGGGATACTCTGAAAACAATCTATGAAATCAAAAATACTTCTAGATTGCTTACACTTAGAAACCAAATATTTTTAAGTTATCAGAGAGTAGATGAGAGTGCTTCATCATATGTCATTAGAGTTAAGGATCTTCATCAAGAGTTAGCTAGTATTAGTGATGCTTTTAAGAACACTGAACTTGTTCAAGTAGTCCTAAATGGACTTAGAGATGAGTATGACAATATTGTGCAGACTTATGTTGTCAGAGAGGATCTTCCATCCTTGGAGACACTGCAAGGTGTTCTCATTGCTGAAGAAAGCAGGCAAGAGAGCAAGATGCTGAGGATCAACAGACTTTCATTGAAAGATAGTGGAGATGACAAAGCACTCTTTATCAGAGACAAGTCAAGAGGCAGGTGCAAAGGACAACAACACTTCAAGAAGGACAATGCCAAAGAAGGTGGTGAGGATTAGTCCTTACAAGAACAACATCCAGTGGCAAGAAGAAGTTGTCAAAGATCAAGTGTTTTTTCTGTGGCAAGAAAGGACATTATGCATCAAACTGTTTCAAGAAGAAGAACCAATCTAAGAAAGCTAACCTTACTAATGAGGATGAGTGTGAGGGTGTAGAGAGTGAAAGAGAGGATTCACTAATGATGTCTACTTTTTCATCTTTTCCTTTTAAGAATGAAGAAGTCTGGTGGATAGATAGTGGGGCTAGTTCCCATATGTCTAGTTCTAGGAACTCTTTCACTAATCTCATGTCATATCTAGGTGCAAAAATGTCAATCTATACTGCTAATGATGTAGAGTGTAGGATTGAAGGAATAGGTAGCATTCCGTTACATGCATGATTATCAATATCTTTTTGCTTACATGATGTACTGTATGTACCTAGATTGACTAAGACTCATTAGTGTAGGATAGTTGTTTGATAGTGGATTGGATGTCAAGTTTCAAGTTGACAAGTGTATAATCTCAAGAGAAAATGAAGTTATTACTAGAATTGGTAAGTTGTACAAACTAGATTCTAGGGAGAGTGCTAACATTTCAGATATTGCTTATGAGACCAAGAATCTCATTAGTTAGGACAGTTGTTTGATAGTGGATTGGATGTCAAGTTTCAAGTTGACAAGTGTATAATCTCAAGAGAAAATGAAGTTATTGCTAGAGGATCTAGAATTGGTAAGTTGTACAAACTAGATTCTAGGGAGAGTGCTAACATTTCAGATAATGCTTATGAGACCAAGGTTCTACAGGAGGATCTGTGGCATAAGAGATTGGGTCATCCCAATTTCAAAGCCATGCAATCTATGGTCAAAGAAGGAAAAGTTGTTGGTGTATCAAAGACATTGTCAAAGGAGCTTCTACCTTGTGAAGCTTGTGTGCTGGCAAAGTCACACAGAAGGCCTTTTCCTAGATCAAGTATCAAGACAAAGCAACCATTTGAACTTGTACACTCAGATGTTCATTTCTCATCAACTAAGAGCAAAGGAGGAGCCAACTGATTATACAAGACATTCTTGGATCTATATGTTGTCTTCAAAAGCCATGGTTTATGATGTTTTTCTTACTTTTAAAGCTTATGTAGAGAAGCAATTTCCTTTCAAGATTAAAGCTTTAGAAGTGATAGTGGAGGGGAATACACTGCCAGTAAGTTTAAAGACTTTTGTGAGAGAGAGGGTATTCAAAGAGAGTTCTCCTGTTCATATACTCCTCAGCAAAATGGAGTTGTTGAGAGAAAAAATAGAACTTTGTGTGAATGTGCAAAAGCCATTAGGCTGGAAGCTTCTCTGCCTAGAGAATTTTGGGGAGAGGCAGTTGCATGTGCAAACTATCTTTGTAATAGGCTTCCAATTCCAAATCTTGCAATAGGAGGAAAGACACCATTTGAGATGTTGTATAAGAAAAAGCCTAAGGTAGATCATCTTAAGATTTTTGGCTGTGTATGCTTTGTGCATGTACCTATAGAAACTAGGAAGAAGGAAGATCCTAGTGTAGTGAAAGGAATTTTTGTAGGTTATGCATCTACTTAAAAAGCATACAAGATTTATTTGCCCTCTACTGACAAAAATGTTGTTAGTAGAGATGTGGTCTTATCAGAAATTTAACTTGGATGATGTTCAGATCAAAGAGACTCATGCAAGATCAATCATCGATCTTATTGTTGTTCAAGAAGAGGTGAGGCCGAGGCTTGAGGAGGAGCAGATTCAAGCTATCACACCAAAAAGATCTACATGAGCAGGATTTGAGCCAAGAAGGCTCACACATGATGAAGAAGGAAGGCAAGTGGAAGGTGAAACTTCCTATCATGCACTTTTTATATCAGATGAAGAGCCTAAGGATGTCCAGGAAGCTTTTCAATCCAACAAGTGGGTTGAAACAATGACCCAACAATTTGAAGCCTTGATGTCAAACAACACATGGGAGATTGTGGAGCCACCAAACAACATGCATGTGATCGGATGTAAGTGGTTATTCAGAATCAATTATAATCATGATGGATCTATTAATAAGTATAAAGCAAGACTTTGTGCTAAAGGCTACTCTCAGATTAAAGGTCTTGATTATGAAGATACCTTTGCACCAGTTGCAAAGATGGTAACAATTCAAATACTCATCTCTCTTGCATGTTTTCACAAATGGAGTATGTTCTAGTTTGATGTTTCTAATGTATTTCTCAATGGTTACCTTGAGGAGGAGATTTATATGGAGCAACCTCCAGGTTTTGTGAAGGAAGGTGATGAATCAAAAGTTTGTCTTGGTATGCAAGGCTCAATTCTTATCTCATATCACTCGGATTTTGTCTAAGTGAATATGACCCTTCTCTGTATTATAAGTTTGTAGATAACTTTGTAATTATTCTTCTCATCTATGTAGATGATATCATTCTTTGTGAAAACAGTGAGAAGTTAGTTGAAGAAACTAAGCATGCACTTGGTACTGAGTTTAAAATGCAGGACTTAGGAGTTCTTCACTATATTCTAGGCCTTGAAATAGATTTTTGGAAAGGTCATGCATTTATAAGCCAAAGTAGATATGCAGTTTTCATGCTCAGGAAATTTCATATGGAGAACTATAAAGGCATAGATACACCTATGGTGCACACTGTAAAAGTTCCTATTAAAGATGATGAAAAGTCCTTTGAGGACATCACTCTTTATAGGAGTCTTATTGGCTCACTTATTTGGTTAACAATGACTAGGCCTGATCTAAGCTTTTGTGTTCATAAGCTGAGCCAACACATGCAGGATCCAAAGTTATATCATTGGAAGTTGGCTAAAAGAGTCTTCAGATATATATATCTTCTACCTTGGATTATGGACTATACTATGAAGGAGAAGATCTGACTTTGATTGCTTTTTCATATTCAGATTTTGCAGGAGACAGGTTGGATAAGAAATCCACAAGTGCTTACACCATATTTCTTGGAGGAAATTTGGTTTCTTGGCTATCAAAGAGGCAGACAACTATTTTCTTATCATCCTGTGAACTGAATACAAATCTCTTACAACCACAACAAAGGAGGTTTTATGGATCAAAAGGCTACTTTTGGAGCTTAAGTGTTATTCAAATGAAGATCTACCAATTATCAAGAATGATAACATTTTTGCTCAGGCTCTTGCAAATAATCCAGTCTTTCATGCAGGGAGCAAGCATATTGAAGTGGCTCATCATTTTGTAAGAGAAAAAGTCATTGGAAGAGAGATCTCATTGGAGCATGTTTCATCTTCAGATTATGTTGCAGATCTTCTCACCAAGCCTCTACGCAAGAATGTCTTTATGAAGATGAGGTCCAACCTTGGCCTAATTTTGAAATCTATGTTGATAGGAACATAAATTTTAAGGAGGAGTGTGAAGATTATTAAAATATTATATTCCTATCTCGAGTTTGGGGTCATGTCCGTGATAATTTCCACTAGATTTCATGTTGTACATATAAGGAATGTGAATTGAGCACATATTCTTCTAGTGTAGCTCGGATTTGAGTTAGATAGGTTCAGTTGTAATGACATGCAGATGTTTTGATAGCATGCAAAGTCTTACTGTATGCATGCAAGCCACATGCAATCAGTGCATGCAACATGCAAAGTAGTTTCTGTAATCTACACATGTCTAAGCAATTTTATGAGTTGACATGCAGTACATGCACCATACATGCATGCAGTTACACATGTGGATCTCTAGTAGGTGAATTAGTTCAGTTAAGTGTACTTTCCATGCAACTCCACTGTAGGAATTCGAGTCTCTCTCATGTAGGGAAAGCTAGGCATGTTTTTCCATATTGTGAATATTGAGATTTTGGTGTTTTGGACTCATTCTCTCTCTACCCAAATTTTCTATGTATGATTTTCTCTCTCTACCCGAGAGCAGCCTCTTTTTCTCATATTGAAGACTTAGAATTATTTCTGACATTTATTTCTCATAGTGAAGAGTTAGATTTTTTCATCAGATGTATGTCATTGTGCTCTTGCCTTAGATTTTTCAAGCATATTGTTCTTTGATCAATCTTGTGAAATCACAACACCTCAGTAAGATCCTGTATGGTGTGTGGTGAAGTTCACACGTGCTAAAAACTTCACATGAGTGTCAATAGTGTTTTTTTTAAAGCATTTCACACGTGCCAAAAGTAGGTTTCAAACTAGCCAAAGTGTAACAATTCACTTTGTGTATCTGATCTAGATAATCTTGTCTTGTGGAATATTTGAGATCCATCTCAAATACAGTTGCAAGTGTTTCACATAGGAAGGTAGTACATCCTTGAAAATACCTATAGTGAAAGAGAGCAGCAACTTTAAGTCTGATTGGAACAAGCTCAAACATATTGTAGTCCAATAACTACGAAGTCTTCATCTAAATGGCACCTCTGGGAGGATATCTTTTAGAAGCATATGAAAGACTAAATACTTCTAATTACTCAATTTGGAAGTTTAAAATGGAGTCTATTTTGATACTCCACGATGTTATGGACATTGTGCTTAGTGTTGAGGAGGAGCCTCAAGCACAGGTTGAAATTCCTAAGTATAGGAAGAGAGCTAGTAGAATGGCTCTACATTTCATTAAGATGAATGTATCTAAGGAAATTATGAGAGAGAGATAGAATATTGCACTACATCCAAAGAAGCTTGGGATGCACTTAAGTCCATCTATGAAGCAAAGAATACTTCTAGAATACTCACTCTTAGGAATCAGATTTTCCAAAGTTTCCAAAGAAGTGAAGAGAGTGCATCAAACTATGTTTAGAGAGTTAAAGATTTACATAGAGAGCTTTCCTGTGTTGGTGTTACCATTAACCAAGATGAGTCCAACGGGGTTGGCTCAGTTGGTTAGCTTGACATCCAAAGTTTCTTTGGTCTCAGGTTCGAGCCTCCCCGTTGGAAACCAAGAAGCATTAACCAAGATGAGCTAGTTCAAGTCATTTTAAATGGCTTGAGAGATGACTATGATAATCTTGTTCAGTCTTTTGCCATTAAGGAGGAGTTGCCTAATCTAGAAACTCTCCAAGGAATTCTTATTTCTGAAGAATCTAGGCAAAGCTATAAACTTTCCAGGATAAACAAACTCGAGCATGGTGGAAGTGACAAAGCCCTCTTTGTCAAAGACAAGCATAAAGGAAGGAGTAAGAACCAGTTCTCTCAAGCATCCAACAAAGACAAAGCCAAAGATCGAGAAAAATCCTTCTACTTCAAAGACCAAGAAGAAGAAAGTAAAGTGTTTCTTCTGTGGCAAGAAGGGACACTATGCCTCTAATTGCTTTAAGAAGAAAAAACAACTCAAGCAAGCTAATCTCTCCAAAGAGATTGAAGAAGATTCTATTGCAAGTGATGGAGAAGGATCACTTATGGTGTCTGGTTTTTCTTCATCACCTTTCAAGAAAGATGGAGCTTGGTACATAGATAGTGGAGCTTCTTCACATATGTGTTGTTCAAAGGAGTCTTTTGACTCGATTGTATCTTACAAAGGACTTAAGAGATCTATTTACACTGCTAATGATCATGAGTGCTCTATAGAAGGAATTGGCAACATTCCATTGAAACTTGCTTCTTCAAAAGTTCTTGCACTTTCTAATGTTCTTTTCATTCCAAAACTTACAAAGAACTTGATTAGTGTGAGAAAGTTGCTTGATAATGGTCTACCTCAACTACAATTGAGAGTAGGGCTGTTATATTCCATGAGGATCAAAAATACATTTTTGAGGAGGCCGTGTTCAAATATTCTCACAAAGATAGTCCAATCCTCACCCTTGAAGACTATCATGGAGAGATGGGGCCGAGAATTGAGGAGGAGTCACCTCGAATCTTTTCACCAAGGAGATCTGAAAGAGGCTTACCTATGAAGAAAGAGGCAAGCAAGTGGAAATCAACTCCACTAATTGTGCTTATTTTATTTCTCATGAGGAGCCAAACGATGTATATGATGCACTCAACTCAAAGGAATAGTACCTTGCCATGAAGGAGGAATATAATGCTTTGATGGCCAATAAGACATGGGAGCCTGTGGATCTTCCATCCAACAAGCACACCATTGGTTGCAAGTGGGTTTTTCAAGTCAAGTATAATCAAGATGGCACAATCAACAAGTACAAGGCTAGACTTTGTGCTAAAGGTTTTGCTCAAGTTTATGGACTTGATTGTGAGGAGAATTTTGCTCCAGTTGCAAAGATGGTATCAATTAGAATCATAATTTCTGTTGCTTGTTTTTTAAATTGGCAAGTTCTTCAACTAGATGTCTCTAATGCATTTCTAAATGGATATCTAGAAGAAGAGTTTTACATGGATCAGCCTATTGACAAAGACAAAGTTTGCTTGCTCTTCAAAAGTTTATATGGACAAAAGCAAGCTCCAAGGTCATGGTATTCTCGACTTAACACCTTTATTGAGTCACTAGGATTTAATCTTAGTAACTATGATCCTTCTTTATATGTCAAATTTTTTGATAAAGATATTGTCATCCTTCTTATTTATGTTGATGATATCATTCTGACAGGAAGTTGTATCAAGTTAGTTGAGGAAACCAAGATTGCACTTGGAAAAGAATTCAAGATGCAAGATCTTGAAAAAAATTCACTACATTCTAGGATTAAAGATTGACTTTCTTAAAGATAAAGCTTTTGTATATCAATCCAAGTATGCTCTTTCAATGTTAAAAAAGCTCAATATGTTAGATTGTAAGAGTATAGAAACTCCTATGGAGCAAAATCTAAAAGACCCTAACAAAGGTGATGAAAGATCCTTCGTGGACATCACACATCTTATAGGCTCCTTAATTTGGCTCACAATAACTAGACCTGACATAAGCTTTAGTGTTCATAAGTTGAGCCAGGCTATGCAAAATTCTACTATTTATCATTGGAAAATGGCCAAGAGATTGCTTAGATACATATCTTCAACTTTTGATTATGGTTTATTGATAAAAGTGAAGATCTTTCTATTGTTGGTTATTCTAACTCGGATTTTGCAAGTGATAGGGCAGATCGAAGATCTACAATTGCTTATGTCATATATCTTGGAGGAAACTTGATATCTTGGCTTTCCAAAAAGCAAGATATTGTATTACTCTCATCGTGTGAAGCTGAGTATAAGGCACTCACTACAACAACAAAGGAAGTGCTTTTGGATCAAGAGGTTACTAGTGGAGCTAAAGATAATCATGGAAGAGGATCTACCTATGATCATGTGTGACAACATTTCAGCCCAAGCCCTTGCCAATAGAAATTAGCCATGTATCAATAGGTTTGCAAATATCACTTGTATAAAAAAAGTGTGCAAAAAGGTCGAGCACCTGCAAGGTAGATCTTCCCAACAGTTCCTGAAGTATTATAATGATCTACATGTATCCTATATATTCATAAGCCAACAGTTTAGAATCCTACATATATTTGGGTAAACATACAATTTCCTATAAAATTAAAATTTTATTGGTTTTTCAAAAGTCAACATCTTGTATTATATCTCTGCTATCGATTTTTTACATAATTTGTTTGTTCCATGATGAGAATCGGTATCGCGAAACTTTCGCAAAGGAACCACAATCCTCTTGCGACTTGGATGGAGTTCAGATGTGATCGCTGGACACTGCCAGCTGAATCACTCCTACAATCCTCCAGAATGTCGTCAGGCACTGCTGATCTACGTTTATAAAATTAGTACAACATTCAACATAGTTTCAACCAATTTCGTGTTCGCGAACATCTTCGTCAAGTTGAGGGTTGGAAGCTAGCAAGGCTTTGTAGTTAAAAACATTTCGTTTCTTCATTCCATTCCTAGACATTTTCCGAGCACTCTTCCAAATCCTTTCAAATTTTGTTTTTATATACTCCTATCTCATTTTCTAATTTCACAACCTAGTACTCCTCACACCCTTGATCATCTCTAAATTGCCTTGTTAATGTCTGTCGATATTCTTTTTTCCTAAATTGAAAATTCTTATTTTTCAATGCATGTATCACAATAGATCTCTAGTGTACCGCTTTTTTTTTACATCATACGAAACTTGTTATGTACAAATTGTGGGAAAGCCTTCCACGGTTAGTTAGAATTGCATGTTTCTTTTTTCATGAATTGAAGAATAAGGTATTAGCTAAAAGATAAGTTGTTCGATATCACAGACATGGAGCATATCCTTATTGGGAGAACTACTTTTAACTCTCATTTAGAGCAACATAGACCACCTTTCATTGTGGAACTAGCAATATAAATGTGTGAGACCATGGAAGTAAAATGCATGTTGTCATGAGATTGAGCTGGTGAATACATTTGTCTTTAAACTAGACTATTGTTGATAGGTGTCTATTTAGTATTTCGTATTTATTTTGTGCATCTTTACAAAATTGCATTTATGACGCAAGCACATCAATCATTGACTTGCTTGAAAGGCTCACTTCATCAATCAATCAATCCTTTGCTACACAAACCCGCTAGGTTTGAATCAAAGTACCAATGCTTGGTCTACTCTCTAGTATGTGTATACTCATACAATTGGTCTTCACAATGGCAACAATTTAGCTTTCACATGACACGACCTCTTCCCATTTTGCAATGGAGAGACGCAGAATTCCGTGAGTGCAGCTACGCAGATCAGAATTTGAGTGCATACGCAGTCTGCCTCCAATCAAGGGAGCAGCAAGACTAACCCCGTTGACTGAGTGCCAGACTAAGTTAGTGTTCAGAAACCTTTTACAGTTTGCCTCAAATCTTTTGGATTCTTTTGAAGAAGTCAAATTTTAAAATTTTTTGCTTTTTGAAATCTTGCATTCTAGATTTTTTGCAGACTAATGTTATGTGCTCAAGTTGGCTTTGTATTTTGAAAGCACCTCCACAAGTGAATGTGCATCCAGCTTTCTTCTTGTGTGAAGCCTGCAATTCATTCTCTCTAGAATGTCCATTCTCTATCCTAAATGTGCATTCTCTCTCTACCTTCTCACCTAGCATGGACGGGGCCTTCCACCATACAAAGTGTTAAAATTCACATTGATAAATCATTTCATTAGACTCAATAAACCTATGTAGCCTAAGTTTTATAAAAATCTACCTATATTATTATACACGAATTTCTTTCATATGAAAATGGCAAATAGAAAATTTCTTGCATCTAAAAATAGTTATCGTTGTTATAAAAGTCAACTTCTTTTAAGTTTTTAATGAAATTGATATCTGGAGAAAGATGCCAGTTCTTCCTATACTTTGCCAACTTTCCCAAAGACTGACGCTAGTGGGCTCTTGGCCTCCTTTCATGCGGGCATGCCCATGACATTCTTAGTTCAAGACTGACTTCTTGTCTCGATTCATGAACCACTCCGTCCTATATTCTATTAATTGCCTAAGAAATGAAAAGCTTTTTGGAAAGAAAGAGATTGTACTTTTGTTAAAAGCAGTTTTTGTTGGAGTAGAATGTGCATTCTCTAATAATTAGCTGCCACTGATAGGTAGTTTATTCCTTTGCCAAACATCTCCACACAATGTACAATTCCTATGTGGAGTTCAGTTCAACTTTCCATCAAACACTTTGCAATTCTCATGTGTTCAAGAGCTTCAAATAATGGAGTGCCAAATTGCGAAATATTAGGATGGAAAGTAATTAATTCAAGCACAGAGCTATTAAAATGTCACAGTTATATTATTGACAAGTTCCAAATCGTTATGATGAATATGTTACGTCGCAATTTCAAATTTTTACAAATGGTACGACAACAATAGAAGCTCTTCGAAGATGTCTCAAATATTAAAAAAAACTATGAAAAAATCAACACGGGCTAGAAAAGATGGATCTAAAGATTACAAAAAAAAAAAAAAAAAAACTGAGCTTGTTAATGAAAGTGATGAAGAACATGATATTGCTCCCTTCGAAAACATGCATTTTGAAGTTTTTGAATGTTGTGATATTGCAAGGACATTCATATATAATTGTAGACCTTTCAATGAAAATCATTATAGGATATTGCAAAAATCATTTCTGACCACTCTTGCAATGGAACTCCAACTGTAGATTTGGTTTTTTACAAATTTACAACTATGGAACCAATTATAGTGAAAGATTTAAAAAAACTTGAAAATGCAAATAAAAGATTCTACATTGTCGATACAACACAGTATTGTTGTAGCTCAAAGAATCACTAAAAGCGTTGATAAAGAAAAATTTTGAGCTGCGACAAGATTAAGCCCTTTTTTTGCAAAGAGAAAAGCTTTTATACTCAATAGCAGCATGTCAGAGTTGAATTTAATATCTATTTCAAGTGCCTTATCTAAGTTGTCTTGAACTTTTGTTACAAGTAAGAAGACAATGAGAATATCTTTGACTTCCTCCTCAACATATTTGATGTGGGAGAGGTTCTACAATATGCTAGGTAAAATTATTTTGATCAATTATGCTTTTGTGATTTGTTTTCAATCAAATTTAACTACAATTCTTCTATGTGTTCTACATTTGGTGTGCTATGTTTTTCTTAAATTTAAAGAATATTGAGATGGATGGGTCAAACAAATTATGAATATATGATGCAAGTGCAAAATGAGTGTACAATAGGTGTTTTTCATCATCTCTTATTTTTTTTTTTTTTCTATAAGCACTTTTTCCACCTATTAGTAAGCTCATCTACATAGATCTGTCCTCAAAATAGTCACTTCCTGTGGTGTGAGTAAATTTGGTATCCAAGACATCTATAAGAAGGGTATCTGCACCCTTTAGGAATTGGTATTAAACACCTCGCTCAACATCTTCCTATTCCTAGAGATTTTGTCTCATAGTTCTACATACAAGATGATATTGAACCCTTCTTCCATTATCTCATTTGGGTTCACCACCTCTTTTGTGGCTTCATTTAAGTTGGCTTGTTTGGATGGGCCCCCAATGGTGTCATTATTACCCAATTTTCTAGACACTCAACATAATGTCATGCTTGTTGAAGTACAATTCTTAGGACCTTAATTGAGTCTAATAATGAATCACAAGAGTGATTGATTGATTGATTAATCTATTCAATACAAAATCTAGATTGGCAATTCTACACACATCAATAAAGAGTAATAAAAAATCATTGATCCATAACTTGAAGATCCGACCCCCACATGTGTGGTACAACCTCTTGTAAATAGAGAAGAAGGTTTATAACCCATACATTTCATTAAGATCACAAGAAACAGAAAGCACACAGTGAAAGAACTCAAGATTGCCAATTGCACTCAAAAAAAATTTTAAGGCATTATTACTGTGGAGAGATGGATTGTATGTACAAAAGCTCTTCCCCACCTCAAGTTTGGTGAAAATCCAGCATGTAATAAGGAAGATGATTGAGAATTTTTGCTCTAATTTTTGTCCATATCGGGTAAGATTAGGAAGAAGTTATTATAATGACAGAATGTTCAAACTAGTTCGCCAATCACTTCATGTAACTGATTTATACAAATCAAAATGTGGTGAGCTCAATTACAATGATTGCAATAATATTTTTCTTGATATTGAAAATGTTCTAAAATACATTATTCGATTCTATAAACTAGACAAACATCAAGTACATGGAAATATTATTATTGTAATGAAATTAAATGAATCCGAAATCATCAAAGGTAAAAAACTGGAACGGGTGAGTGTCACTTTTATGAACAAAATTTCAGATACCGATGATCAAATGTTTAGTGTTCATCTAGAAAATCACATATGGTGGTTGGCTGCATTCCATACTTTTCAATTTTTAAATTTTTTTTTAAGTATCGTTATCAACATTGAATACATTGTCTTTTTTTATTAACATGTCATGCATTACTTGTTTCTCTACATGTCATGAAAGAGGACCATCAAATACTTTCATGGATATTTTCACGTACAAATTATGGCGAGATTACAAAGAGACATTTGGAGGGTGAGAAATTTACAGTAAAAAACCATGGAAGTTTTCAAATTTAGTGGCACCTTGCAAGCGATTTGAAAATATTGAAATGTACGTATAATGTCTCTCATGGGGCAACATCAAAGCATCCATGTCTTTATTGCATGAAGGATTGCTACAATATGAATTTGGGATGACCCAACACGAGAAGCAGAAGATCCAAATATAAAAAGTGTGCTGCCAATTCTATTAAAACATATTCACATATGCACATTGCATGCTGAGGTTCGTATTATTGAAAAACTTATTTATCTGCATATTCTCCTTGCATGGAATTCAAAACCGGAGTCTGTGGCTAAAGCAGCTATCAGGAGGTTAGAAGAAGTTCTTTCAAAGATAGGACTACATAAAGGGAGTGTCACCATTAAAAAAAGTAACATACTCTCTGGGAAAAAAAGAAATGTTCCTAATAAGCCATCAAATGGAGGTGCTAAAGCAAGAAGATTCTTATCCAATCACACATGCAAAGAATCTAGTGTCGGATACGGAATCTGGAAAGTAGTTGTTCAGACCACACGAACACTGGAAATAAGTAATCAAGTGGAAAAGGGACAAGTGTGGAACAACTTAGACAAACTCATAGGTGCTATCAAGAAAGAAAACCTATCATCAGAAGATATGAGGACTTTGCAAAATCATTGCACCACATTTGTAAAATTTGTATGAGATTGTTGGGGAGAAGATCATGTTACACATTACATGGTACAGATTTATTTCATTATATGGTATCTCATTCATGATTATATTTATTTCTATTGATGTTACCAATTTCAACTCTTGTTTGCAGCACATCTTTCTTCATAATGCAACTTATGCCAAGAAATATGGGAGCTTAAGTATTTGGTCATCACAAGGCATGATTGGCAAGCAAGAGGTGCATTTCATGGAGCTACAAATCATGGTGGACATAATTCAAAAAATAAATATTTAGTACAACTATTCCAGTGCTTTTATAGACGAGCACAATTTGAATATCAAGCTAAGAACTCGCCAAGCATTATGATCTTCCAAAAAGCATTCAAATTTATCAAAAAAGAGAGATCCTTTTGATACAATGAAAAACATGTATATATACATATAAAATTTATTTTAATTTCAATTTTCATCATCTCCAAGTTTGATTTGCATGGTATTGTCATGAAGGAACAATCTCCTCTCATATGGATCTAAAAACTGTATATTTTTTCTTTTGCTCGTGTCTATATATCCCAAATAAAAGGTTATTATCGAGTATTTTACTAGCTAGATCCCTCTCAATAAAAACAAATTTGAATGTTCCTTTTGCATTATTGTGGCCTCCTAAGCAAATAGACAATTGTCGTTATAATGGTTGCGACGAATGGACTATAACTCGTATGATATATACAAATTTCATTATTTACAAAAAATTTCAAATAGTGGACAAGGAATGTCTCCTTGCGCCCAACAGCTGCCGATCCCTCACGAAGACCTCCATGTCTTATAGCAAAAGAATCTACTTCAATGGTTTTCTGTAAAGAAGCACAATAAGAGATATATTTAGATTAAAAAATGAAAATCACAATTACAAAAAATAGAACAATAATTAAGGTATTAGGTCATAGAACAAAAACTTACAAGATCACCTTCATTAAAACCGACTATAATTTCTGTTGTAATATCGTGGCCACCACTAGACTCTTTAGTTTTTAGTAGTTCATGATGAATCCTTGGTGGATACCTTTTCTGAAACTCGAAAAATTCTTCTTCACTCGGCAAGATTTCAGAATAAGCTTGGTATTTTTCCATCATGGCATCCAATGCCTCTTTGCCAGATTTCCAGTTGTCATCCATCATCATTTAAAACAAGAATCATTGTGGCCGGAAGACAGGGGAGAGAGCAAGAAACAAGTCTAAAAAATCTGTTGACAGGACTTGCAGATGAAGGCAAGATTTTGGAGAGCGTTGTAGAATCTCATAATATCCTTCTCCTCCATCTTGTAGAAACCAGAATTTCAGGGATTATGGGAAGATAGCCCAACTGTAACAAATCTAAGTCTTCACAACTAGCTGTCCGTGCGAGTCATTTTTTAGGTGTACGAGTCATTTCAGGCTATTTTTTGCTTTCTTCTGATTTGTGAGCAAATTTCTCACCCCTCAGCCAACTGTGCGAGTCATTTCAAGGTATTTTTCACCTTCTTCTGAACTATGCGAGTCATTATGATATGTTTTTTTACCTTCTTTTGATCTGTGCGAGTCCTTTCGAGATGGTTTTTACCTCCTCCTAATCTGTGCGAGTCATTTCAAGGTATTTTTCACCTTCTTCTAACCTGTGCGAGTCATCTCTACTTGCTTTTTGCTTCCTACATTCCTGTGTGAGTCATTTCTACTTGTTTTTTGCGTCCTTCAACCTTGTGTGAGTCATTATGAGATATTTTTGACATCTTTCAAGTCTGTGCGAGTCATTTTGCCATGTTTTTTGAGAGCCTATGCGAGTCATTTCTAGTTGTTTTTTTGTCTCCTACATCCTTGTAAAAGTAATTTTTGTATGAAATGGCCACCAGATACAATTTTCTCGAATAAACTATCAAAAGTGCCCTCAAACCTACTCGCATAGCCTTATTTTAGAGGGAAAACACCTTTTTAGCCAACAATCAGGTGTGCGAGTAATTCTTTGACGGGTTTTTGGTAAGTTTCACCATATTGACCTTTTTTGCACAAATAAAGTTGACCATACTCGCACAAGCTAGTTTTTTGAAGCTAAGACCTTGTGCGAGTCATCCCAAAGTAGTTCCACAACTGTGCGAGTCATTTCAAGCTATTTTTCACCTTTTTTTTGACCTGTACGAGTCATTTCAAGGTCTTGTGAGATTTCTAAGCAAGACTCCGCCCTCAGTCTTGTGTGAGTAGTGCTGAATTCACACGTGTGGGATGCCCTACACATGTATTTTTGATCTCCTAAGCACAATAACACCATAAAGATCAGACTAGCATTGGTTGTCAATAGGAAAGCTGATCATACAAGCAATATTATTGTGTTACAAGCATGATCTGTCAACAAAACATAAGACAAAGCATCATAAATGCCTCTATTCGGCTAGAGAGAGAAAATAGAATGTACAAAACTCGTGGAGAGAGAGAGAGGGCACAAAGATCTTGTCTCCAAATTTGCATTACACACAAATCTCATCATTTTCTCAATGAGAGTACATCACATATATATATATATCATGTGGCATGTAAAGTATAAATGGCAATTCCTATGTTAGCTAGAGTTTCTACTTCTACCTACCTTGAATATTTTATTCTAAGATGGGTCTTTACTAAGCCAAAAGAGCTCAATTCATCTTTGGCATTTTTAGGACCCATACTCACAACATTAGATAGAGTTTTCAATATTTTGACACTCCTCCTAAAAATGTATCTAATGTGGATCAAGCATTGATCTTGAGATAAGACCAAGATTAGACCTATGCTTTGCGAAGGCACTTTTGCAAAGTGGCTTTGTGAGAAGATCAACAATACATGAAGATGTGTCGACATGTTCTAAGTTGATTTCACCTCCAGTGAGATTTTCCCTTACAAAATGATGTGCCACTTCTATATGCTTGCTTCTTGCATGAGAAATAGGATTGTTTGCAAGAGCTTGTGCTGATATGTTGTCACATTTGATCAAGGGAAGATCATCCTCTTTGATGCAATTTAGCTTCATGATTAACCTCTTGATCCAGAGCACCTCTTTAGTTGTTGTAGTGAGTGCTTTGTACTTGGCCTCACAAGATGATAGAGATATGGTATCCTGCTTCTTTGAAAGCCAAGACACAAGATTATTGTGAAGAAGGTGCCTGCCAAAATTTGGGTGGAACTGAACAAGGGAAAGTGGATTTCACCTAATACGAACTCTAAATTCTGTTATATAAGGGCTGAATTCGAGTCATTTGTCACCTTTGCTAGCGAAGCTCTGTCAAAATTTACACTAAAATTACCAAGTTCTCCGTTTGCGATCAAACTTCCTACCAACTATCATCTGATCATACTGAACACTGATCTGCGTTCTGAACTACACTTTTTGTCATCCAACACTCATTATTCACAATTTTCTGTCGTTTCCACACATTTTTCCATTTTCCATCGTTTTTCTTACTTTTTTGACCTCTAATCATCACTGCTAACATGGCCTCCTCATCCTCTGAAGACTCTGGCACCAAACATTTGATCCAGCGTGACATCCTTGAGGCCACACAAATTTGGCCTCTACCCTCTGACGCTTTGATCCAACCATGGCTGCAGACAGTCGGCCCACTTCTAGATGCAATAGGTTTTTACTCGGCGCTTTTCCATTCTGAGATTTACATGGGCCTCGCCCTTCACGCTTACGCCACTTGGGATGAGGAAAATACTCGTTTCCACTTCTTATACCAAGGTACCACGTACAAGGTAAGGATTAATGCCGACTCAATGGTCACCGTTGGCATTATTATGTCTGGTGATCGTTAGCAGTTACCTAATAGATCAGATAGTGGAATCCTTTATGGATTTCCTAGCCCCTCCGTTGTGCCATACGATTGGCATAGCTTCCTTATTCATGAACTAACCAACTCCATCGAACCCAACAACCGTGAGCATATCGCAGCAGGCCCCCTGTTGTGTAACTTTGTCTGCGCACTTCTCAAGACAAAAGTGTGTGGTTTCTGTGCAAAAAAAGTACAAAAAGGACCAAGAGTGGATCCTAATCTAGTCCTCAAAAGGGATTGGATGTTAGATTTACTTGATCTATCAATCTACATAAGATTAAGATCATCTAGATCAATTCTAGACATAAAATCCAAACAAGAACAATCATTTATTGAAGGTAATTGTACTTGATGGTTTCACACGTGTGAAACCCTGTCTGAGTACACATTGATAGAACCTCAAAACAATCAAAACAAATGTAGACAAATGGAGAGAATCACTCAAAATTGCTTCCAAAATCAAGATTGGTGTCTCACATTGATTATGGCCAAATGTGGCTCTATATATACAATAAGTGGGAGCTCGTGGTATTGATCATCCCTCTGACCCCACATGTGTGAAGGTGCTTTGTCATATGATGATTCATCATGCAAAACTAACACTTGGACAAAACCTTCTATTTTGAGCACTTTTGGTCCATTTTCATTCTATATGGAGATCTACTTGGAATCTTCTAGAACTCAAAATTCGCCTACTTCAGCTTATTCCACATGTGTGAGCGACCTCTACACATGGGATATGACACCTAACCAAAGGATGTGGCTCATGCAATCAATAGATTGATGCCATGTGTCATATGTCTTAAAAACTAGTATTTGGCCTTTTTAGCCACTAGAACTTGAATTAAATCATATGTACATCCTATATGATTATGGTACATGACAAGTACACTAGTTTCACACGTGGGAACAGGCTCCACACATGTGTGTTTATCTATATACAAGATTTTTGGCCTCTACCAAGCTTATTTTTGCATTTTTCGCACTCCTCCTCAAAAATCTAGCTTGGTAAATTTAGCTTGATGGAAAACATGATGATCTTGAACTTGACTCCATGGGCTGAATTGGTCTTTGCTGGTTCAAAAGGTGTGAAGATCAGCCAATGAGCTTGATGTTGATCTGAAATCACCATATCCATGATAGTGCTTCTTTGATGTTGACATCTTTGATGAGCTTGAGAGCTTTGCACCATCCTAGCACCTCCAAAATTGATTCCTTCCAATTTTCATGTAGATGCTTGACCTTGAGGCTTGCTCCTTCACATGAGATATGCTCCTCTTTCCCTTGGAATGTGAGCCACATGGGTTCACCCATGTTTCTTGAGTTTTTTTTTGGAATCACAACTTGAGAAGGTCTCTCCTCCTCAATCCTTGGCACACTTGAACCTTGAGATGATTCTCTAAGATCCTCTTCATGGTGCTCCTTCTTGATGGAAATCCGAGACCTCCATGTCTCATAATGATCACAACAACTATGACCACACAATATGCACTTCCTATGATTATCAAAATTACTTATGCTAGAAACATAAGTCCAAAAATCACCACAACTTGGCATGATTTTTCCAATATTGAAATCAAAAGGTATCTCCATCCCAATAAGGCTAACTACTTGCTTATGGATATAAGTGTCCACTTTGGATGCTTCACTTATCCTCATAAGAAGTTTACAACTTGCCTTTAGGATTGAAAACATACAATTTTCATCTTTATGAATGAACACATCATTCATGATCTTATTGAAACCAAAAGATCCTACATTATGAAGATATTTCCATTTCCTTGACTTCATAACTAATGTAAGCTTACAAGGAAAACATATTTTGCTATCTTTTAAGGCATCACACTCAACTAGCATTGCCTTAAGCCACCTTTGAGATACAAAAATCCCTTCAACGCAAAATAGATCTTCATAAGTTGACATGAGAGCATAAATGAAACTATTTTCATTTTGTGATTGATGCTCCTTATTCTTGATTGATATCTCTTGGATCATAATAATAAGTATGAACTTATCTAAAGTTCCAAGCAAAATACTTTCCAAGAACATAAAATAAATCCAGGTTACTTTCATGAAAGTGACATCTATCTTTGCATCTTGAACCAAACAATGCACTTCCAAATGAAAAATTTCAAAAGATTTGACATGTGTTGTGATGGACTCTTGAAGACAAATCTTGCAAGTCCTTGTGAGACTCCAAGCCTCATTCACCTTTCCACAAAGGAAACACCTTTCCTTGGACTTTTCCTTCTTTTATTTGCATTTTGAAATTGAAGATCCATCCTTCACCTCGGCCCCCTTGCTTTGGTTCTCCTTGGATGGATTGGTCTTCTTTTTGTAGCAGCTTGAGAAAAAATATCCTCCCTTGCCACAAAGGTTGCACTCAGGATCCTTTTTTCCCTTCAATAGGATGCCACCTATTGATGCCATGCGAATAAAAACCTGTGACATGATTCCACAAATGTAATTTGTGACTTTCAAGAGACTAGATTTGAACATCTTCAACAATCTAGAAGGATCTACAAAAGATCTAGCTCACAAACCTAAAAATCAATCTTCACAGTAATGACTAGTCACTTGGAAACTTTGCTTTGATCACTAAGACAAAAGCACACAATCTTTGAATCAAATCATTAAAGAAATAAGATCCAATCTCCTATTGGATTCATCAAATACCAATGACTCTTTCTTTTGAAAGTTGAAATGGATATGAAAAAGATTTGACACGTAGATTTTCCTTTTCACTTGACTAGTTCTCTCAACACTTGAGATTCTTGAACAAAAGATGGGTTTTGTTTCAAATACATGAAAATCAAACTTAATCACTTATTTTGGACTCACTCTTGACCCAAATAATCTCACACTTGAGATTTAGAATGAATGTGATTTGATTTGACAACAAACTATACCCCCAATTTTTTACAAAGCTTAAAAATTAGACAACTAGATTCACAAAGATCTCAACCATGCATGAATACTCAAATATGGACTCCTCCTCATTCTAGACATCCAATGGGCTCACAAATTGACCCTCACACTCTCACAAAGAAAGTTGAATAGACTAATTTGAGTTTCATACATTCTATGTCAATTTTTGCTCAACAAATTGAATTCAATCACTCCTATTGGATAGGTTATGTATAGAAAATGCTTGATTTTGCACCAAAAATCACTCAAATTGGGTATGTGAGTCAAATTCTACAAATTTTTAACAAGCCAACATTTCTAATGAGGAGAAGGAAGATGCTCATGCGCTTTTTTGAATGGCTATCTTGAGGAGGAGATATACATGGAACAACGTCAAGGATTTATCAAGGATAAATCTAAGGTGTGTTTGCTATTTAGAAGTCTTTACGGCTTAAAGCAAGCACCTAGATCATGGTATTCAAGACTCAACAACTTTCTACTTTCATTAGGATTTGTGCTTAGTGACTATGATCCTTCTATGTACTTAAAATTTGATGGGAGTAATATTGTCATTCTCCTAATCTATGTAGATGACATTATTCTTAGTGGAAGTTGTTTGATGCTAGTTCAAGAAACCAAAGATGCATTAGGAAAAGAATTTAAAATGCAAGATCTAGGAGAGATCCATTACATTTTGGGCCTTGAGATTGATTTTCATGAAGAGTATGCTTTTATTTGTCAATCTAGATATGTCTTTTCTATGTTGAGAAAATTCAATATGCAAAGTTGTAAAGGCATAGATACTCCCATGGAGCAACATGTAAAAGATCCTATTAAAGGTGATGAAAGATCCTTCGAGGACATCACCTTTATCGGAGTCTTATAGGCTCTTTAATTTGGCTTACTATCACTAGACCCGATTTGAGCTATTGTGTGCACAAATTGAGCCAATTTATGCAAGATCCCAAGATCCAACATTGGAAGATGGCCAAGAGAGTTCTAACATATGTATCTTCTACTCAAGGTTATGGTTTATTATACAAGAATGAAGATCTAACCATTGTTGGCTATTCAGATTCCGATTTTGCAAGTGATAAAATGGATCGGAAGTCCATTAATGCATATACTATCTTTCTTGGAGGCAATCTTGTGTCTTGGCTTTCAAAGAAGCAAGATACCATATCTCTATCATCTTGTGAGGCCGAGTATAAAGCACTCACTACAACAACTAAAGAGGTGCTTTGGATCAAGAGGTTAATCATGGAGCTAAAGTGCATCAAAGAGGATGATCTTACCTTTCTTGAACATCCAAACCATCCTCATCAAGAGTAAGATTACTTGCTTGTCTCCTTAATCTCTCTTCTTCTTGTAGCACTCACTTGCAAAGTGTCATTTGATGCCACAATAGAAGTACTTGAGCTTTGATCTATCTTTATTTTTGCCACTTGAAGAAGCATCCATTTGATCTTGCCCTTTAGACCACTTGCTTTTGGTTTTGCCCTTGAATTTGCCCTTTGGAAACATAGCATCCTCTTGAAGTGTCGATGCAGATCCACCTCTTGCTTGAAGCCTATATTCCTCATTGATCAAGATCTCTTGAAGATCCATCAAACTGTAAACAAGGGGAACATAGAAACCTACTAAATCGATCTTTAACTATTATGACACATGTTGGGTGGTCTTTTGAATAGCAATACTTTGAACAATGTTAGCATGAGCATCCAACAAGCCATTAAGAATCACTTGAATAAGCTCTCCTTCCTTAATGCTTTCATCTATGCAAGCTAACTCATCATTCAATGCTTTCATTCTCAAAACAAAAGTAGTTGGACTTTCTTCATTATTTTGCAAACAAGAAAAGATTTGCCTTCTTAGAGTCAACACTCTAGAAGTAGACTTGGATTCATAAAGCTTCTTCAATGAATTTCAAGCTTCCAAAGATGATGTGCACTTACCAACTTCCTTGAGAAGTTCATTGGTAACATTCATCTTTATCATGTGTAGAGCCTTCTTGGCCCTCTTGTCATATCTCAATTGATCTTGTTGTGTTGCTGGTCTCTCCTCCAAACCTATAAAAATATCCAAAACATCATTCATCTCAAGAAGTGACTCCATCCTCACTTTCCACAATGAATAGCTACTTGAGGTAAGCCTATCATTGGTTTCCAACATGACTCCAATTGAGGTTGCCATGTAGCAATGGCCTGATCTTCTCTTTCAACCTGCTTCAATGCACAAAGCACTCCTTTGAACAACAACAAATGATTTAAAAAGAAATCACCAAGATTTGAAACTATCTCACAAATTTTCTTCTAGCACTTATCCAAGCAAATCAACACATAGAATCATGGAATCTTGATCAACCTATGATCTATCCTCAATCTAATGACTTTTGCCACTTCTTAAGATTGAAACACACTCAAATGAAGTCCAGAAACCTCACTATCTAGAGATCCAAACAAAATTAGGGTTTTGACAAAATCACAAAAAAATTGACTATTCCAAATCTACATGCAAATGCTGAAAATCTGATATGCAATCTATAAGCCACCACTTAGGCTGAACCAATGATCCAAAAATCGACCAAATCTAGTATGTGAATTCAAAAATTGGAATTGAACAAGTATATTGACCTACTTAGTGTTTTGATCTACAAAAGATCCAATCTACAAAAGCAAAAAATCCGATTTTGGTGTAGAATCCTCTCTAGCATGCTCTAGACTTGATATCTTCACCAAATCATTGATAGATCTGATTTTCTCCTTCATAACCTGAAACACAAGCTCTGATATCATGTGAAAGATTTCAGATCCTTAAGATCCAATCTACTCGAATGATCTTTGGTTAGAAAGAGAAATACACTACCAATCTCACCAATGTAGAAAAATCAGCATCTACACACAATTTGAGATGCAAACACTAATAGAACTTGATCAAACTTGAATGAAATGATTATGTACTGTTGCTGTCCATACAAAATCAGCAAGCCACTGTATTTCACACGCGTGGATCCAAAAATAGCAAATATAGATCATTCTACACATAGAATTGCAAGCAATCACCAAGATAGTGCACCAATGGATAGTAGAACCCAAGAGAACCATGTATAAGCATGACCTATCACTTCGATCATGATGTGTACGTTTCCCTCATATGCCCTTCTTTGCCTTGACATTCCACCTTGATTATCTTTCTTTCTTCCAAACCAAGAAAAAAAAATGTCATCCTGATGAAAGCAATTACGCTTGCAGCTAGAATCACTCAAAATCACTCCAGCCACAGTTTCTTAATCACAGAGAGTATTCCCAAAAGACTGGTACAACAATAAATCACATATTGCTCCTACATCTGCAATGTGACATGGATTGTTTACGTTCTCCTCCATCATACTGCACAAAGTTTTAACATAGCTCTGCATTGAATCATCTAGCTCTATATATCTCTAGCTCATTGAACCATACGACTAGCATTTAGTATACTACAAATCAAATATTACATTCCGTGAATGAAGCCATTACAGCAAGCAAAACCGATACTCACACTCTTGGTACAAAATTATGCTCCTAATAAGCTATTCTATCCTCTGTGATGCTCATCGTTTACTCATTATTGTAGGAATAAAAGTATCAACCCCATGATGTGTTTCAAGGTTTTGGCAATATAGTTATAAGGAGGAATGAAGAGAGACCATTAAGTTCAGATATTTATCCCATAAACATTTAGTTAAGCATGGAAGTTTTTCAAGCTATATATAGAGGCTTAAAATAGTATTTTTCTCAACAATTGTGGCTAGTCTTTTTTTTTTAATGGGTTCTCATTTAAAGGTTACAGATTTTTTTTTTAGCTCAAAATAATAAATGCATACGGTGCTGACACGTGGAATACCAATTGTCTCATAATCAATCTTGGAAAGTGACTAAAGAGAACATAAGTAGGGGGTCTTAAATATTTTCTTTAGTTGGATTTTAAAATTTTTGTTGGCCCCCTCCATCCGCCGTAGTGGATGAAAATTATAAAAGAAATTAGAATTTAAAAAAAAAAATTAGAGGGGGTCCATCCGCCACGGATGGATCTCCCACCAAAAAAAAGAATTTAAAACTTTTATTTTTAGATTTTATCAGAAATAAAGTTTGTTTGAGAAATAATAAACTATTTAAAAAAAATGGATATTGAAATTTTATTACGAGGGTCAATTCGTCGTGGCGGATGGACCCCCTCCAAATTTTTTTCGAATTTTTTGGGATGTTTTTTTTTTTTGGAAAAAAAAAAAGTGAAGAAAGCCATCCGCCACGGCAGATTGTTTTCCACATTTTTTTTTGGATTTTTTCAGGTTTTCTCGTGATTTTTGAAATATTTTGAGGGTTTTGGGGGTTTAGAATTTTTTGATTTTCGAGTATTCAGGTTTTCGAGATTTTCTGGTTTTCGAAATTTTTCGAGATATATTTGAGATCTATTCGCGAATTTTTCGGGATTTGTTTTTTTGGAAAAAAAAAATGTGGAGGAAGCCATCCGCTGTGGCTGATGGTTTTTCACATTTCGGGTTTTTTTTTCGTGATTTTCGAGAATTTTTCTGGGTTTCCGAATTTATTCGGGATTTTTGAGATTTATTCGAGATTTTCGAATTTTCGCAATGAAATAAAGTCCGTTTGAGAAATGATAAATTATTCTTAAAACAATAATTTTATATCGATTTTTGAGGGGGGCTCCATCTGTCGCGGCGGATGGACCTTCCTCCAATTGTTTTTTTAATGAATTTTTTTCTTGAGATTTTTCTTCGAAATAATATTTGATTCATCATGAATTTCATTCATCCACTGATGTTTAATAAATCCTTTACAAAATCGTAAGAAGTTTTAGTTCTCCATCTCTCTCTCTCTCTCTCTCTCTCTCTCTCTCTCTCTCTCTCTCTCTCTCTCTCTCTCTCTCTCTCTCTCTCTCTCTCTCTCTCTCTCTCTAGATTATTCCAGCTATCAAAGTTTATCGAAAAGGGGAGGTCCATCCGCCGCGGCAAATGGACCTCCATCCAAAATATTTTTTGATAAATTTTGTTTTAGAACGAATGAAAGTTAGAAACTAATTCCGTAGA
Source organism: Diphasiastrum complanatum (assembly GCA_029204225.1). Lineage (NCBI taxonomy): Eukaryota > Viridiplantae > Streptophyta > Lycopodiopsida > Lycopodiales > Lycopodiaceae > Diphasiastrum > Diphasiastrum complanatum. The sequence continues at coordinate 39,333,016 of CM055112.1, read as the reverse complement.
AAAACTAATTGAGGTTAAAAATTTAAGTGAAACGTTTTTTTTGAAAAGTTGTAAAACTTTTTTTTTTTTTAAGATCCTTAAATCCCCTTTCTAAGTTGCCATTATTGGAGGGTCTGAAAGTCTTGGAGGGCTTGAATCTCCCTCCAAGCTGCCCTAACTTGATGGCTACTTCTTCCTCAACACATTTTCAAAACACATATATATCAGATAAACGAGAATAAAAAATGACCTCTAAAAATGATCTGCAACTACTTAAACAAAAGCCTCTCAAATACAAGTTTGGATTAAAATAACATGGATTGAAATGGCTCAGATTATACAGTATTCCTAAGTTGTGTATAGCTCATCAATCCATGACTGCGTTTCTCAGTTCTATATAACTCATCAAGCCATGTTTCGTTTTTCATTTTTCTCTTGTTTGTGTACAGCTCATCAATCCTTGTCTGCGATTCTCAATTTGTGAGGGCTCCTTTCGCACTGATCATCCTCAATATTTCGAATACTCAGATTGGCCATGTATCCGAGGCCCAGACATCCAAAGAAGTCTAGGACATGTTGAGCATACTATATGAAGTGCGAGATATAGCTTCCAAGCTACATCTCAGGAAGAAATTTTACTCCCTCAAGATGGCGAATGGTGATTCCCTGCAGAATCACATCAACCAGTTCAAGAACCTGTTGAAGCAAATGGCCGCTATCGGATCTGTCATAGACGATCAAGATGCAGTGATGCAACTGCTTACAAGCTTGCCAAGCTCATACGACAACTGGGTGATGATCACGACACATCCAGAACTGACTCTTTCAAGAGTCATTACAATGTTGTTGTAGGAAGACACGCAGATGAACAAAGCCTCAAGTTTCTCGGCTGATTCTCACACGTTATACACTAACAAGAGCACGAGTAAGCAGAAGAAGAAGAGAGGTCCGAAGCAATCAAAACCAAACCAGAAACTAGCACAACACAAAGAATAGTCAAATTCGTAGATGAAGAAGAAGTTGTTCTACAGATACTGCAAGCGAAACAACCATGAAATTCGAGACTGCCAGATACTGCAATCAAAGAACAACAACAAGGGGCAGTCGAATCAAGTGGTAAATGCAACTACAGAAGCTCCAGAGCCCATTCAAGAAACAAATCATGATGCCTTCATGACCAGTCATCAAAGAGCATTCAGCGACAGTTCTTGGTTTTTGAATTCCGGTGCCACTCAGTAGTTGACAAACCTCATTGGTTGTTTCAAGTCCTATACACCTTATAGTACCAATAAATATGTTCACCTTGGTGACAATAGCACACAAGGTATTAAAGGTGAAGGTATTGTGAGATTGAGCTTTGCAAATGATCAATCTAAACCATTCTCTAAAGTGAAGTGCTAGCCTAGATCTCTTTTCGTATCTCACTAATTCTTGTGCACCTAGAGGTTCATCTTCATCCTCAATCAAAAACTCATAAAATTCTTGGAGCACCATAAGTGACTCCATCCTAACTTTCCAAATAGCATAATTAGTAGAATTCAATCTCTCACTAGGAGTCTAGAAGGTATGCTCCAATAGATCCCATCTTACTAGTGAATTCTACACACATCACACATTAGTTAGAATTGTCGCTCTCTGGTGACGCTTGAAAATCCATGTTAGAGTGATTGAAATTCAGTAGGACATGAGAAATATGTGTGACGGAAATAGAGAAGTATCACAAACAGTTACAGATCATGTAGAGTGTATTCACTCAATTGATAAGAAGTAATGTTGTAAGAGATGGCAGAGAGAAAGAACACTCAAGCTTATAGAAACTGGCTCTCTTCTCTCTCTATTGATACTCAAATCTGTGGGGGTGTACAATGGCACGAAGTGTCGACCTTATAGGAATGATCACCGGCCTCAATGTCGTTTACCAACCGTTAAGATGTCAGTTGAGATCCACTATTGCGTCTCTTTAGAACTCCGCACAAAATGTTGCAAGTTCTAACCTAAATGTGAATTTAAAAGGTGCAAATAGGCCTTTACATGAATTTAGGCACTATAGCACATTTACATGTATAAAAACTAAAAAAATTTACAATATAAATAATAACTTTGGATAATGTGGGATCATGAGGCTCCGGAGACATATCCCCTTCCTCAGTTGTGCAGCGGCTCGCAAACAAATTTCTTACATTCACCTTTGTGCTTCTTGCTGGCTGGCTTTCTATGGAAAATGGCTTTTGCTCGGGCTTCATTTTCTTCATTAACTTGTTCTAGGGTCATCCCTTTTGTAGCAAGGAAGTAATTGTTCTTCTGATTGTAATCTTCCTGAAAAGATAAATAGGATAACCTCCCATTTCGCGATTGCCCAATGGTGTGGGTTGTCGATCAATGTGTTATTTACAAGATGAGTGTACCAACTATCCTCAGACAAGATTTCAGACATCTCAGAAGAAGGGACAGTTAGTGAGAGAGCTGCATATGTATATTCTAGAAATTTTTCTTTAATGTACAATTGCTGAATGGATAGAAGTGCATAGGAAATGAGAGAACCAATATTTACATAATTGTAATTATGGTATGGTATGGTTATTGAATTAGTGGGATGAAGTATATTATTTGTTTTAACTTCCTCCAAATAATGAGAATAGTTAGCTTCCCAATTCGTGTAAATTTTCCACAGATTAGGGAATAACATTTGACTGGAGAATCTGAAAGGAATTGGATTAGGTCTAGGAACAACTTCTTTAAAATCAAAAATGTTAATTGAGTCTAGCTTATTCTTATACTCATCCAGAGCAAGAAAAATATTGTTTTCAAATGTTTTTAGATACTCTAGGATACATATATACAAAGATCCTGTAACAACATAGATATAGTTAGTTTGCACATTGAACTTATTTTGAACAATGGCAAGAGCAAGGATACCTTTTTGGTGCACTGTTAGCTTGGCCCAAAAAGTGTTAAGGTTAGAGAAAGTCCAAGGGCTTTCCCATTGTTCTTTAGTATAACCAAAAAGTTTTGGTAAAAGAAGGTAATCCATTCTCCACTGGAGTTCTAACCTATAAAAAGGTGGAAGAAAAAAGGTTAGTTTTTGCTGGAATGTCTGAAATTTTGTCCTTAGCAGTGAATACACTACCTTGTTTTTTTACTTCTCAGTCCCCTTGGGTGTAATATCGCTTTGCGGTGGCCTGACTGCAAGTGGTAGTGCTGCAGGTAGTGGCACAACTGGTACAGCTTCGGCAACTACTAACTTTCTCTCCTCGGCTTCAGTCTGAACAGATTGATCTCTCAATAGTTGCCTGAAGACTTGATCTCTTTGGATGGCTTTTTTTGCTGAAGATGCAATTGGCACATCAGTTTGAATTGATTGATCTTTTTGCTGAACCGGATCTTTGTCAAAAATCTAGATTTGTCTTGAATTGAATTTTATCTCTTCCAGTTCTTTCTTAAGTTTTTTGTAAGCAGCCATTTGTGGTAAAAGATACTATAGCTGGAAGGTCTCAATAATTCTCTCTTGAATACCTTTCCAAGCCACGAGATTAGTCTTGTATCTGCCATGAGATACACAGGCTCCGAGTGTTACTTCAACGCTTATTTGCCATAAAATTGCCTCCTCAGCCTTATTGTCTCTTACAAATTTTATTGCCTTGACTTAACATGTCTACATAACTCTGCAATTGAGAAAAAGAGTCCTACAATTGTTTCTGGTTTGCTTCGACACTCTCTTTGTCAACAATTGCATCGCTGAGGTTGTTGCTCAGCTCCTTGTTTGCACTTTTCAGAGTAGTTCGGGCATGTCTTTCTTCTTGTAGGGAAGCTTGCAGGGTCTGGATTTGCTACTTGAGTAGCTTTCCAAAAGACATTTTCTATCCACCAAACCTTATTGGGTAAGCACCAAGGGTCCAATACATCAACAATGCATCACATGTTAACCACGTAATAATTCAAAAGTAATAACAAAAAAGACACATTGCAAACCAACAGAAATACATCCCAAAATTTAATGCAGCTTAGGCATGGCTGTTAAAAAAGATGCAGAAGATGGAATGTTAAGTAAAGCCTCAAGTTTTACATAAGCGAATTTTATCCATGTTTTTCCTGAAGCATCCATGCCCCAACAATAAATGGGTCGACAACTACTATTGCTTCCAAACAGGTGAGGAAAATGCATGGTGTAGTGAATGACCTCAAAGATAGGCATACCATGCACACAGTATGAAAGCACCCGGTGTTAGCTTGGTGGCTCAATTGTACTCTAATGAGAACTTTTGTGACATGATGTCATCGATTGGCTGTAGCATGTTGTTGTTAATTTCAACTGATGCTTGATTATTATGTAAAGCTACGGAATGGCTACTAGAGATGGAGTTAATGATCAAGTAAGTAGGCTATTCTTTCTCATACAATCATTCTCCAATACTCTTGTAGTAATTAGAAATCATATAAAAGTGTCAAGTGTTTTTTCTGAATTATATTCATCGTTTTGGGGAACATTTTCCACCCAGGACCACCTGGGGAATGGGGAAGAGGAATTGATACTCGAGAAGCAGGATACGGGGAACGGGGGAAGCTCATGTCATCACATAAGCAAACTAGTGAAAGAGAGGGAGATACGAAGGGGAAAAGTGATTTACATATCAGGGTATAGAAATTGTTGAAATGAAATCAACAAGACTTCTAGAAATTGCTAAAAATGGTCAAACTTGGCCTTTGAAAAAATGATATGCCTTTTGTTATGGGGATAGGTTTCCCATATCCTCAATCGAGAAATGTAGTAGGGGAATGTATTTGTGTATAACTATGGTTATATCTAGTTCCCAGTAGTAGTTCTATGGCACCATATGTGAAATGTCATTTAACAAATTCCCACTTGATAAATTTGTTTGAAACAAAATATTTGCAAAGCAGATTGGAAAGTACCTCGGAGTATCCTACATGGTACAATGCAAATCCAGGTTGAGCTAGTAGTAATTCTTCAAAACATAAAGCCGCTTGCTTGTACGTGAGCACAGTAGGGGATGACAATTTATTCTACGGTGCTTTTGATCCTTACAAAAACCAACTAAGAGGAATGTTGCATGTATGGAGAAAAAAATAAATCATGTAACTCATTTGGACAAATGTGTAAAGAGTGAATCATTAAGCACAGAGCCCTCACAAGCTAGAAAATGTGTAATATCATCCTTGCGATATATTTGCATGATAATAGTTGCTGCAAAACCTTGCCCAAAGGCCATAATTCATGTATCAACTCAAAAGCAGGTTAAACACACACTCGATAGTCTCTCTGGAATGGTTTTCAGCCATTCAAGCCTGCCCATAGAAATTGAATGCCTTTTAAAGCCTACGTAACTCTAACCATCCACGTCATGCGAATGCTCTAGGTAAATTCAACTCCTGTGTCTCTTCTATGAGACTCCAGATGAAGTTGGGATGTACAGCAGCACAGGCAGTAATTTGATTAGTATGCCTCAAGGGATAAAAATGAGTTAGTTGATTAACTACTTAAAAAAGGCACACACTCTTATGATTTACAACGAGCGTCACCGATTTTATCCTTGTCGTTTAGGAGCACCAAGTGCGATGCTACTTTTCTCCTTACGTTCATGCCAAAAAGTCTTTGCCATTCGTTTGCTCAAGTAATAGAATTCTCTAAGAGGCTGCATCATAATTGTGTGCCAAACAACAGACAACAAACTAACATTAGCATAACTTTTCATGACGTTGTTAAAATGCGCGTTTAAAATCATCGTTAGTCATTAATAAACCTCACAAACTTTGTTTTCTTTCCAAAAAGCATTAAATTGGTGCCGATAACTATGTGCTCTGAATCTGCTCTGAATGTGAGCAAAGGAGGCTGCAAGGATGGCCATGGGATAAGCCTCTCGAGATCTACTCGGAACATGTCCAAATGAGTAATATGCATTCAAAGATGGTCGAAGGACCGACCTTTCCACCACGGTGCCCCGATGCTCTTGAATATTTGAGTCTGCTCTGAATGCCAGCATATTTGGATCTGAGCACATTTGAATCTGCTCTGGATGTACTCACAAACAGCACCTCTCTGATCAACATAATCCAAACTTCTTATATCAAGCTCATAGAATGTAAACGAGCTCTCAGCTGGTTTTGAACAATGTCCGTACAGACTTCCACTTCATGTTCCAAAAAACCCAGGGCTCAAGTAGGCATCTGCATGAGACCGCATCTTTTGGTTAATTTTTACACATCCCATAAAATAAAAGAAAAAAGGGTTGAACGATGATAGAAGGCCAGCTGAGAGCGAGTATGTTCCTATGAATTTTTGAAACTTGCAATTGCATAAAAGACTAGTAATGCTTGAAAGTATACTTCTACAATTCAAAACAATTATTCAGTTGTGCATCGAGTATTGAGCTTATTCAAACTTGATATCGTGTGTTGTGCTTACAGGCCAAGAACAGAAATCAGAGACACAATATTGAAGCATGGTATTTTCACCTTGAGCATAGAGCTGGCAGAAAATATTACAGTTGTGGATGGATGGTTTAGCTGAGCGCGAAGATGGCCGTGGAATAGAAAGGCGAAGGAAACACATTGAAAATGAATGGAAGTTGCAAAAGGTGTTTCAGAAGTTGCCGATTTATGGCTAACATAAACGAATACAAGCGATTTGGACTCTGGAGAACGTTGGCCTATCGCAGATTCGCATGCTGTCATTAGGTGACAATCCATAATGAGCGCAAGCAACAAGCTGGTGTGTGGCAAACGCCGGCTAAGATGGATTCCAAAAGAGTTGTCATTTGCATTTCAATGAAATAATTTGAATCTCTCTTTGAGAAGAATTCTAGCTTACCACTACAACAAAGGCAATCCATGTTCCAATCTCGCCCCTACATGACTAACATCAGCATAGAAGTACAGTTATTAGCATGGGTACTTCCAACAATAACATTAACATAATTAACTTTCTTGCATGTTTTCCTTTCAAACCATAGTTGCAGCGCGATTCAGAATCGCGATCAGAATCGCGATTCCGATTCGCGATTCGGGATTTTCCCAGAATCGTGTAGAATCGATTTTTTTTTTTTTTTGAAATTTTTTTAGGCAATATGGGTATCAGATGAAAGCTCTGATCGAGGGGATTATGATTGTGTAGTTTGCCGACTGTTTCGGGTGCGAAACACCAAAAAGTGTGTTTTCACTCGGGGAGTTGGAAGGCCAAATCATGCAGAGGCCTTACCGGACCCCGCCGTTGGGGGGCGTTGCCCCCCAAACTCCCCACCAGGGGGCTACCGCCCCCCGAACCCCCCCCGTTTCTCGGGGGGCTACCGCCCCCTAAACCCCCCGTTTCCCGGGGGGCTACTGTCCCCCGAACCCCCTAGAGCTTCATGCTATATAGACATTGTAGATAAAAATGCCACCGCCCCCCTGTAGATAAAAATGGGGTCCAAATGCGCGCCGAAAGGGCCCAATATTTATGCCCCCAACTGTATGTACATTGCACTCACATCTCCAGTGAACCAATTGCAAAAGTGATCATCATCCATACAGTTGATAGTCCAAACTATAGCATTAACATTTACTGAAAACCAGAGCAAATGACAACTGGATAGCTACTGAAAATAAGATTTGTTTGTGCCTCATCTACTGCACTTATGAGAGGCAAAACGCTGGTTTGACCATTGATCCCCTAAAAAAATTTCAGCAATTAGCTATTTTTCCAAAAAAAAAAAAAAAAAAAAAAAAATTGCGATTCTGGGTCGCGAATCGCAATTCACAGAATCGCGACCCGCGAATCGCAGACCCAGCGAATCGAGATTCACTGCAACTATGTTTCAAACTATGAATCCGTTCTGGGTACGAAACCACAAAAAAACAATACAAAACACCTGATCGTGATCGTCAGAGCATGAAGAGACTAAATCCCTCAAAAACACCGAACACGTCTGTCTCACCCATATACTCCTGCATGCACTGTAAGCGAGCTCAGCTCGCTCCAAATGGCAAGAAACGTGGAAGAAGGGAGTCCAATGTAAATAGCATGTATCCATGCTAGAAGCCACAAACACAACAATATGCAGAGACATCACACGCCAAATTATCTGTCAAAAAACTTTTTAAACATTCTTGCCTAAAATTACACAAATGTATTTAAAAAGTCTTCTTTAAATACGTGGCATTTTATAAATTAACCTGCATATTAAATAAAGCAAATAAAAAAAATTTAAAAATTATTTAAAACACAAGCACGTCAAATTTTTGTTGTGTTTACTATGTGCCCCTGCCTGTAAGGAAGGGCCAAAAAGTATATATTTTATTTTATTTTCAAATTTTATTTGTCTATTTTTCATTACGGTTCTTTAAATTCTTTCGAGCACATAGGAGATTCATTCAAGTAACCAAAAGAAAAAAAAATTAATTTCAAATTTCAAGACTTCTACGGCTCAATTTTCTTTTAACGGTACACTGTTTCAAGAGTTCCAAATTCTTTTTTAACAAAGGACTCCTTTCTTAGTTAATGTGATTACATATAGTTTTTCATTATTTTCATACCTATAACTTTTTCATTTGATCTTGGATTTTAGTACTACAAGAATGAAAAGCACATAGTTCCTCGAGATGAGTACAATAACTATATTTCCGTTATCATTATTTTAATTTCATTTTCACCCCCACTCTTTCCTAAGTACATTTACATTTTATATACAAATTCTTTGACTATTCATATCTTCTCTGTTTGACCTCGGTTTGTGACGTAGTAAAGAACAAAAGTGGCTATTGTGAAAAACAACAAAATAGGACCAAGAGTGGATCCTAATCTGATCCTCAAGAGGGATTGGATGTGAGGCTTTGGATATATTTGTTGAGGCCCTCCTCCTTCTGCTGCAGCTTGGCAATCTCCTGGTGCCCTTCTTGTTCATGTTGTTGCGTCAGAATCAATTCATGCTACAGCTTGGTGAGGTCTGCTTGCAGCTGTGTGTTACTCATCGCTAGGTGTAGAACCCTGCTTTCCAGAATGGCTTTGGTCGTTACCACATCTAGGATGTATTTTCCCAGAGTCTGGTACGTCGTCGTTAGGTCTGTGGGAGTAGCCGGTACACTGGGAGGGTGGGAGGAACAGAGGGGAAGTGAATGGTGGTGTGGAGTATGGAAGAAGGCAAAGATAGAGCAGAAAGGATCTGGCGTGGGGGTGAAAAATTGATGACTTGCATCCACGCCAGAGTGTCTGGAGACAATTGAGAATCAGAAGGATTGAATAGAATGGAAGCAACGGTGGCGGCAGGAGTGATGGAGGATGCGATGGTGATGGACGGAGTAGTGGATAACAGAACAGAGATAGGAATTGTATCAACAACGGAAACGGGGGTGGACACAGAAATAGATGTGGATGGAACATGAAGAGAGGCAGTGACAATAGAGATCGGAGTGGGGGGTTGCACGGAAGAAGAAGTGGCGGTGGTTGATGGGGTGGTTAGTGCAGTAGTGGAGGTGCATCTTCAGGTAGCAGGTAGAGATGTGGATGTAGAGGCAGCGCCACGCATTCGTTTGCTAACTGTAGGTTGGGAGGAGGTGGAGGCTTGAGATGGCGGATAAAGGTTAGTATGTGGCACGAGGGTAGACAAAAGAGTTGAGCGTTGGAAACTTCTTGATCCTATCTGGACCTGGATCCCCCTTGGATCTTGTTGGATCTTCTCAGATCTCACCAGATCTGGCTGAAAAATCTTGATGGATCCAGCTTGATATGGCTTGATCTTCCTAGATCTAGTTGTGATGGCAGAACGGATAAACTTTTCGTAACATGCCACCACCAACCTAGATCTGTCTCACTGCGGTGGCCAGTACTTGTGCAAACTGGCTACCGTTGATGGGTGTCCCATCTAGCTTCTCTAGATTCATGACTCCATGATTAAGAATTTCTTTGATCCGATAAGGACCTTTGCCTGTGAATTTTAATTTTCCCTTGATTGCTTTGGTTTTATACATCAGAACTAGATCTCCCTTTCTTTTGTAACCTGCAATCGTTCCATGCCTTGCATCTTTCCTTTTCAGCTGCCAGTGCATGCACAGCTAGTAAGCGTGTTTCACAGAGCTTATGCAGAGCTTCATGGCATAATTGTAGAGATCTAGATTCATCAAGGCGTTGTGTTGCGGCAATCCTTAATGAAGGGACTAAAAACTCTACTAGCATAATGGCATCCTAACCATATACTAGTTGGAATGGCATTTGATCAATGCTTCCCTTAATGGTGTTTGTAATGGCGTTTGATCAACGCTTCTCTTATATGAAGTCATGAATGCCCACAGAGCAGCATGCAACTTGTGTTCCCAATTCGATCTGCTAGCTTCGACTGTTTTCGTGAGCATGCTACACAAGATCTTATTGGATGATTCTGCTTGCCCATTACCGCGAGGATAATAAGGTGTACTGATTCTATGGATCATGAAGAATTCCTCCAACAGGACCTTGATGGTCTCATTGATGAAATGACTCCCGCGATCATTGACTATCTCCACCCGGCACCCAAAGCGTAGAATGATATTTTCATAGAGAAACTTGGCGATGGTCCTAGCATCAGCTACTCTTACTGCCTTGGCTTCGACCCACTCGGTGAGGTAGTCGGTGGTCACGATTATGTATTGAGCCTGGGTACTTCTTGTTGCAGGGTGAATTGGACCAATGTAATCCAATCCCCACTTTTCAAATGGTGCTTGAGCTAAGACCGGATGCAGAAGGTCATAATTCAATCTCGTTGGTCTCCTTGCCTTGTGGCACACATCGCACTTCCTTAGGTATTCCTCCGTATCCTTATGAATCGTTGGCCACCAGCATCCTGATTACAAGATCTTGCAAACTGTAATGTCAGATGCAAAATGGCCTCTACCCATGCCTTCATGTGAAAGCGAAATGATCTGGGTGGCCTCATAAGAAAGAATACACTGCCGAAAAATCCCATCTGATTCTCTTCGATACAATTGGCCAGCAATCAGCTGATAAGATCTAGCTTTTGAGATCAGTTTTTGCTGATCCGCCTTTGGTAGTGATTTGTATGGCTGGCCCCTCATTAGATATTCAACTATGTCGACATCCCACTCTAGTACTGTGTCTACATAAAATAAGGCAACATCGGCCAGCTCATCATCGGGTTGGAGTGCAACCTCCTTCCCTTTGAAACGCAATACATGATCTGCCATGTAGTATTGTTTTCCCTTACGAACTACTATCCGAAAATCAAACTCTAACAACAGAAGTAGCCATCGAGTGATTCTCCTCGTGTTGCAGGTTTTGTTAATGAGATAGAGCAAGGGCTGATGGTCCGTATAAAAAGCAAAGTGTGTGGCCATCAGGTAGTGCCGAAACTTCTTACCCACATATATCATTGCCAGTGCTTCCCGCTCTGTGGTTGAATAATTCATTTCTGTATCACTGAGCTGTTGGCTTGCAAATCGGATCTAAAAATTCTTTTTGTGTTCTCTTGGCTAGATTAAGACTGCTCCAACTGCATACTTCGATGCATCCATATGCACATGAAACTCAATGGACCAATCGGACGGACGTAGGATTGGTGCTGAAACCAATGCATCTTTAAGTTTTTGGAAAGCCTTTAGGGCTTTCTCGTTCCAATGTGGATCCGTTGTGATCTTGTAAATTGGTCGTGCTAACTTCGCAAAATCTAGAATGAAAATTATGTAATAATTAGCGTGACCCATAAAAATGTAGACCTCTCGGATCGTTCCTGGTGGTGGTAGATCAACAATGATTCTAATTTTTGATAGGTCTGTGGCGATCCCGTGTCTAGACACTATATGGCCGAGAATCAAGCCATGTGTAATTCAAAATTGACATTTTTCTGGATTCAAGGAGATCTGGAATTTGTGGCATTTTTGTAGCACCTTCTCCAGATTGGATAAGTGTTCAGAGTTTGGTCCATGCACGCACAGATCATCCAAAAAAATTTCCAATTTTTTTTGCAAATACTCTTTGAATGCCGCCTACATGACTCGTTGGAAAGTGCTTGGGGCATTGCAAAGTCCGAATGGCATCACCTTATAGACATAGGTTCCCCATTCCGTGGCAAATGTTGTCTTATGCTAGTCTTGGGGTGCTATCTTCGCTTGGTTGTAACCGTTGAACCCATCCAAAAAATTGTAGGCTTCGACCCCAGCTACTCTATCACGGACACTTTCCGTAAAGGGCAAAGAAAAATGATCCTTTTTTATGACTGCGTTTAGCACCTTCATATTCACACAGATCCACATTTTTCCATTCTTCTTGGGTACTATAACTATCAGCGATACCCATTTAGTGTGCTTGATTTTGTAAATAAAATCTGCGTCTAACAGCTTCTGCAATTCCTACTTCATCAGCTCTGTGTAGTTTGGGTTGCAGCGGTAGTAACGACTGACCTTGGGGACTGCTCCATCCACCAAGGGTATGGTGTGTTGGACTACTGTTGGTGGAATGCCCTTTAGATCACTGTAATTTCAGGCAAAACAATCCTTGTACTCCACCAACAATGATCGCAGTCTTTTGAATTGTGTGGGCATTAACTGCTCTCCCACGTATACGATCTTTTCTTCTTCACCTGGCTCGACAAGGTTCATGGGTTGCATTCGTGCAGGTCCTTCGGAGACTTGTTCCATTGGTGCTTGACTTTGATCAGGTTCTCATTGGGCTTGCGGCATCATAATTACCACGTCATCCAAGGTATAATTCTGTCTCAAGCATCTCGTGAGCTAGTGCTCGTCGAGATTCCTCCTTCAGCATATTGATCTTAGCCCGACTGGTCATCTTTTGATTTTCTGTCATCTGAGAGGAGGATGACGTTGTATCAGAGTTCATCCTGATTGATTTCAAGGAATCCAACACCTTCTTTTGCCTCTTTTTGTCATATCGATGGATTCGTCCTTGTTGTCTTTCTTTCGAACTGGTGTGACATTCGCCTCATGGTTGCGAATATCAACATCCACTGTAGCTATAGCTTCTTCGGGTAGATCACTCCATCGGATCACCTAGTTGTAGCATTGCTTCAACTGGTTCTTCTTGTTCGCAGGTGCCCTTGGTGGATCTATCCTTGAAACTTTCGCCATAGCAGATTTTTTGCGGCGGTTGAGCTGGTACTTTCTTAATTCCATAACGATCTGGGTCCATGTGCTATAGGACCTGCTCATCAGTCAGCTCAGCCTCCTTGTTATAAGTCAGAGCATGTTGCCAAGGGACTAAATCATCATCCACTAGGTTCTCAATAGATTTCGCTGATAGCCATGCTACGTTTATCATATTCACTCCAAATGTAATTGGTGTATCCATGGTGTAACACTTGGGTGAAGATACGTTGGGTTCAGGATCTGATTTGTATTGACATACTTGGCAGTCAATCATTGCTAATGCATCCATCCATATTCTCATGACATCCGTCTCTGAATCGTAGTGACCACCCTTGGCTTGCCTTGGGCGATCTATCATGTGATCTGTCATGGATGATCCCTCATCAGCCTTGGGTGCAAGTGGTTTCATCACCCATGTGGTTGGATTGACCTTTACCACCTGCTCTCTGTTCTAAAAGGTGAGTTTTCCCGTACCCCAGTTGTGTACTACTTGCGCAGTCCTCAACCATGGTCTTCCCAGCAAAACACGGTATGCAGATGGAGATTTAGGTATATCCATCACTACAAAGGTGATCACAAACTACATGCCTACTATTTTTATAGGGATATCAACAACCACACCCTTCGGTTTTACACAGGATTGATCCGCTAGCTTGATGGCAAATCTTGTTGGCTTCAATCCCTATAGACCCCACTTTTGGTATAAAGTAGTGGAGATCAAATTGACACCTGATCTTCCATCTACTACTATTGCCTCATCCTCAAATCTCTTGTGTTTGATTGGCAGGGTGATGGTGTGTTCCTCGCTTTCCCACGATGTCTCGATGTGGACTAGTCTCTTCGTAGCCCGTACAGTATATGGGCTCTGGTGCTACTGGCTCCGCGTCCGCATTGTCCCATTCAACGAGAAGGATTTTAGCTTGCGGTGCAATCCGCAGTAATTCTCCGAGGGGGAAACTAACATGGCTCACCAGTAGGCTTGTGAGCCTTTCAGTGCGTGGTTCCTTGAGCTCCACCATGTGGAAAGGTGGTTCATGACAATGCAATCGATCGTTCTGATCAGTGCACAATGGTGAGCCTGTTCGCGGTTCCCGTTCGTCATCAGCAGGAGGTTCCATAGGGTTGTCCTTTTTGTGCTCTTTTTCCTCCGCTTGTGCTCTCTGTACCCAGTGCCGTATCTTTTGGTACTGTCTCCTTTCTTCCCTCACATTTGTATATGGCATTGAAGTTAAGGCTTGGTCATCAGTGACCGATGGTGGTGGTGAGGGAGCCACTTCCTTCCTCTTCTATGCTCGTGTAACGGCTAACACAAGGGCATGGAAATGTTGCCTTTCCAGTGGCATCCCCGCTGGAACTGTTGCTTGTTGTGTTGCAATGAAGTTCAATGGTGCACTAGTCCCAGGTCTCAATGGACAATTCTTGTAGCAGTGTCCACAACCGCATTCTCAATAGAAGGATGTATATTGCCCCTTGTAAGGACATTCAGCAATTTTGTGTCCTTCGCGACATCCGTAGCAGCCGTAATTTCTTTCGCCTTGATGCTGAGTTTGAGCTACATAGGCCGCAATATATTCATTTATGGCAAGATCCATATATGGTTCATCCGGCCCATACCAGTGTTGTTGCTCAGGTTGAGGTGGTATTGGCATCTCTGATTCTACTACTGTCAAGTTTACGTGGGCCACCTATTGATTGGCTGGCCCCGGTGGTGCTATACGCTATTGATTATTCGGTGCACCGTACCTCGGTTCTGCATTTGGTGCCCCTTGATGATATGGATAAGAAGTTTGATAAGGACTCCTTTTCTGTTGGACAATCCAGGGATTAAATGGGCAAAATGTCGTATCGTGCGATGTTGCGTTGCACAAATGGCAAAATCTATGGGTCAGTCTCAGATTTTGCTTTAGGACAAGGCACTCGTTCGCTGTATGGATTTGTGTGCATACTGAACACCATACATTTTTGCGTCGGGGATACTATAACTGGTTTTGTTCCTAGTTCGGGGTGTTGGTAGAATGCTCTTTGATTCCTATACTTGGGTCTATTTTCTAGAA
This sequence comes from Diphasiastrum complanatum, assembly GCA_029204225.1. NCBI lineage: Eukaryota > Viridiplantae > Streptophyta > Lycopodiopsida > Lycopodiales > Lycopodiaceae > Diphasiastrum > Diphasiastrum complanatum. The sequence goes on along the minus strand of CM055112.1, from coordinate 39,317,903 downwards.
TTACATTCGTGCTATTAGCAGTCCCAGGTCATTCGGGATGTCCAAATGGATCAACGTAAGGAGTATTTGGGGGTGATTGTGATTTCTGCATAATAAGTGGATGTGGTGTCAGTTAATCTCCATGACTCATTTGGCATATACTTCTAAATAAATGTATCCTCGTGATGTTGTATTCTGAATAAGATATCCTGGGGTTGCAGGTTGTGGTGAAACTCTGATGTATAGAAATGGTATCCTGGAATTCCTCATCTGGCTAGTTGGCACACGTCACCCGGTAGGGGTAGGAATTGGTATTCTATGCCATTTTGGATCTAAACAAATATTGCTTGTTTATCTCTCTAGCTCTCTCTCTCTCACACTCATGTTGGGGCTAATGCTCATACACTGAAATCTTGTATTTTTATTCATTCTTTGATTCATTGCTATTATATTCTGTTGATTAGCATGCTAGATTGTGAATTAGCCATTTCTTCTGAACTAGATTTTGTTGATCAATCTAGAATCAGATTATAGTGCCAATCACAAAGCTTAATTAAGATCAGTCGCTCTTGTGGACATTCCCCACACGTGTGAATTCTAGAAATTTTGTCACACTGGTGGTCACACATCCCAAAGTAGTATCTAAAGCTATAGTGGTGGCAGATCCCCAACTCAAGATTTGTATTACTGGACAAAATCTTCTTGGATTACCAAACTGTGCCATGGCACTCTATCATGGATGATAGATACAAAAATCATCTTGGAAGAGGTGGAATGGTTTTGGATAATTATCCAACGTATTAGGTGAATCCTAGTAATAATCTTGCAATGTACTTTGGGATTTTGGTCTTAAACTGACTTCTGATAAGCGAGTTTTGATGGATGAAGTATGTGATTCAGTAAAACCTTTGTAAATATTCGTTCTGCATTAAAGTTGTTGTTAACATCTTCAAAGAATATTCCATATTCTAGAACATCCTATCCTTTCATGCCCATAGAGTTGTTAATCGTTTAGTGTATCTCAGCATTGTTCACCAAATCTCGGAGGTGATCTAGTGATTTTGATGATTTTTAGGTATTTGTCATTGTCTACCTCGGGTAGTACTGAGTGGTTCAGCGTGTGCGTTCTCCTCTCGACTCTAGGTGATATGGCTTTTTTGTCGTGCTAGACAATATTTCATGAGCATAAGATATAAAACTGGGAGTGATCTTACAAGCTGATGATGCCTTTGGTATGGGTATAGTCAACTCCAGCTAGGCATCCATCCATAGCGGTGTACATTTTTGCCTGAGGTTGGCATGATATTCATCATTCAATCAGTGATTTCTTGTGTGTCACGACTAGAAATTTTCCTGTCCAACATGGTCCTAGTGAATGATGTGTGTCCTAGGATCCCTGTCTTAATCAACACTAGTGTTACTCTTTTGTGGTGTGGTGTAGGATTGTGAGTGGTGAGGTGTATACATACCCAGATCATTCAACTATTTTCAACTTCTCTCATTATCCACAACAAATCCCGATCCAACATGACGTCATACTGCATGGGGGAGCCCACATAAAGGTGTTGTTGTTTATTTTCAAAATAGGCTCTCCAACAAGTGGCTGGCTTGTAGTAAATTTTTTCCATACAGTTAGTCCCAAATATCTTCCTCTTGCTAGATTCGGCCTTATGGACACGTGATGTTTGTTAGGCCCAAAATATCTTGATTGAAATTACACATGTGTTTTCTAATTCATTCCAAGTATAAAAGTCATCACGGGTGAATCCTAGTACTGTTAATGGCAAATTTGGTATATGATTTAAGCAGTATTCAGACCATTAACATTGAACCTTTTGGATTTTTGTGGTTTTTAGTTCTCTATCGGCCTTTATGTGCTCATGGGATCGACACACCTTGGGTGTTAGGCGTTTGAGTGCTCGCCTCCCAAGGCCCATATGTTTCAATGGGTGACCTAAGTGGGGTGGTCTAAGTGTGGAATTTTCATTGTAACAATGCGTTCTTTCCTAGCCCAGGAGGTGTGTTTCACCCTCGCCAGGTATTAATACCGCCTCTGTGTTTCAAGAGGGTTGGCCATATTTCATTTTAAGTAGCACTATGATGCATAACTTATAGACATATGGAATTCCCACTCAAGCAATTCACTTCACTTCAGCAATTGTGAAACTGTCAAGCAGTCATATAAAAATATCATGTCAACAAGCGTGCACATATATTGACCTGGTATCTATTCATAGCACCAATTTGTTAATCATTCAGATCGCTAATACATCATTGTAAAGTAGTTTGAAAAGAATAGCATCAACAATGTTAGCTATGTTTCTCCTTCTACCAATCATTCCATCTACGTTATCACATACAAGCCATGCAACCTATTTGATAGTTATTGGCTCTGCTAAAAATCATGCTATCAGGCCATTCTCGTTACTTAATACAGTCATTGCACTGATCAATAACAACATATCTATAGTTCTATCTAATCATGAAAAGTAGAGGATTCTATATTTCATTCCACACCACATACATAGTAGCAGCGACTGACAATAACGTTGGCACAGTGAATTAATTGACCAAAAAGCCAGCAAACATAACAACGGCATCGTACAACCCATCAATAGCTTAGCAAACTCATAATGGATATTAAAAGCATACCCTAGTACTCCCTGGACAGTCGATTCTTCCTCAAGATGTGCTCTCCATCTGTCATTGTTCTTCTACTGATCTATTTGTACAATCGATTAGCTACAAGGATAGAGTCGGCCTTGATCTGGTTCTTGTAAGAGCATTCATTTACTAATTGTCACAGGTACCTAGTGAGGGCGAGTTCTTCTAGAGTGATAGCTTGTAATCATTTGGATCAAAATGACTTGGAGGCTGTGTATGTACTTTTCACACGTGTGAAATCATACAACAACTTTCAATTCAAGTTACTTTGTGTTTGTTGGTCCCAAAATCACAATACTAGTTCATTTTTTATGCATAGTATTGATCTAGATTCATTCTAGCTAATGCCTATGACCAAATAGTGTTTTGGGTAATTGAAGCATTTCTTTTTAGAGTCTAAGATCAGATCTTAGAGGCTTATTTGTTCAGATCCTTAGTTGAAGTGAAATCTCTAAGAAAAGAGTTAAGCAAATTTTTTTTGTGAGAGTGAAAGCTAGGAATTTTTGGTAAGATCTTTGAGTATCATTCAAGCTTGTGTGCTAGTTTGATAGAGACAAGCCTATAGGCATTCTAGTAAGCTTTAGGCCTTTTCATAGATCTTTTAAAATTCAAAAATCTTAGTGATTTTTAAAAGAGCATTCATTCTAAAATGTCATCCATGGGTGGATATTTGATGGAATCAAGTGAGAGACTCACTTCCACAAATTATTCCATTTGGAAAGTGAGAATGGAATCACTCCTAGTGATGCATGATCTATTTGACATAGTTCAAGGAGTAGAGGAAGAGCCTCAAACTCCCCAAGAACAAGCCAAATACAAGAAGAGAGCAAGATTAGCTCTACATTGCATAAAGTTAAATGTATGCAATGACCTCTTGAAAGAGGTGTCTTCTTGTACCTCATCCAAAGAGGCTTGGGATTCATTGAAGAGCATTTATGAATCCAAAAATACTTCAAGAATCCTCATGCTAAGAAATCAAGTTTTCCAAAGCATGAAAGGAAGTGGAGAGAGTGGACAAGAGTATGTCCTTAGGATCAAATCTCTTAACAAGGAGTTAAGTGCAATAGGAGAGAAGATCCAAGATCAAGAACTAGTACAAATCATCTTGAATGGTCTAGGTGATGAGTTCACCAACTTAGTCCAATCATTTGCCATTCAAGACTCTCTTCCATCCATTGAAAAGTTGCACAATGCTCTTGTGGCCGAGGAGAGTAGGCTTCTACACCTCAAGACAAGAATGGATAGCATGTCACTTAATGGAGGAGAGGAGAAAGCTGACTTTACATCTTAAGGCAAGAAGAAGAAAAATCCATTCAAGAAAAATCAAGGCAAGGAGGCCGAGATGAAGAATGGAGGATCTACCTCCAAAGGCAAAGTGAAGAACAAGGCAAAACTAAAGTGTTTCTTTTATGGAAAGAAAGGACACTTTGCCTCAGAATGCTACTTGAAGAAGAATCAACAAGCCAAAGGAGATCAAGGGAACATTGCTCAAGAGGAAGAAAAAGAGGCCTTAATGGTTGCATCTACACCAACTTCAAGTCAAGACACATGGTGTATAAATAGTGGGGCTAGTTCCCACATGTCCTTTAACAAGCATTTTTTTTCTACTCTTCTATCTTGTAATGACTCTAAGAAGTCAATATACACTGCTAGTGATCAAGCATGCAAGATAGATGGCATAGGATCTATACCTCTTTGCTTAGGCACATCTAAAAGGATAGATCTAGATAATGTTTTGTATGTTCCTACCATTTCAAGAAACTTGCTTAGTGTAGGACAATTAATGGACAATGGACTCTAGATGTACATTTCAAGAATGGAGTTTGTTCCATCTTGAAAAATGATAAGTGCATAGCTAGTGGCATTAAGCAAGGTAGACTTTTCAAGTTGGATGCTAATGTTGCAAGTGAAAGTGTGAACTTGGCTAGGGAGGAGCTAACTCAAGTGGAGCTTTGGCATAAGAGATTAGGCCATCCTAATCTTCAATCTATGAAGTCAATGGCAAGCAAGGAACTAGCTCTCGGCCTACCAAGAGCTTTCAAGAAGTGTGGAAAGATGTGTGAGGCATGTGGCCTTGCAAAGTCACACAAGTCTTCTTACAAGAGATCTTCATCAAGATCTCTCTCTCCCTTGGATCTCATACATTCTGATTTACATAGTTTTTCACATGAAAGTAATGGAGGTGCCTTGATGTATGTAACCTTTATAGATGATTGTACTAGATTCACATGGATTGAGTTACTATCAAAGAAAAGTCTTGTTTATGAAGCTTTCATTAAGTTCAAGTCTCTAGTAGAGAAACAACTTAGTACTTCTATCAAAGCACTAAGATGTGATAATGGAGGAGAGTACACCTCCAATAAAATGAAAGACTTTTGTGAGATCAATGGTATTAAGTTACAATACACTTGTTCCTACACCCCTCAACAAAATGGGGTGGCCGAGAGGAAACATAAGAGTCTATGTGAGTGTGCAAAGTCTTTGAGGCTTGATGCATCACTTCCCATCTCATTTTGGGGAGAAGCCATAACATGTGCTAATTATTTGTGTAATAGACTTCCTAGTAGTGCTATAGATGGGATCTCACCTTATCAAGCCTTGTTTGATAAGAAACCCAATGTAAAAGATTTTAAGATCTTTGGATGTACTTGTTATGTACACATTCCTTTGGAGACTAGAAGGAAAAAAAATGCTACCTCCTTCAAAGGAATCTTTGTTGGCTATGGAGAAAATAGCAAGGGATAGGATATATGATCCTACATCCAATAAAGTAAAGGTAAGCAAGGATGTACTTTTTTATGAGTCACAATTTGCTAAGAGCTTGTCAAATGGATCTAACCCATTGTGCATTGAAGATCTCGACAAATCCGAGGAGGATTTTGACAAACCCAAGGAGGATCATGACAAACCCAAGGATGGAGATTTGGATCCGAGTCAAAAGGTGCTGAGAAGATCATCAAGGAGCAAGGCTGAGCCCTCAAGGCTTACCTATGTGGACAAGGGAAAGCAAAAGGAAGAATCTACATCTTCTACCTCTTACTCTTTTTTAGCTACATTGCTTGAAGAACCATCATGTTCTGAAGAAGCATATAAATCTAAAGTTTGGAGAGATGCAATGCAAGTAGAGTATGATGCATTAGAAGAGAATCATACTTGGAATCTTGTAAATCTTCCAAGAGGAAAGAAAGCACTTGCATGTAAGTGGATTTATAGAATTAAGTACAATCAAAATGGATCTATTAGTAAGTACAAAGCTAGGCTTGTTGCTAAGGGATTTCTTCAAATAAAAGGATTGGATTATGAAGAAACATTTGCACCTGTAGCTAAGCTTGTAACTATTAGATTAATCATTTGCATTGCTGCTTTGTTCAAATGGGATCTCTACCAAATGGATGTGACAAATGCCTTCTTGAATGGTTTCTTAGAAGATGAAATCTACATGATGCAACCCGAGGGCTTCATCAAGGTTGGTGAGGAGCAAAAGGTGTGCTACTTAAGGAAGAGCCTATATGTCTTGAAGCAAGCACCTAGCTAGAGCTTGGTACTCTAGGTTGCATGATTTTCTCTATTCCCTTGGCTTTGTACTAAGTGCTTATGAACCTTCTTTATATTTCAAATGTAATGAAGGAAAGATCATCATTTTGGTTCTTTATGTTGATGACATCATTATGACAGGAAATGATGATGATGGCATAGGCAAAGTAAAAGTTGACTTATCTAGTGAGTTCAAGATGGTAGATCTAGGCTTCCTAAAGTTTATACTTGGGATAGAAGTGTCTAGAAGTAGCAATTGTACTTTCATAAGTCAATCTAAGTATGCTACTTCCATTCTTGAAAGATTTGGTATGAAAGATTGTAAGGGAATTGACACCCCTATGGAGCATGTTGTGAAAGAAACTAATGAAGGTGATGAAGCATCCTTTGAGGACATCACCCTCTTTAGGAAGCTTATAGGCTCTCTAATCTATTTAACCATCACTAGACCTGACTTAATTTTTTGTGTAAGCAAGTTGAGTCAAAGTATGCAAGCTCCTTTAGTTCATCATTGGAAAAGTGCCAAGAGATTACTTAGATATGTTTCTAGTGCTAGATTTTTTGGCATACTTTATGAAGGATCTAACTTGCACTTGAGAGCCTACTCGGATTCAGATTTTGCAGGTGACAAGATGGATAGGAAGTCCATTAGTGCATTTGCAACATTTCCTTGTGGAGGAGTGATATCATGGCTTTCCAAAAAGCAAGATACAATCTCACTATCTTCTTGTGAAGCCAAGTACAAGGCATTGACTTCAACAACCAAAGAGCTCCTATGGCTAAGAAGACTCTTGATGGAACTACATGTGATAGAGGCCGAGGAGATCCCTTACATATTTTGTGACTATCAAGCTTCTCAACAAATTGCTTCAAATCCTATCTTCCATGCTAGAACAAAGCATATTGAGATAGCTCACCACTTTGTGAGGGAGAAGGTACAATCCAAGGAAGTGCAACTACATCATGTACCATCATCCGAATGCATAGCTGATATCTTAACCAAACCATTGTCCAAAGATCCATTTTTTAAGTTAAGATATGCTCTTGGAATTGTAGATAGATGTACACTAGATTTGCCAAGTTAGAAGTGAGGAGGAGTGTTGAAAATTGTCACTTCTCACTTGACATTGGTTCATGTGAATATTGATCAAACATTAGACTATGTTGATGATCTGATTTCACACGTGTGGAGCCTGTTCCCACGTGTGAAAGGATGTACTTTTCATGTTTGTATATATCCAAATTGATTTTGTATCATTCTAGTTAGTGTGAACATGAAATGACTAGTTTTTAGTCAAGTTGACTAGTCACCCACAAATTAGCTTTTCCTTGCATGTGCATGAGTAAATGCTCCCACATGGCAAGTGGATGTTCACACGTGTGTATGGAATACTAGAAAATAAGAGTTGACCATTTTCCTTACATCCTATTTTGTAGGGAATATTCCTATATTCTAGGAGACTAGCTTTTTGGACTTTAGTCATATTCTAGAAGGTCAACTATTGGATAAGGATCAAGGATGGATCAAATGGATAGATCTGAGTGATGTGGCACTCTTCACACGTGTGAAGGCCTACTGGACTGTACCAGACACATGGATGTACTTGATCCATAAAAGGATCATCATTTTGCTAAGAAGATTGATGAGACTTTTGCACTCTACAGTTTTGTGAGGTTTCTAGTCATTTGTCTTGTGATTTTTATGTATGATTGCTATCTAGTATCATTGTACTTGTTGTTTCAGGTGCAGGCCGTACAGTGGACAGTAAGTACTCCACACGTGTGAGGCCACTCTCACTAAAAAATGATGTGTTGATCCATTGCTCTTGCTTAAATCCAAGTGTAGTGAATCTAGATCAAGATCTAATGTGTAGAACTTGATAGATTCATTGATAGCAACCAATAACTCTCTATGATTGTAAAGTACAATCATTATTGTCCTAAAAACTGTAAAATTTATCAATTTTGATGCATCCTTCCTCAAAAGGATCTTTCCAAAAAAGCAAAAGATCGAATAACATACATAGAAGCTCTTGGAAATGTAGGATAATGGATTTCAAAGTATCAGTTGTCGGTCAATCTATCACGGATTTAGGGTTTAGGGTTTGAATCCAAATGATAGAAGAAAATGCAATTGTAAGTATACTATTAGTATGTACATATTCATATTAAATCTCTTTAGTATTAGCATTTTCTTTATATTAAACTTTTCTTACAATATTTTTGTTGGTTTTGTAGATTTGTATCCATCAAATTTCGTTGAATGACAATCAATTCAATCGATTGCCAGAATTTTTGATGTCATACATTCTGATATCAATATTTTACAATATAAAAGTCATTCTCCAAAATCCCTTTTGAAGTTCGGAGTTTTTTTTTATGATCACACCTATATTTATAATAAAAATGGTTTAGTGGGTAGATTAGAGCCATATCCTTTACCAGATTTTTCGAGTGAGGAATGGATTTCTCCAGATTCAGCAATTTCATAAAATTTTTGATCTAGACTTTATATGGATATTCAGAGTATTTTAATGGGCATATTTCTCGTATTCCTTTTATGCAACATAGAGGGCACATTTGTAGGTCTGTCTTTTATGTTGCATAAAGGGCATAATTTTAGGCTGCTTTATGCAAGACGAAGAGCACATTGGGAGAGCCACCCTTAATGCTACACAAAGGATGGCCTTTGGGCTGCCCTTTATGCAATAGAAATTGAGGGCTAGAAAGTCAGTCTTTCTGTTGCATAAAGGGCATTCTCGCAAGGCGTCCTTTCTACCAAAAAAAGGGGGGCATAAAACATCCGCCCTTTATATAGCATAAAGGACTGTCTAAAATTATGCCCTTTTCTTTTTCCACCCTTTATGTTGCATAAAAGACAAAGATTTGAAAAGCTGCCTTTTATTTTGTGTAGTGACTGGTTTAGAGAATAATAGATTAAGTGGGTATCTACCTTTCTCTATTTTTGTTGATTTTGTTTCCAAATGCAATGTTCGACGAACGAAAACAATGTTTATAAATGTAAGGACTTGAGTAATGAAATAATCACCAAGTTGTTGGATGATGTTTGGGATATGAAACAAAATCAGCAAGTTGAGTGTAGAGTATGTAGCTCATCAATGACATTTAGATATCACATCAAAAAAAAAAAAATGCTCACTTTGCTGCTGTATTATAGATGGATAAAATACAAAAATGAGTGAAAGCCACTTGATTAAGATTTCGGAGTAAACCATCAAGAAACTGGACACCATGAGTGATCCTTCTCCATCACTTGCGAATCTTCTTCAATCTCTTTGGAGAGATTAGCTTGCTTGAGTTGGTTTTTCTTCTTAAAACGATTAGAGGCATAGTGCCTCTTCTTGCCACAGAAGAAACACTTCACTTTCTTTTCTTGTACTTAAGAATTTCAGCATGTGCTTGAGGCTCCTCCTCAACACCAAGCACAATATCCATAACATCCTAGAGTATCAAGATAGACTCCATTTTGAACTTCCAAATTGAGTAAATAGAAGTGTTTAGTTTTCACTAGCTTCTAGAAGATATCCTCCCTGAGATGCCATTTTAATGAAGACTTCTTAGTTATTGGACTGAGATATGTTTGAGCTTGTTCCAATCAAACTTAAAGTTGCTTGCTCTCTTTCACTATAGGTATTTTCAAGGATGTACTATCTTCCTATGTGAAACACTTGCAACTGTATTTGAAATGACTCTCAGATATTCCACAAAACAAGTTATCTAGATCAGACACACAAAGTGGATTGAGACACTTTGGCTAGTTTGAATCCTACTTTTGGCACGTGTGAAATGCTTCAAAAGAAAACACAATTAACTCTCAGATGGCTCAAAAGGTGTTCATTACTTCAAACTCTGTCTTAATCTTCAGTTTCTTGTGTAGGATGCTCAAAACACTGGATTCAGAACAAAGCAAGATTGAATCAAATCAAAATGTTGTCAGTCGGATTTTGGACCTATCCCTATCCTCTTTAAGAGCTTATAACTCTTGCTAGACACATTAGATTGATCTGGTTTTAAGTTCTATGAAAAGTACAGATCATAAGCTTTCAATTAAGCTATAACACTGTTATCTTTGGATCTATTAGCAAGGAGAACAAAAGGATTGAAAATCTCTGATTTTCACACGTGCAGAATTTCAAAATTCCGTACTACCACTTTTTAGGTCTGAAAATTCAGTTCCAATCCGATTTGATCCAAATACGCTTCAAAGAAAGGTGAGAAAAAGTGCAAGATTACTTTTTTGCTTGATTTAGCTCTTAGTTTCTTGTACAATCAGAGATGTTAGCATGAAAAGTTTAATTTGGCTCTGATACCATGACAAATTTCTAGAATTCACACATGTGAAGAATGTCCACAAGTATGATTGATCTTGATTAAGCTTTGTGATTAGCACAGTAACCTGATTCTAGATTGTTTAGCAAGATCTAGTTCAGAAGAAATGGCTTAACCGCAATCTAGCATGCTAAGCATCAGAATATGATAGCAATGAATCAAAGAATGAACAAAAGTACAAGATTTCAGTGTATTAGCATTAGCTTCAACACGAGTTAGAGAGAGAAAGCTAGAGAGATAGCAAACAAAATAGTTTAGATCCAAAATGGCATGAGGTAGCTACAAAACTTTGGTTCTTCATCATTGATTGTGAGGAGAGCTACACATATGTATGGAGTTTGAGGTAGCTCGAGGTAGAACCACATCTATCCATTCCAAAATGACATCTAGAGTCTGTGTGACATTTGTCACTTGCCATGCATGAAATTCTACCAACTTTTTACAAGTGTACTAGTTCTAACTAACAAAGTACAAATAATCATGCATGTCTCCATTATACTTTGTGCATGCCTTGCATGTCACTATAGATCACTTACAATTAATGCATGTGAATTGCCACAAGTTTCTACAAGCATGACTTTGCCAATTCTATGTCTACAAACTATATGCAAGTTGTATTCTTCAATCTAGACATTACATAACCATGTAGCTCGAGTTCTATGTAGGCCAAACTTGGCATTTTGCATTTATGAGCTACATACTTGCATGGTACAACATTTGTAGCAAGCCAAGAAATCAATATGATTTATTTTTCCAATTTTAACAATTTTGTCATGCTATCAGAGCCAAATTAAGCTTTGCATGCTAACATCTCTGATTGTACAAGAAATTGAGAGCTAATTCAAGCAAAAAAACAGTTTTGCACTTTTTCTCACTTTTCTCTGAAGTGTATTTGGATCAAATCAGATTGGAATTGAATTTTCAGACCTGAATAGTGGTAGTATGGAATTCAGGAATTCCGCACGTGTGAAAATCAGAGATTTTCAGTGTCTTTTACCTCCTTGCTTGTAGATCCAAAGATAGTGGTGTCATAGCTTGTGGAAAGCTTATGATCTGTACTTTCCATAGAAATTGAAAGCAAATCAATCTAATGTGTCTATCAAGAGTTATAAGCTCTTAAAGAGGATAGGGATAGGTCCAAAATCCGAGTGACAACATTTTGATTTGATTCAACGTTGCTTTGTTTTGAATCCATTGTTTTGAGCATCCTACACAAGAAACTGAAGATCAAGACTAAGTTTGAAGTAATTGAACACCCTTTGACCCTTCTGACTTGTGAAGATTGTTAAGATATTATCTTCCTATCTCGAGTTTGGGGTCATGTCCATGATAATTTCCACTAGATTTCATGTTGTAAATATAAGGAGTGTGAATTGAGCACATATCCTTCTAGTGTAGCTCGGATTTGAGTTAGATAGGTTCAATTGTAATGACATGCAGATGTTTTGATAGCATGCAAAGTCTTATTGTATGCATGCAAGCCACATGCAATCAGTGCATGCAACATGCAAAGTAGTTTCTGTAATTTACACATGTCTAGGCAATATTATGAGTTGACATGCAGTACATGCACCATACATGCATGCAGTTACACATGTGGATCTTTGGTAGGTGAATTAGTTCAGTTAAGTGTACTTGCCATGCAAGTCCACTGTAGGAATTCGAGTCTTTCTCATGTAGGGAAAGCTAGGCATGTTTTGCCATATTGTGAATATTGAGATTTTGGTGTTTTGGACTCATTATCTCTCTACCGGAGTTTTCTATGTATGATTTTCTCTCTCTACCTGAGAGCAACCTCTTTTTCACATACTGAAGACTTAGAATTATTTCCGACATTCATTTCTCATAGTGAAGAGTTAGATTTTTTCATCAGATGTATGCCATTGTGCTCTTGCCTTAGATTTTTCAAGCATACTGTTCTTTGATCAATCTTGTGCAATCACAACACCTCATTAAGATCCTGTAGGGTGTGTGGTGAAGTTCACATGTGCCAAAAACTTCACATGGTATCAAAGTTCCATGCTTTGAAGAGGTGAGGGTCTATATATTAGATCATCAGTGTTTTTGCTTGCAAGAACTCGGATTTTGGAGAAGGATTCAAACTCACTAAGCAACAAGAAATCGGTGGATCATAAGTGGATCAAATCAAGGCTGATCTAATCTAGTGGAGCTCTGTACGGATAGAGAGCTCACATGTGTGAAATCAGCCCTCATTAATGATCCAAATTTGATGTTCTATAGCTTGTTGGATAGGTATTGGAGAGTAGATTGTGTTGCTCTTGTTTCTAAATCAATTTGATTTGTTTTTAGAAGAGTTTTAGGCAATCAGGATGTTTGAGAGGGTACTCAACTCATGGGATCTGCCAAAGTGAGCACACATCTGTCTTTTTCACCAATTTCATCAATTTTCAATGTCAATCAAGTAGGATTGGATAGAAGTGATGTTCTGGGGTCTTAGACTTTTCATTTCACACATATTACTGTGTTGGAGTTGAAAGAAATTCCCTAGAGAGTTTTTCAGTACATTGAAACGCGTGGGAGAGATAGACTTCTTGCTTGCATGTGCTTCTTCTTTTGTGACTGAAGCAAGATCCAAATTCAAGATAGATTGATTTTATGTATTGAGAATTTGTTCTCACATATGTTGCTAGATTTCATAGGGTGGATCAACATCTGTGTTAGATCCTAGATTGAGATAGCAAGCAACATCCTTTAAGCTCCATTTTTTTTTTTATCATTACTAGAATTTCTCACTAAGAAGATGTCTTCATCTGGTTCACATTTCTTAGAGCACATTGAGAGATTAACATCTTCCAATTATGCAATGTGGAAGATCAGAATGCTTCTTGGTTTCCAAGGGGAGGCTCGAACCTGGGACCAAAGAAACTTTGGATGCCAAGCTAACCAGTGGAAGATCAGAATGGAATCATTGTTGACTCTACAAGATGTAATGGATATTGTGAGTGAAACTGAAGAAGAACCTGCTGCATCTAATGAAGCTGTAGCATTCCACAAAAGACTCAAAATTGTCCTTCATTTTATAAAAATGAATGTTACCAATGAAGTGTTAAGAGAGATCAGTACATGCACCACTGCCAAGGAAGCTTGGGATACTCTGAAAACAATCTATGAAATCAAAAATACTTCTAGATTGCTTACACTTAGAAACCAAATATTTTTAAGTTATCAGAGAGTAGATGAGAGTGCTTCATCATATGTCATTAGAGTTAAGGATCTTCATCAAGAGTTAGCTAGTATTAGTGATGCTTTTAAGAACACTGAACTTGTTCAAGTAGTCCTAAATGGACTTAGAGATGAGTATGACAATATTGTGCAGACTTATGTTGTCAGAGAGGATCTTCCATCCTTGGAGACACTGCAAGGTGTTCTCATTGCTGAAGAAAGCAGGCAAGAGAGCAAGATGCTGAGGATCAACAGACTTTCATTGAAAGATAGTGGAGATGACAAAGCACTCTTTATCAGAGACAAGTCAAGAGGCAGGTGCAAAGGACAACAACACTTCAAGAAGGACAATGCCAAAGAAGGTGGTGAGGATTAGTCCTTACAAGAACAACATCCAGTGGCAAGAAGAAGTTGTCAAAGATCAAGTGTTTTTTCTGTGGCAAGAAAGGACATTATGCATCAAACTGTTTCAAGAAGAAGAACCAATCTAAGAAAGCTAACCTTACTAATGAGGATGAGTGTGAGGGTGTAGAGAGTGAAAGAGAGGATTCACTAATGATGTCTACTTTTTCATCTTTTCCTTTTAAGAATGAAGAAGTCTGGTGGATAGATAGTGGGGCTAGTTCCCATATGTCTAGTTCTAGGAACTCTTTCACTAATCTCATGTCATATCTAGGTGCAAAAATGTCAATCTATACTGCTAATGATGTAGAGTGTAGGATTGAAGGAATAGGTAGCATTCCGTTACATGCATGATTATCAATATCTTTTTGCTTACATGATGTACTGTATGTACCTAGATTGACTAAGACTCATTAGTGTAGGATAGTTGTTTGATAGTGGATTGGATGTCAAGTTTCAAGTTGACAAGTGTATAATCTCAAGAGAAAATGAAGTTATTACTAGAATTGGTAAGTTGTACAAACTAGATTCTAGGGAGAGTGCTAACATTTCAGATATTGCTTATGAGACCAAGAATCTCATTAGTTAGGACAGTTGTTTGATAGTGGATTGGATGTCAAGTTTCAAGTTGACAAGTGTATAATCTCAAGAGAAAATGAAGTTATTGCTAGAGGATCTAGAATTGGTAAGTTGTACAAACTAGATTCTAGGGAGAGTGCTAACATTTCAGATAATGCTTATGAGACCAAGGTTCTACAGGAGGATCTGTGGCATAAGAGATTGGGTCATCCCAATTTCAAAGCCATGCAATCTATGGTCAAAGAAGGAAAAGTTGTTGGTGTATCAAAGACATTGTCAAAGGAGCTTCTACCTTGTGAAGCTTGTGTGCTGGCAAAGTCACACAGAAGGCCTTTTCCTAGATCAAGTATCAAGACAAAGCAACCATTTGAACTTGTACACTCAGATGTTCATTTCTCATCAACTAAGAGCAAAGGAGGAGCCAACTGATTATACAAGACATTCTTGGATCTATATGTTGTCTTCAAAAGCCATGGTTTATGATGTTTTTCTTACTTTTAAAGCTTATGTAGAGAAGCAATTTCCTTTCAAGATTAAAGCTTTAGAAGTGATAGTGGAGGGGAATACACTGCCAGTAAGTTTAAAGACTTTTGTGAGAGAGAGGGTATTCAAAGAGAGTTCTCCTGTTCATATACTCCTCAGCAAAATGGAGTTGTTGAGAGAAAAAATAGAACTTTGTGTGAATGTGCAAAAGCCATTAGGCTGGAAGCTTCTCTGCCTAGAGAATTTTGGGGAGAGGCAGTTGCATGTGCAAACTATCTTTGTAATAGGCTTCCAATTCCAAATCTTGCAATAGGAGGAAAGACACCATTTGAGATGTTGTATAAGAAAAAGCCTAAGGTAGATCATCTTAAGATTTTTGGCTGTGTATGCTTTGTGCATGTACCTATAGAAACTAGGAAGAAGGAAGATCCTAGTGTAGTGAAAGGAATTTTTGTAGGTTATGCATCTACTTAAAAAGCATACAAGATTTATTTGCCCTCTACTGACAAAAATGTTGTTAGTAGAGATGTGGTCTTATCAGAAATTTAACTTGGATGATGTTCAGATCAAAGAGACTCATGCAAGATCAATCATCGATCTTATTGTTGTTCAAGAAGAGGTGAGGCCGAGGCTTGAGGAGGAGCAGATTCAAGCTATCACACCAAAAAGATCTACATGAGCAGGATTTGAGCCAAGAAGGCTCACACATGATGAAGAAGGAAGGCAAGTGGAAGATGAAACTTCCTATCATGCACTTTTTATATCAGATGAAGAGCCTAAGGATGTCCAGGAAGCTTTTCAATCCAACAAGTGGGTTGAAACAATGACCCAACAATTTGAAGCCTTGATGTCAAACAACACATGGGAGATTGTGGAGCCACCAAACAACATGCATGTGATCGGATGTAAGTGGTTATTCAGAATCAATTATAATCATGATGGATCTATTAATAAGTATAAAGCAAGACTTTGTGCTAAAGGCTACTCTCAGATTAAAGGTCTTGATTATGAAGATACCTTTGCACCAGTTGCAAAGATGGTAACAATTCAAATACTCATCTCTCTTGCATGTTTTCACAAATGGAGTATGTTCTAGTTTGATGTTTCTAATGTATTTCTCAATGGTTACCTTGAGGAGGAGATTTATATGGAGCAACCTCCAGGTTTTGTGAAGGAAGGTGATGAATCAAAAGTTTGTCTTGGTATGCAAGGCTCAATTCTTATCTCATATCACTCGGATTTTGTCTAAGTGAATATGACCCTTCTCTGTATTATAAGTTTGTAGATAACTTTGTAATTATTCTTCTCATCTATGTAGATGATATCATTCTTTGTGAAAACAGTGAGAAGTTAGTTGAAGAAACTAAGCATGCACTTGGTACTGAGTTTAAAATGCAGGACTTAGGAGTTCTTCACTATATTCTAGGCCTTGAAATAGATTTTTGGAAAGGTCATGCATTTATAAGCCAAAGTAGATATGCAGTTTTCATGCTCAGGAAATTTCATATGGAGAACTATAAAGGCATAGATACACCTATGGTGCACACTGTAAAAGTTCCTATTAAAGATGATGAAAAGTCCTTTGAGGACATCACTCTTTATAGGAGTCTTATTGGCTCACTTATTTGGTTAACAATGACTAGGCCTGATCTAAGCTTTTGTGTTCATAAGCTGAGCCAACACATGCAGGATCCAAAGTTATATCATTGGAAGTTGGCTAAAAGAGTCTTCAGATATATATATCTTCTACCTTGGATTATGGACTATACTATGAAGGAGAAGATCTGACTTTGATTGCTTTTTCATATTCAGATTTTGCAGGAGACAGGTTGGATAAGAAATCCACAAGTGCTTACACCATATTTCTTGGAGGAAATTTGGTTTCTTGGCTATCAAAGAGGCAGACAACTATTTTCTTATCATCCTGTGAACTGAATACAAATCTCTTACAACCACAACAAAGGAGGTTTTATGGATCAAAAGGCTACTTTTGGAGCTTAAGTGTTATTCAAATGAAGATCTACCAATTATCAAGAATGATAACATTTTTGCTCAGGCTCTTGCAAATAATCCAGTCTTTCATGCAGGGAGCAAGCATATTGAAGTGGCTCATCATTTTGTAAGAGAAAAAGTCATTGGAAGAGAGATCTCATTGGAGCATGTTTCATCTTCAGATTATATTGCAGATCTTCTCACCAAGCCTCTACGCAAGAATGTCTTTATGAAGATGAGGTCCAACCTTGGCCTAATTTTGAAATCTATGTTGATAGGAACATAAATTTTAAGGAGGAGTGTGAAGATTATTAAAATATTATATTCCTATCTCGAGTTTGGGGTCATGTCCGTGATAATTTCCACTAGATTTCATGTTGTACATATAAGGAATGTGAATTGAGCACATATTCTTCTAGTGTAGCTCGGATTTGAGTTAGATAGGTTCAGTTGTAATGACATGCAGATGTTTTGATAGCATGCAAAGTCTTACTGTATGCATGCAAGCCACATGCAATCAGTGCATGCAACATGCAAAGTAGTTTCTGTAATCTACACATGTCTAAGCAATTTTATGAGTTGACATGCAGTACATGCACCATACATGCATGCAGTTACACATGTGGATCTCTAGTAGGTGAATTAGTTCAGTTAAGTGTACTTTCCATGCAACTCCACTGTAGGAATTCGAGTCTCTCTCATGTAGGGAAAGCTAGGCATGTTTTTCCATATTGTGAATATTGAGATTTTGGTGTTTTGGACTCATTCTCTCTCTACCCAAATTTTCTATGTATGATTTTCTCTCTCTACCCGAGAGCAGCCTCTTTTTCTCATATTGAAGACTTAGAATTATTTCTGACATTTATTTCTCATAGTGAAGAGTTAGATTTTTTCATCAGATGTATGTCATTGTGCTCTTGCCTTAGATTTTTCAAGCATATTGTTCTTTGATCAATCTTGTGAAATCACAACACCTCAGTAAGATCCTGTATGGTGTGTGGTGAAGCTCACACGTGCTAAAAACTTCACATGAGTGTCAATAGTGTTTTTTTTAAAGCATTTCACACGTGCCAAAAGTAGGTTTCAAACTAGCCAAAGTGTAACAATTCACTTTGTGTATCTGATCTAGATAATCTTGTCTTGTGGAATATTTGAGATCCATCTCAAATACAGTTGCAAGTGTTTCACATAGGAAGGTAGTACATCCTTGAAAATACCTATAGTGAAAGAGAGCAGCAACTTTAAGTCTGATTGGAACAAGCTCAAACATATTGTAGTCCAATAACTACGAAGTCTTCATCTAAATGGCACCTCTGGGAGGATATCTTTTAGAAGCATATGAAAGACTAAATACTTCTAATTACTCAATTTGGAAGTTTAAAATGGAGTCTATTTTGATACTCCACGATGTTATGGACATTGTGCTTAGTGTTGAGGAGGAGCCTCAAGCACAGGTTGAAATTCCTAAGTATAGGAAGAGAGCTAGTAGAATGGCTCTACATTTCATTAAGATGAATGTATCTAAGGAAATTATGAGAGAGAGATAGAATATTGCACTACATCCAAAGAAGCTTGGGATGCACTTAAGTCCATCTATGAAGCAAAGAATACTTCTAGAATACTCACTCTTAGGAATCAGATTTTCCAAAGTTTCCAAAGAAGTGAAGAGAGTGCATCAAACTATGTTTAGAGAGTTAAAGATTTACATAGAGAGCTTTCCTGTGTTGGTGTTACCATTAACCAAGATGAGTCCAACGGGGTTGGCTCAGTTGGTTAGCTTGACATCCAAAGTTTCTTTGGTCTCAGGTTCGAGCCTCCCCGTTGGAAACCAAGAAGCATTAACCAAGATGAGCTAGTTCAAGTCATTTTAAATGGCTTGAGAGATGACTATGATAATCTTGTTCAGTCTTTTGCCATTAAGGAGGAGTTGCCTAATCTAGAAACTCTCCAAGGAATTCTTATTTCTGAAGAATCTAGGCAAAGCTATAAACTTTCCAGGATAAACAAACTCGAGCATGGTGGAAGTGACAAAGCCCTCTTTGTCAAAGACAAGCATAAAGGAAGGAGTAAGAACCAGTTCTCTCAAGCATCCAACAAAGACAAAGCCAAAGATCGAGAAAAATCCTTCTACTTCAAAGACCAAGAAGAAGAAAGTAAAGTGTTTCTTCTGTGGCAAGAAGGGACACTATGCCTCTAATTGCTTTAAGAAGAAAAAACAACTCAAGCAAGCTAATCTCTCCAAAGAGATTGAAGAAGATTCTATTGCAAGTGATGGAGAAGGATCACTTATGGTGTCTGGTTTTTCTTCATCACCTTTCAAGAAAGATGGAGCTTGGTACATAGATAGTGGAGCTTCTTCACATATGTGTTGTTCAAAGGAGTCTTTTGACTCGATTGTATCTTACAAAGGACTTAAGAGATCTATTTACACTGCTAATGATCATGAGTGCTCTATAGAAGGAATTGGCAACATTCCATTGAAACTTGCTTCTTCAAAAGTTCTTGCACTTTCTAATGTTCTTTTCATTCCAAAACTTACAAAGAACTTGATTAGTGTGAGAAAGTTGCTTGATAATGGTTTTGATGTAAAGTTCAACTCCAATACTTGCTTTATCAAGAAAAATGATGAGATCCTAGCTGATGGATCTAGATGTGGTGGAATTTTTAAGTTGAATTCTATTGAGAATGCAAACCTTTGTGAAGTTGCTTTGTTATCTAAGGAGGAGTTGTGGCATAGAAGATTAGGGCATCCTAACTTTAAATCTATGTCTTCTATGGCCAAGAAAGTGAAGGCAATTGGTCTTCCAAAATCTCTTTCCAAAGATTTCAAGCCTTGTGAGGCCTGTGCTATTGCAAAATCACATAGAAAGTCATATCAGAAGTCTTTCATAAAGACTACTCATCCTTTGGAACTTATACACTCAGATGTACATTTCTTCTCTTCTAAAAATATTGGTGGTGCAACATGTTTTGTCACCTTTATTGATATTGACTTTACTAGATATACTTGATTGTATCTACTTTCTTCAAAGGCTATGGTTTTTTTTATCACTTTCCAATCTTCAAAGCTTATGTTGAGAAACAGTTTTCTTTCAAAGTTAAAGCTTTAAGATGTGATGGAAGAGGTGAATACATCTCCAACAAGTTTCATGAATACTGTGAAGGTGAAGGAATAAAGAGAGAGTTTTCTTGTGCTTATTCTCCATCTCAAAATGGAGTTGCTAAGAGGAAAAACAGATCTTTATATGAATGTGCTAAAGCAAATCAAGTTGAAGCGTCTTTTCCTATTGAATATTGGGGTGAAGCTATAAATTGTGCAAACTATTTGTGCAATCGATTACCTCACAATGTACTTGCTGGAAAATCACCTTTTGAAGCCTTGTTTAAGAAGAAACCTAAGGTAGATCACCAAGAGTTTTTGGCTGCGCTTGCTTTGTTCATGTGCCCTTGGAAACAAGGAAAAGAGATGATCCTAATTCTATTAAAGGGATCATGGTTGGATATGCATCCAGCAAGAAAGCTTACAGAATCTATGTTCCCTCTACCTCAACTACAATTGAGAGTAGGGCTGTTATATTCCATGAGGATCAAAAATACATTTTTGAGGAGGCCGTGTTCAAATATTCTCACAAAGATAGTCCAATCCTCACCCTTGAAGACTATCATGGAGAGATGGGGCCGAGAATTGAGGAGGAGTCACCTCGAATCTTTTCACCAAGGAGATCTGAAAGAGGCTTACCTATGAAGAAAGAGGCAAGCAAGTGGAAATCAACTCCACTAATTGTGCTTATTTTATTTCTCATGAGGAGCCAAACGATGTATATGATGCACTCAACTCAAAGGAATAGTACCTTGCCATGAAGGAGGAATATAATGCTTTGATGGCCAATAAGACATGGGAGCCTGTGGATCTTCCATCCAACAAGCACACCATTGGTTGCAAGTGGGTTTTTCAAGTCAAGTATAATCAAGATGGCACAATCAACAAGTACAAGGCTAGACTTTGTGCTAAAGGTTTTGCTCAAGTTTATGGACTTGATTATGAGGAGAATTTTGCTCCAGTTGCAAAGATGGTATCAATTAGAATCATAATTTCTGTTGCTTGTTTTTTAAATTGGCAAGTTCTTCAACTAGATGTCTCTAATGCATTTCTAAATGGATATCTAGAAGAAGAGTTTTACATGGATCAGCCTATTGACAAAGACAAAGTTTGCTTGCTCTTCAAAAGTTTATATGGACAAAAGCAAGCTCCAAGGTCATGGTATTCTCGACTTAACACCTTTATTGAGTCACTAGGATTTAATCTTAGTAACTATGATCCTTCTTTATATGTCAAATTTTTTGATAAAGATATTGTCATCCTTCTTATTTATGTTGATGATATCATTCTGACAGGAAGTTGTATCAAGTTAGTTGAGGAAACCAAGATTGCACTTGGAAAAGAATTCAAGATGCAAGATCTTGAAAAAAATTCACTACATTCTAGGATTAAAGATTGACTTTCTTAAAGATAAAGCTTTTGTATATCAATCCAAGTATGCTCTTTCAATGTTAAAAAAGCTCAATATGTTAGATTGTAAGAGTATAGAAACTCCTATGGAGCAAAATCTAAAAGACCCTAACAAAGGTGATGAAAGATCCTTCGTGGACATCACACATCTTATAGGCTCCTTAATTTGGCTCACAATAACTAGACCTGACATAAGCTTTAGTGTTCATAAGTTGAGCCAGGCTATGCAAAATTCTACTATTTATCATTGGAAAATGGCCAAGAGATTGCTTAGATATATATCTTCAACTTTTGATTATGGTTTATTGATAAAAGTGAAGATCTTTCTATTGTTGGTTATTCTAACTCGGATTTTGCAAGTGATAGGGCAGATCGAAGATCTACAATTGCTTATGTCATATATCTTGGAGGAAACTTGATATCTTGGCTTTCCAAAAAGCAAGATATTGTATTACTCTCATCGTGTGAAGCTGAGTATAAGGCACTCACTACAACAACAAAGGAAGTGCTTTTGGATCAAGAGGTTACTAGTGGAGCTAAAGATAATCATGGAAGAGGATCTACCTATGATCATGTGTGACAACATTTCAGCCCAAGCCCTTGCCAATAGAAATTAGCCATGTATCAATAGGTTTGCAAATATCACTTGTATAAAAAAAGTGTGCAAAAAGGTCGAGCACCTGCAAGGTAGATCTTCCCAACAGTTCCTGAAGTATTATAATGATCTACATGTATCCTATATATTCATAAGCCAACAGTTTAGAATCCTACATATATTTGGGTAAACATACAATTTCCTATAAAATTAAAATTTTATTGGTTTTTCAAAAGTCAACATCTTGTATTATATCTCTGCTATCGATTTTTTACATAATTTGTTTGTTCCATGATGAGAATCGGTATCGCGAAACTTTCGCAAAGGAACCACAATCCTCTTGCGACTTGGATGGAGTTCAGATGTGATCGCTGGACACTGCCAGCTGAATCACTCCTACAATCCTCCAGAATGTCGTTAGGCACTGCTGATCTACGTTTATAAAATTAGTACAACATTCAACATAGTTTCAACCAATTTCGTGTTCGCGAACATCTTCGTCAAGTTGAGGGTTGGAAGCTAGCAAGGCTTTGTAGTTAAAAACATTTCGTTTCTTCATTCCATTCCTAGACATTTTCCGAGCACTCTTCCAAATCCTTTCAAATTTTGTTTTTATATACTCCTATCTCATTTTCTAATTTCACAACCTAGTACTCCTCACACCCTTGATCATCTCTAAATTGCCTTGTTAATGTCTGTCGATATTCTTTTTTCCTAAATTGAAAATTCTTATTTTTCAATGCATGTATCACAATAGATCTCTAGTGTACCGCTTTTTTTTTACATCATACGAAACTTGTTATGTACAAATTGTGGGAAAGCCTTCCACGGTTAGTTAGAATTGCATGTTTTTTTTTTCATGAATTGAAGAATAAGGTATTAGCTAAAAGATAAGTTGTTCGATATCACAGACATGGAGCATATCCTTATTGGGAGAACTACTTTTAACTCTCATTTAGAGCAACATAGACCACCTTTCATTGTGGAGACCATGGAAGTAAAATGCATGTTGTCATGAGATTGAGCTGGTGAATACATTTGTCTTTAAACTAGACTATTGTTGATAGGTGTCTATTTAGTATTTCGTATTTATTTTGTGCATCTTTACAAAATTGCATTTATGACGCAATCACATCAATCATTGACTTGCTTGAAAGGCTCACTTCATCAATCAATCAATCCTTTGCTACACAAACCTGCTAGGTTTGAATCAAAGTACCAATGCTTGGTCTACTCTCTAGTATGTGTATACTCATACAATTGGTCTTCACAATGGCAACAATTTAGCTTTCACATGACACGACCTCTTCCCATTTTGCAATGGAGAGACGCAGAATTCCGTGAGTGCAGCTACGCAGATCAGAATTTGAGTGCATACGCAGTCTGCCTCCAATCAAGGGAGCAGCAAGACTAACCCCGTTGACTGAGTGCCAGACTAAGTTAGTGTTCAGAAACCTTTTACAGTTTGCCTCAAATCTTTTGGATTCTTTTGAAGAAGTCAAATTTTAAAATTTTTTGCTTTTTGAAATCTTGCATTCTAGATTTTTTGCAGACTAATGTTATGTGCTCAAGTTGGCTTTGTATTTTGAAAGCACCTCCACAAGTGAATGTGCATCCAGCTTTCTTCTTGTGTGAAGCCTGCAATTCATTCTCTCTAGAATGTCCATTCTCTATCCTAAATGTGCATTCTCTCTCTACCTTCTCACCTAGCATGGACGGGGCCTTCCACCATACAAAGTGTTAAAATTCACATTGATAAATCATTTCATTAGACTCAATAAACCTATGTAGCCTAAGTTTTATAAAAATCTACCTATATTATTATACACGAATTTCTTTCATATGAAAATGGCAAATAGAAAATTTCTTGCATCTAAAAATAGTTATCGTTGTTATAAAAGTCAACTTCTTTTAAGTTTTTAATGAAATTGATATCTGGAGAAAGATGCCAGTTCTTCCTATACTTTGCCAACTTTCCCAAAGACTGACGCTAGTGGGCTCTTGGCCTCCTTTCATGCGGGCATGCCCATGACATTCTTAGTTCAAGACTGACTTCTTGTCTCGATTCATGAACCACTCCGTCCTATATTCTATTAATTGCCTAAGAAATGAAAAGCTTTTTGGAAAGAAAGAGATTGTACTTTTGTTAAAAGCAGTTTTTGTTGGAGTAGAATGTGCATTCTCTAATAATTAGCTGCCACTGATAGGTAGTTTATTCCTTTGCCAAACATCTCCACACAATGTACAATTCCTATGTGGAGTTCAGTTCAACTTTCCATCAAACACTTTGCAATTCTCATGTGTTCAAGAGCTTCAAATAATGGAGTGCCAAATTGCGAAATATTAGGATGGAAAGTAATTACTTCAAGCACAGAGCTATTAAAATGTCACAGTTATATTATTGACAAGTTCCAAATCGTTATGTTGAATATGTTACGTCGCAATTTCAAATTTTTACAAATGGTACGACAACAATAGAAGCTCTTCGAAGATGTCTCAAATATTAAAAAAAACTATGAAAAAATCAACACGGGCTAGAAAAGATGGATCTAAAGATTACAAAAAAAAAAAAAAAAAAACTGAGCTTGTTAATGAAAGTGATGAAGAACATGATATTGCTCCCTTCGAAAACATGCATTTTGAAGTTTTTGAATGTTGTGATATTGCAAGGACATTCATATATAATTGTAGACCTTTCAATGAAAATCATTATAGGATATTGCAAAAATCATTTCTGACCACTCTTGCAATGGAACTCCAACTGTAGATTTGGTTTTTTACAAATTTACAACTATGGAACCAATTATAGTGAAAGATTTAAAAAAACTTGAAAATGCAAATAAAAGATTCTACATTGTCGATACAACACAGTATTGTTGTAGCTCAAAGAATCACTAAAAGCGTTGATAAAGAAAAATTTTGAGCTGCGACAAGATTAAGCCCTTTTTTTGCAAAGAGAAAAGCTTTTATACTCAATAGCAGCATGTCAGAGTTGAATTTAATATCTATTTCAAGTGCCTTATCTAAGTTGTCTTGAACTTTTGTTACAAGTAAGAAGACAATGAGAATATCTTTGACTTCCCTCCTCAACATATTTGATGTGGGAGAGGTTCTACAATATGCTAGGTAAAATTATTTTGATCAATTATGCTTTTGTGATTTGTTTTCAATCAAATTTAACTACAATTCTTCTATGTGTTCTACATTTGGTGTGCTATGTTTTTCTTAAATTTAAAGAATATTGAGATGGATGGGTCAAACAAATTATGAATATATGATGCAAGTGCAAAATGAGTGTACAATAGGTGTTTTTCATCATCTCTTATTTTTTTTTTTTTTCTATAAGCACTTTTTCCACCTATTAGTAAGCTCATCTACATAGATCTGTCCTCAAAATAGTCACTTCCTGTGGTGTGAGTAAATTTGGTATCCAAGACATCTATAAGAAGGGTATCTGCACCCTTTAGGAATTGGTATTAAACACCTCGCTCAACATCTTCCTATTCCTAGAGATTTTGTCTCATAGTTCTACATACAAGATGATATTGAACCCTTCTTCCATTATCTCATTTGGGTTCACCACCTCTTTTGTGGCTTCATTTAAGTTGGCTTGTTTGGATGGGCCCCCAATGGTGTCATTATTACCCAATTTTCTAGACACTCAACATAATGTCATGCTTGTTGAAGTACAATTCTTAGGACCTTAATTGAGTCTAATAATGAATCACAAGAGTGATTGATTGATTGATTAATCTATTCAATACAAAATCTAGATTGGCAATTCTACACACATCAATAAAGAGTAATAAAAAATCATTGATCCATAACTTGAAGATCCGACCCCCACATGTGTGGTACAACCTCTTGTAAATAGAGAAGAAGGTTTATAACCCATACATTTCATTAAGATCACAAGAAACAGAAAGCACACAGTGAAAGAACTCAAGATTGCCAATTGCACTCAAAAAAAATTTTAAGGCATTATTACTGTGGAGAGATGGATTGTATGTACAAAAGCTCTTCCCCACCTCAAGTTTGGTGAAAATCCAGCATGTAATAAGGAAGATGATTGAGAATTTTTGCTCTAATTTTTGTCCATATCGGGTAAGATTAGGAAGAAGTTATTATAATGACAGAATGTTCAAACTAGTTCGCCAATCACTTCATGTAACTGATTTATACAAATCAAAATGTGGTGAGCTCAATTACAATGATTGCAATAATATTTTTCTTGATATTGAAAATGTTCTAAAATACATTATTCGATTCTATAAACTAGACAAACATCAAGTACATGGAAATATTATTATTGTAATGAAATTAAATGAATCCGAAATCATCAAAGGTAAAAAACTGGAACGGGTGAGTGTCACTTTTATGAACAAAATTTCAGATACCGATGATCAAATGTTTAGTGTTCATCTAGAAAATCACATATGGTGGTTGGCTGCATTCCATACTTTTCAATTTTTAATTTTTTTTTTAAGTATCGTTATCAACATTGAATACATTGTCTTTTTTTATTAACATGTCATGCATTACTTGTTTCTCTACATGTCATGAAAGAGGACCATCAAATACTTTCATGGATATTTTCACGTACAAATTATGGCGAGATTACAAAGAGACATTTGGAGGGTGAGAAATTTACAGTAAAAAACCATGGAAGTTTTCAAATTTAGTGGCACCTTGCAAGCGATTTGAAAATATTGAAATGTACGTATAATGTCTCTCATGGGGCAACATCAAAGCATCCATGTCTTTATTGCATGAAGGATTGCTACAATATGAATTTGGGATGACCCAACACGAGAAGCAGAAGATCCAAATATAAAAAGTGTGCTGCCAATTCTATTAAAACATATTCACATATGCACATTGCATGCTGAGGTTCGTATTATTGAAAAACTTATTTATCTGCATATTCTCCTTGCATGGAATTCAAAACCGGAGTCTGTGGCTAAAGCAGCTATCAGGAGGTTAGAAGAAGTTCTTTCAAAGATAGGACTACATAAAGGGAGTGTCACCATTAAAAAAAGTAACATACTCTCTGGGAAAAAAAGAAATGTTCCTAATAAGCCATCAAATGGAGGTGCTAAAGCAAGAAGATTCTTATCCAATCACACATGCAAAGAATCTAGTGTCGGATACGGAATCTGGAAAGTAGTTGTTCAGACCACACGAACACTGGAAATAAGTAATCAAGTGGAAAAGGGACAAGTGTGGAACAACTTAGACAAACTCATAGGTGCTATCAAGAAAGAAAACCTATCATCAGAAGATATGAGGACTTTGCAAAATCATTGCACCACATTTGTAAAATTTGTATGAGATTGTTGGGGAGAAGATCATGTTACACATTACATGGTACAGATTTATTTCATTATATGGTATCTCATTCATGATTATATTTATTTCTATTGATGTTACCAATTTCAACTCTTGTTTGCAGCACATCTTTCTTCATAATGCAACTTATGCCAAGAAATATGGGAGCTTAAGTATTTGGTCATCACAAGGCATGATTGGCAAGCAAGAGGTGCATTTCATGGAGCTACAAATCATGGTGGACATAATTCAAAAAATAAATATTTAGTACAACTATTCCAGTGCTTTTATAGACGAGCACAATTTGAATATCAAGCTAAGAACTCGCCAAGCATTATGATCTTCCAAAAAGCATTCAAATTTATCAAAAAAGAGAGATCCTTTTGATACAATGAAAAACATGTATATATACATATAAAATTTATTTTAATTTCAATTTTCATCATCTCCAAGTTTGATTTGCATGGTATTGTCATGAAGGAACAATCTCCTCTCATATGGATCTAAAAACTGTATATTTTTTCTTTTGCTCGTGTCTATATATCCCAAATAAAAGGTTATTATCGAGTATTTTACTAGCTAGATCCCTCTCAATAAAAACAAATTTGAATGTTCCTTTTGCATTATTGTGGCCTCCTAAGCAAATAGACAATTGTCGTTATAATGGTTGCGACGAATGGACTATAACTCGTATGATATATACAAATTTCATTATTTACAAAAAATTTCAAATAGTGGACAAGGAATGTCTCCTTGCGCCCAACAGCTGCCGATCCCTCACGAAGACCTCCATGTCTTATAGCAAAAGAATCTACTTCAATGGTTTTCTGTAAAGAAGCACAATAAGAGATATATTTAGATTAAAAAATGAAAATCACAATTACAAAAAATAGAACAATAATTAAGGTATTAGGTCATAGAACAAAAACTTACAAGATCACCTTCATTAAAACCGACTATAATTTCTGTTGTAATATCGTGGCCACCACTAGACTCTTTAGTTTTTAGTAGTTCATGATGAATCCTTGGTGGATACCTTTTCTGAAACTCGAAAAATTCTTCTTCACTCGGCAAGATTTCAGAATAAGCTTGGTATTTTTCCATCATGGCATCCAATGCCTCTTTGCCAGATTTCCAGTTGTCATCCATCATCATTTAAAACAAGAATCATTGTGGCCGGAAGACAGGGGAGAGAGCAAGAAACAAGTCTAAAAAATCTGTTGACAGGACTTGCAGATGAAGGCAAGATTTTGGAGAGCGTTGTAGAATCTCATAATATCCTTCTCCTCCATCTTGTAGAAACCAGAATTTCAGGGATTATGGGAAGATAGCCCAACTGTAACAAATCTAAGTCTTCACAACTAGCTGTCCGTGCGAGTCATTTTTTAGGTGTACGAGTCATTTCAGGCTATTTTTTGCTTTCTTCTGATTTGTGAGCAAATTTCTCACCCCTCAGCCAACTGTGCGAGTCATTTCAAGGTATTTTTCACCTTCTTCTGAACTATGCGAGTCATTATGATATGTTTTTTTACCTTCTTTTGATCTGTGCGAGTCCTTTCGAGATGGTTTTTACCTCCTCCTAATCTGTGCGAGTCATTTCAAGGTATTTTTCACCTTCTTCTAACCTGTGCGAGTCATCTCTACTTGCTTTTTGCTTCCTACATTCCTGTGTGAGTCATTTCTACTTGTTTTTTGCGTCCTTCAACCTTGTGTGAGTCATTATGAGATATTTTTGACATCTTTCAAGTCTGTGCGAGTCATTTTGCCATGTTTTTTGAGAGCCTATGCGAGTCATTTCTAGTTGTTTTTTTGTCTCCTACATCCTTGTAAAAGTAATTTTTGTATGAAATGGCCACCAGATACAATTTTCTCGAATAAACTATCAAAAGTGCCCTCAAACCTACTCGCATAGCCTTATTTTAGAGGGAAAACACCTTTTTAGCCAACAATCAGGTGTGCGAGTAATTCTTTGACGGGTTTTTGGTAAGTTTCACCATATTGACCTTTTTTGCACAAATAAAGTTGACCATACTCGCACAAGCTAGTTTTTTGAAGCTAAGACCTTGTGCGAGTCATCCCAAAGTAGTTCCACAACTGTGCGAGTCATTTCAAGCTATTTTTCACCTTTTTTTTGACTTGTACGAGTCATTTCAAGGTCTTGTGAGATTTCTAAGCAAGACTCCGCCCTCAGTCTTGTGTGAGTAGTGCTGAATTCACACGTGTGGGATGCCCTACACATGTATTTTTGATCTCCTAAGCACAATAACACCATAAAGATCAGACTAGCATTGGTTGTCAATAGGAAAGCTGATCATACAAGCAATATTATTGTGTTACAAGCATGATCTGTCAACAAAACATAAGACAAAGCATCATAAATGCCTCTATTCGGCTAGAGAGAGAAAATAGAATGTACAAAACTCGTGGAGAGAGAGAGAGGGCACAAAGATCTTGTCTCCAAATTTGCATTACACACAAATCTCATCATTTTCTCAATGAGAGTACATCACATATATATATATATCATGTGGCATGTAAAGTATAAATGGCAATTCCTATGTTAGCTAGAGTTTCTACTTCTACCTACCTTGAATATTTTATTCTAAGATGGGTCTTTACTAAGCCAAAAGAGCTCAATTCATCTTTGGCATTTTTAGGACCCATACTCACAACATTAGATAGAGTTTTCAATATTTTGACACTCCTCCTAAAAATGTATCTAATGTGGATCAAGCATTGATCTTGAGATAAGACCAAGATTAGACCTATGCTTTGCGAAGGCACTTTTGCAAAGTGGCTTTGTGAGAAGATCAACAATACATGAAGATGTGTCGACATGTTCTAAGTTGATTTCACCTCCAGTGAGATTTTCCCTTACAAAATGATGTGCCACTTCTATATGCTTGCTTCTTGCATGAGAAATAGGATTGTTTGCAAGAGCTTGTGCTGATATGTTGTCACATTTGATCAAGGGAAGATCATCCTCTTTGATGCAATTTAGCTTCATGATTAACCTCTTGATCCAGAGCACCTCTTTAGTTGTTGTAGTGAGTGCTTTGTACTTGGCCTCACAAGATGATAGAGATATGGTATCCTGCTTCTTTGAAAGCCAAGACACAAGATTGCCTCCAAGAAAGATAGTATATGCATTAATGGACTTTTGATCCATTTTATCACTTGCAAAATCGGAATCTGAATAGCCAACAATGGTTAGATCTTCATTCTTGTACAATAAACCATAATCTTGAGTACAAGATACATATCTTAGAACTCTCTTGGCCATCTTCCAATGTTGGATCTTGGGATCTTGCATAAATTGACTCAATTTGTGCACACAATAGCTCAAATTAGGTCTAGTGATAGTAAGCCAAATTAAAGAGCCTATAAGACTCCTATAAAGTGTGATGTCCTCGAAGGATCTTTCATCACCTTTAATAGGATCTTTTACATGTTGCTCCATGGGAGTATCTATGCCTTTACAACTTTGCATATTGAATTTTCTCAACATAGAAAAGACATATCTAGATTGACAAATAAAAGCATACTCTTCATGAAAATCAATCTCAATGTAATGGATCTCTCCTAGATCTTGCATTTTAAATTCTTTTCCTAATGCATCTCACACTCATGATCATTTGCTGTGTAGATGGACTTCTTGGCTCCTTCATAAGGTGACATGGATGAAAAAGAATACTTGGAACTTATATGTGAGGAAGCTCCACTGTCAATATACCACGAACCATCCTTCTTGAAAGGTGATGAAGAAAAACTCGAGACCATAAGAGATCCCTCTTCATCACTTGCATGAGCATCTTCCTTCTCTTCATTAGAAATGTTGGCTTGCTTGAATTGACTCTTCTTCTTGAAGCAATTGGTGGCATAATGCCCCTTCTTGCCACAAAAGAAACACTTGATGTTTTTCTTCTTCTTCTTGGATGTGGAGGACTCATCCTCATCTCCTTTCTCCTTGGAAATAAGATTGTTCTTGCTTGAAGAAAATTGGTGTTGATTCTTACCTCTTGTCTTGTGCTTGTCTTTGGTAAAGAGAGAACTTTATCATCAATGTTGAGAGACGGTCTCTCCATTTTCAAGAGTTTATACTCTTGTCTTGATTCTTTAGAAATGAGCACACTTTGAAGTGCTTCCAAACTTGGTAGCTCCTCCTTAATGGCATAACTCTGAACAAGGTTGTCATATTCCTCCTTTAACCCATTAAGTATGACTTGAACAAGTTCATTTTGGTTGATGAAGTCTCCTATGCATGACAATTCTCTATGGAGGTCTTTAACTCTCATTACATAAGCTGAAGCACATTCATCACTTCTCTGTACACTTTGAAAATTTTGGTTTCTTAGTGTTAGAAGTCTAGAAGTATTTTTTGCCTCATAGATAGACTTGAGAGTATCCCAAGCATCTTTGGCATTAGTACAAGCACCAATTTCTCTTAAGATGTCATTTGAGACATTCATCTTAATATAATGTAGAGCCATCCTGACTCTCTTTTTGTACTTTGGAATTTCTTGAGGAATTTGTGGCTCTTCTTCAATGCCAAGTACAATATCCATCACATCTTGTAGTATTAAGACAGATTCCATTCTAACCTTCCAAATTGAATAATTGGAGGTTGACAATCTTTCACTTGCTTCTAATAGAAAGACACCCATTGAAGTCATAAAGAATGATGGAATTTCAAAAAAAATGGATGAAAGAATTGCTTTTCTTCTCTTCTAACATAGCCAAGAAGCTATCATATCCAAGAGGCCAAGCATTTAGACAAACAACCATCGACGAGGGAACAGACTTCAGAAGCAATGGCTTCAATCAGCAGCATGAAGAGCAAGATCTGCACAATTCTTGATTCTTCAAGATCTAACTTTCTAGCCTGGAAAGTTAAGATGCCATTGATACTCAAAGGCGAAGAACTCTTTCCCTGGGTGGACGGCACAAAAGAGATGCCTACGACATCAGGCAAGGAGCTACGCGAATGGAGGGAGAAAAATGACAAGGCAATAGCCTTGCTATCCTCTTCCATCGAAAATAGTCTCACACTTGACCTGGCTACACTCTCCAAAGCTAAGGAGATGTGGGATGCATTTAAATGGTTTGTGATAGATGCATGTGTAGAGTCCTCTTGCCTTAGATTTTTGAGCTAGTATGCCTGTATCTCAATCTAGATTTTGCTCACCAGATTTCAAATGAAATCAAGAAGTCAAATCATGATGCTGGAAGATCAGTTGACGAATTTACAGTGGGATGGAAAGGACCTTACTTCTTATGTAAGAAAGATGAAGGATCTATTCCTATCACTATACAACTCTAGAGTAGAGAACGGGTATTAGCTGAAAAGCAGATCACCTTCTTGTTGAGAGCCTTATCCAGATCTTTCTAGACGACAAGAACCTTGCTCGCGAAAGATCCTACCATGAACCTCGAAAAGGCGATTGTCGAGATTCGAGAGGAAGTCGAGGCCAGAGAACATCTTGATCACAAAGATGGTTCTGACCAGGCCCTCTATGGCAACAAAGAAAAATTTAAGAAACAATTTAAGCCTAAGAGGGAGTCGAATGAGAGGCTTTCCTAACGAGATCTTGGTATCAACAAGTAAATCCATGTTGCTTCCACATAATAGAATGTCATCAACATAAATAAGCAACATGATTATATCATTACCAACATGTTTAAGATATAATGATGGATCATATGAACTAATCTTGAAACCAATAGAAAGAAGATAAGTGTTCAACCTCTCATGCCAAGCCCTTGGAGCTTGTTTCAAGCCATAGAGACTTTTCAAGAGTAAGCATACTTTTGATCCTTTGCCCTTCACAACAAAACTTGGAGGTTGATGCATATATATTTCTTCTTCTAAGTAACCATTTAAGAAAGCATTGGAAACATCAAGTTGAAGCATTTTCTAATCATAAAAGCAGCAAATAGTAATGAGAATTCTAATGGTTACTATCTTTTCTACGGGAGCAAAGGTTTCTTCATAATCTATGCCTTTGATTTAGGCATAGCCTTTAGCACAAAGCCTTGCTTTGAACTTACTGATTGATCCATCATTATTGAGCTTGATTCTATAGACCCACTTGCATCCAATGACATGCTTGTCATTAGGAGGATCTACAAGTTGCCAAGTCTCATTTTGCATCAAAGCTTCATACTCGGCCTCCATAGCTTTGATCCAATCCTTTGATTGAAGAGCTTCCTCGACACTTGATGGTTCTTCAATGGAAGTGTGAAAAGCATGTAGAGAACTTGAATCCTCCACTTTTGTCTTTTTCCAAGTAGGTGAGTCTTCTAGGCTCGGATCTCTCTCGGGTTGATCTTCTTGGAGTCATTGGTAGACTCGGCTTCTCTTGTGATCTTGGCCCCAACAAGTCTTCATCTTGATCAATACTTGATGAAGAGACTCCTCCTTGATGAATAAGCTCTTGAGATTTCTGCACATTGTCCTTCATGTACATTCGATCTTCATGGAAGATCACATCTCTACTTATCATAGTTTGATTATTAGATGGAACAGAAATCCTATAGGCTTTACTTGAGTAGCCTATCATAATGCCTTTAAGAGTATTAGCATCTTTTGATAGAATCATCTATGCAACAAAGATCTTTATGGAGATCCTTGACTCTAGAAACACAGGATGAAGCACTTTCATCCTTTCTTCGAAAACTTTGAAAAATCATACTTCTTAGAGTAAGGACTCTTGAAGTGTTTTTAGACTCATAAATGGATTGAAGAGTACTCCATGCTTCTTGAGCATTGACACAAGAGCTTATCTCTCTTAGAACTTCATTAGAGACATTTAGCTTTAAAACATGAAGAGCAACACGTGCTCTTTTCTTGAATTTGGGAATTTCTTGAGGAAGTAGGCTCCTCCTCATTCCCATTCACTATATCTATTAGATCTTGAAGTACAAGAATGGATTCTATCCTCACTTTCCATGTACCATAATTTGTAGAAGTGAGTCTCTCACTTTGTTCTAATAGATAAGATCCCATTGAAGTCATGCCTAGAGAATTGATTTTGGCTTACTAAATGAATGATTTCAGAGGTTCAAAACTAATCAAATGTAAAATATTGATCACTCGGAATCAAGTAACAAATGATTGAGAAATCAAAGAGGGCCAAACATTCTGGAGGACTGTAGGAGTGATTCGGCCGGTAGTGTCCAACGATCGCATCTGAACTCCATCCGAGTAGCAAGAGAATCGTGGTTGATTCGCCTTCGCGAAATATCTTCTCATCAGTGGTATTAGAGCATATCACCTCCCATGCAAATTTCTCATCAGTGGTATCAGAGCATATCACCTCACCACGAATTTCTCAAAAGTGCTATCAGAGCCTACCTATCTTGTTATAGTCTGACGTAGCCAAGAACTTATCAGAGCCAGGAGGCCAAGCATTCAGACAAACACCATCAACAAGGGAACAGACTTCAGAAGCAATGGCTTCAATCAGCAGCATGCAGATCAAGATCTGCACAATACTTGATTCTTCAGCATCTAACCTTCTAGCCTGGAAAGTTAAGACATCATTGATACTCAAGGGCGAAGGACTCTTCCCCTGGGTAGATGACACAGAAGAAATGCCTACGACATCAGGCAAGGAGCTACGTGAATGGAGGGAGAAAAATGACAAAGCAGTAGCCTTGCTATCATCTTCCATCGAAGATAGTCTCACACTTGACCTGGCTACACTCTCTAAAGCTAAGGAGATGTGGGATGCATTACTCACCAGATTTCAGATGAAGTCAAGAAGTCAAATCATGATGTTGGAAGATCAGTTGACGAATGTACAGTGGGATGGAAAGGACCTCACTTATTTCGTAAGAAAGATGAAGGATCTATTCCTATCGCTACACAACTCTGTAGCAGATAATGCAGTATCAGCTAAGAAGCAGCTCACGTACCTATTGAAAGCCTTACCCAGATCTTTTCAGATGACAAGAACCCTGCTTGCGAGATCCTACCATGAACCTCGAAAAGGTGATTGTCAAGATTCGAGAGGAAGTCGAGGCCAGAGAACATCTTG
Source organism: Diphasiastrum complanatum (assembly GCA_029204225.1). Lineage (NCBI taxonomy): Eukaryota > Viridiplantae > Streptophyta > Lycopodiopsida > Lycopodiales > Lycopodiaceae > Diphasiastrum > Diphasiastrum complanatum. The sequence goes on along the minus strand of CM055112.1, from coordinate 39,282,265 downwards.
ATCACAAAGATGGTTCTGACCAGGCCTCTATGTCAACAAAGTAAAATCGAAGAAACAATTTAAGCCTAAGAGGCAGTCGAATCAGAGGTAGGATCGTGATCAGCAAGCAGAGAGAACAAGCAAGGGCAACTGGTGTTGGATTTATTCCCTCTAGCTCTCTTGAATTCCATTTTAATCTGCCTCCATTCATGCTGCATATTTACTAACGTTGTCACGTAGTCTGCATATTTACATGCAAATTTGCACAGACGAAGAAAAGGCGAAAGAATCCCGACATTGTGTTTCTACACAGTTTAAGGTGATAGGCGAAAAGGGGATACTATCTTACTGAATGCCAAAAGTGCCCTAAAAGCTAAGGCACCTTGTAAATGTTATCCTAAGGCCATTCATAAGAGTGACGCACTTTTCGCATCATCACCAACATTCACTTCAGCACTGGCTGACGTCGCACCCTTTTCACGCTAACGGATTGGACAATGATTGCAGCCACCCACGATCTCCTACAAACAACACATCCACTCTGTACTTTCACATCTGCACACCTGTAATATTATGTAATATATATATACTGGACACCATTCGTGTAAAAAGAAGAGGAGGATGAAGAGAGTAGAAGAAGATAATATAAACGAAGTAGATGCCTTGGGCATTGATTCTTCACTTTGTCAAAATTAAGGTTTAATTCCTTTTTACATATTCAAATAAGCTCTGTAGGACATGCGGTTTTGTCTGCTACTATATTGTGCTCTACCACATTATTGACATGTATACATGATATACTTGATCGGATACAGTTCATTGTTCTGCATTCAGATATATGTTAATATTGTTATGCTTATCTTTCATTTTGTTTGAACTTTTTAGTTGTTCTTACTGGTAAGAGACGATTAACGTCTTGTCTTGTCTTTCGCATTCGCGACTAATTATCAGTCGAGCACAGTCTAGCTCTTCGCGAATCATTTGCGACATATAATTTGTCTTGCTATTCGCGACAAATTATTCTTCTGGCGCTTCATCCATTAATGTTTGGCTATGTAATCTAGAATGAACGTGATTTCTATCACTAAAGTTCTGTCATTCTGATAGGCGTAGTCATGCTTACGGAGAGAGTCGTATAGTTCATTCCGCTACGCACAAACATTTTCTGTTCGAGTTCGTTTCTCGTTCGCTTCTTGTTTGAGTTTGTTTCTCGTTCGTGTTCGTCATTTATTCTCCCCCTCTCTCTCCAACATGCTATCAGAGCTATTTTCATAGCTTGATAAGCTTCCACAGTACAAGACTCTACTAGCCGATAGAGTGATTGTTTTCTTGTTCTGTAAATATCAGATTTTCATGCTTAAGTCATTGATAGTTGCTCCTATCACTTAGACTAATTCTTCCACATGGATTCCCAAGGAAAAGCCAGTCCTATCATGGACAAGCTTGATGGAGCCAATTACCATCTGTGGAAATTTAAGATGAAAACTATACTAATGGCAAAAGAATTGTACGACGTTGTTACAGGTGCAGAAGGGAAACCCGAAACGGATGACACGACAATCGCCAGATGGAAGCTAAAGGATGGAAAAGATTTTGCACTGATCATTCTCAACATCACGGATACCCAGATTGGCCATGTATCCGAGGCCCAAACATCAAAAGAAGTTTGGGACATCTTGAGCACACTATAGAAGTGCGAGATATAGCTTCTAAGCTACATCTCAGAAAGAAATTCTACTCCCTCAAGATGACGAATGGTGATTCTCTGCAGAATCACATTAATCAATTCAAGAACCTGCTAAGACAAATGGCCACTGTCAGATCTGTCATAGACGATCAAGACATAGTGATGCAACTGCCTACAAGCTTGCCAAGTTCTTACGACAGCTGAGTGATGATCATCACGACTCATCTAGAATTGACTCTTTCGAGAGTCATTACTATGTTGTTGCAGGAACGAAGCCTCGAGTTCCTCAGCTGATTCTCATGCCTTGTACACCAACAAGAGCACGACAAAGCATAAGAAGAAGAAAGGCCCGAAGCAATCCAAAGCAGACCAGAAACCATCTCAGCACAAGGAACAGTCAAATTCGTAGACAAAGAAGAAGCTGTTCTACAGATACTGCAAATAAAACAACCACGAAATACAAGACTGCCGCATACTTCAAGCGAAGAACAACAGCAAAGGGTAGTCGAATCAAGTGGCGAATGCAGCTGCAGAAGCTCCACAGCCTATTCAAGAAACAGATCATGATGCCTTCATGACCAACCATCAAGGAGCATTTGGCGACAATTCTTGGTTCCTGGATTCCGGAGCCACTCAGCACATGACTAGCCTCATTGGCTGTTTCAATTCCTATACACCTCACAGTACTCAAAAATTCGTTCACCTTGGCGACAATAGCACACAAGCTATTAAAGGTGAAGGCACTATAAGATTATGCTTTGCAAATGATCAGTCTAAGCTACTCTCGAAAGTCTTGTATGTACCAAAGTTATCTATAAATCTGCTCTCTGTAAGCAGAATCACAGATCTAGGACACAAAGTAGAATTCGAATGTGATCAGTGTAAAGTAGTTGATAGGACAGGCAAGATCCTAGCACTCGAAAAGAGGCATGAATACTTGTATAAATTAAGTCATTGCTTTTCTGCCTCTAGTCAGGCTCTCAGTACTTCAATTCATTCAAATAAAGGTTTATTTTGGCATTATAGACTTGGTCATTTAAATCATGCTGCTATACAACGAATGTCTAGATAATCTATTGTTCTTGATCTCGACTATCCTCGCAAAAAAGTCGAGTTACCTGTCTGTCAAGATTGTGTAGTTGGTAAATAGACTAGGAAACCATTTAAATCAAGCCATCAGCATATTGCTAGAGGATTACTAGACATTGTATATTCAGATATTTGTGGCCCGATGAAAAATCCTTCGCTGAAGGATGCCAAGTATTTTATAACCTTTATTGACGAATTCTCCAGAAGGACAATGGTGTATTTCATAGAGAAGAAATCAGAAGCCTTCAACTGCTTCAGAATCTTCAAGGAGCGTGCAGAAAAGGAGACTGGAAGGGCGATCAAGGCCCTAAGGTCAGACAACAGTGGAGAATACATCTCTGTCGAGTTTAAGGAGTACTGCCAAAGCCAATGCATTGAGCAGCAATTCATCACTCCTTACAGTCCTTAGTCTAATGGCTTAGCTGAGAGAAAGAACCGTACTCTGGTCGAATCTACTAAGTGTATGCTATCGCATGCATCGTTGCCCAAGAGATTCTGGGCTGAAGCTGTCTCCACTGCAGCTTATCTCCAGAATAGATGTTCGACCAAGGCCCTCTCAGACAAGACACCCCACGAGGTGTGGACAGGCTCTAAGCCTTCTTTGAAGATCCTAAGAGTGTTTGGGTGCATTGCCTATGTGCAGTGTGCAAAAAGTACAAAAAGGACCAAGAGTGGATCCTAATCTGATCCTCAAGAGGGATTGGTTGTCAGATTACTTGATCTATCAATCTACTTCAGATTAAGATCAATCTAGATCAATTCTAGACACAAAATCCTAACAAGAACAATCATTAATTAAAGGTAAGTGTACTTTATGGTTTCACACGTGTGAAACACTGTCTGAGTACGGACTCCAACCTGAAAATCAAGTACACATTGATAGAACCTCAAAACAATCAAAACAAATGTAGACAAATGGAGAGAATCACTCAAAATTGCTTCCAAAACCAAGATTGGTGTCTCACACTAATTATGGCCAAATGTGGCTCTATATATACAATAAGTGGGAGCTCGTGGTACTGATCATCCCTTTGATCCCACATGTGTGAAGATGCTTTGTCATATGATGATTCATCATGCAAAACTGACACTTGGACAAAACCTTCTATTTTGAGCACTTTTGGTCCATTTTCCTTCTATATGGAGATCTACTTGAAAATCTTCTAGAAGTCAAAATTCGTCTACTTCAGCTTCTTCCACACATGTGAGCTGTCCTCTACACATGGGATGTGACACCTAACCAAAGGATGTGGCTCATGCAAGCAATAGATTGATGCCATGTGTCATATGTCTAGAAAACTAGTTTTTGGCCTTTTTAGCCACTAGAACTTGAATTAAATCATATGTACAACCTATATGATTATGGTACATGACAAGTACACTATTTTCACATGTGGGAACAGGCTCCACGCATGTGTGTTTATCTATATACAATATTTTTGGCCTCTACCAAGCTTATTTTTGCATTTTTCACATGCAGATCCCAAAGGACACAAGGAAGAAATTGGACTTTCAAGATCTGAAGACCATCCTGATCGGATATACTTCATCTGATAACACCTACAAGTTGTAAGATCCTGATACCTAGCAAATCTTGTATATCCAAGATACAGTCTTTATCGAGGATCAGTTCGTCAACCTCAAAGGCAATGATATTGCTCAAGAAGAACCTACATCTCCTGCCATTGACATGACAGTCCGAGCTTCTGGCGCAGGCGTGTCTATTGTTGACCCACTTCGAGACAGCGAGTCAGACAAAGATGTGCTGCTACCTAGCAACAAGTCCCAGGAGCGGTTCATCAGTCGAATTCTCCCAGAAGATCAAGCCGAGTGCGCACACAGCCCACAAGGTATACTCTTGAGTCTGCTTGTCTCTTAATGCAGGAACCGACGACAGTCGAAGAGGCACTTAGCCACCAGACTTTAATCTCTGGAGAGAAGCCATGGACAGAGAGTATTCTTCTATGATAAAATCAGACATGGTCATTAGTCAAAGCTCCTATTGGCTGCAATATTATTGATTGCAAATGGATCTTTAAGATCAAATATAATGCCAACGGAGCAATTGATTGAAGGAAGGCTAGCCTAGTAGCATGAGGATTCACCCAGATCCCGAATGTCGACTATAGTGAGACTTTTAGTCCAATCGTCAAACATTTGTCGATCCGAATGCTCTTGTCTTATGCTGCAACTGTCGACCTCGAAGTACATCAACTTGATGTACAAACATCCTATCTGAACGGAGTCATACAAGAAGATATCTACATGATCCAGCCCGAAGGATACGTTTTGGAAGGTATGAAAAATCATGTCTGTAAACTCCACAAAGCACTGTACGGCTTGAAACAGTCTACCAGAGCTTGGTTTCAGAGGATCGATACATTCCTCATTGAACAAGGATTCAGACCAAGCACTGCTGATTGCAACGTTTATTCAAGGTTAGTGCAGCAATCCTTCATTATCATCACCTTGTACGTTGATGATATGTTGCTCTTCAGCAACAATACCAAAATGGTCAAGGATGCAAAACAGATGTTGTTCTCAAAATTTGACATGACTGATCTAGATGAAGCTCACTTTTGTCTTGGAATTTAAATCCACATAGACAGAGCAAATCGACTGATTTACATCACTCAACAAAGGTATCTTCACAATGTTGTTAACAGATACAATTTGATGAATTGTAAATTAGCTCACTCACCAATGGATCCAGACCTGTATTTGTCGAAGGACCAATGTCCCCAGACCAAGCAGGAAGAGGAGCAGATGAGAGAATATCCATATCGATCGATACTTGGATCTCTCATGTACGCAATGATCTGTACAAGACCATATATCTTTTTTGTTGTAAGCTCACTCAGCCAATATATGGCTAATCCTGACATTACCCATTGGAAGGCTCTTATTCGAGTCATGAGATATATTCGAGCTACCATGGACCAGTGCATCTGCTATGGAGATGTCAGCAATGACAATCTTCATCAGCTCAGTGGGATCCGGGGGTTTTTGTAACGATTGTAGACAAATGCGATTCGGACAGTTGCGATGGTGGCAAATTGGCTCTTTCGTATGAAGCTTTGCATGGTGAACTAGACGAAGAGGTCTATATGGATCAACCCCTAGGATACATCTCGAATTCACTTCCTGACTATGCATGCAGATTGCATAGAAGTATCTACGGTCTGAAACAATCAGCCCGACAATGGTACAAGAAGAAAGATCAAGCCCTGAAATCATTAGGATTCAAGCCTCTGTTGGTTGACTCTAATGTATATGTCAGAGTTATAGATGGGCAGATCATCATTGTGGCTGTATATGTGGACAACACTCTGATACTTTGTAGTAGTGAGCGGCTGATCGTTGAAGTGAAGACAGACATCTTGAAACACTTCGAGATTGTGGATTTGGGAGAAGCCAGATGTTACCTAGGCTTATAAATTGAAAGAGACTACGAGGGAGGTAAGTTATACCTTCACCAGTCCAGATACACCCAGAAGATCCTAGAGGACTTTGGGATGCTGAACTGCAAAGGAGCGAATACTCCAGTGCTCGCAGGGAGGGTGCTGACAAGCGACGACTGTCCGAAGATTGAGGAAGAAAGAGAATAGATGCAGCTCACACCTTACAGGAAGCTGATAGGATCACTGATGTACCTTGCAGACAACACACGTCCTGATATTGCTTATGTAGTATTCAGGATGAGCCAATTTTGCACGAATCCAGGATCGACACATTGGAAGATTGCGAAACAAATTTTGCAATATCTTCAATTAACGAGAGATTACAGGCCGTGTTATTGTCGTGGTGCAGGTTTCAGGATACTTTCCTATAGCGATGCTAGCTGGGCATCTCTCAAGGATGACTGTAAAAGCATCTCAGGAGGATGCACCATCACATCAGGAGCATGAGTTTTCTGGGTCAGCAAGAAGCAGACCATTGTAGCCCAGTCATCCTGCGAAGCAGAGTACGTTGCAGTAGCAAAGATGGCCAACGAGATAATCTGGCTAAGACAGTTCCTGGACGAATTGGACGAAACAAGGAACGAGCCCCTGGTCTTGCAGATGGACAACACCTCTGCAATACACCTGACGAAAGATCCCGTGTTCCATTTCAGAACGAAGCACATTGCGTTCAAGTATCACTTGATCAGGGATCTAATTGAAAAGAAGATGCTGCAGACCACCTTCTTCGGAACGAAAGACATGATTGCTGACATCTTCACCAAATCCCTGGACAAAGGACTCTTTGAGAGACAGAGGAGCAGTCTCAGGATCGTAAAGCTATCATGCTTTGAGAGGGAGCTGAAGAAACAAAACGTTTCTGATTACAAAGCTTTGCTAGCTTTCAGCCCTCTGCCTGACAAAGATGTTTGCGAACACGAAAGTCAAGAGACACGAAGCATGAAAGATTCGCAAACACTTGACGAGAAGACACGAACACGAAAGATTCGTGAACGAGAATCTTTTGTCGTCGACCACGAGAAAGTTAGACGACGGAGATGAAACCAACGACGCGACACGAAAAACACGGCGAAACTTTCGCTGCCCTCACGCTCCAAAGAGTACCAGCCAAGATCATGCAAGTACCAGAAGTACAGATATCTGACCTGATGGCATGACGTCTGCAAATACAATCTAGGTCGTGGCTAATCTGCCACTCTTGTAATTTTCTGATTAGTTGTAGATGCTTAGTCACTCTAATCTTAAAAGTTACATAGAACGACTATATACTTGCTGGATATACTTGACATAGATCATAAAACACATATACAGTGTGATGACTTGTAGTCTGATGCTAGTAAGCAATCAAGACAAAATTATAGAATACATGTCCACCTGAATGCGAAGACAATGCTGTCTAGGATCTGAAGATCCAACTGTCCGCTAGTAAAGCGAGACGATTACCCGTGAGAGAACCGTGTTTCTCCACGCTAGTGCATTGCGTGGATTTGCATGCAGTGCTTGATGAATCAAAAAAAGATCAATATAAATGATTTTCTTGTTGTGTCTGATCTCGAATGCAAATGTGTCTGCTGTTATTCGTGTGTCTAAGTTTCCTTGTTCATTTTAATTTCGAAGCTTGGTTGAAACTATGTTGAATGCTGCATTAATTTTATAAACGTAAATCAGCAGTGCCTGACTACATCCTGGAGGACTGTAGGAGTGATTCAACCAGCAGTGTCCAGCGATCGCATCTGAACTCCATCCGAGTCGCAAGAGAATTGCGGTTGATTCGCCTTTGCGAAATCTTCGCGAATTATCTTCTCATCAGTGGTATCAGAGCATATCACCTCCCATACGATTCTCATGAGTGGTATCAGAGCATATCACCTCACCGCGAATTTCTTATCAACAAGAGTGGTAGATCAACCATGATCTAGAATACTTCTGCTGATGTCATAATATCTGATCAAATGTTTGTACCCATTGGTACTTGACTGATCTTCTTGGTCAGTTGAGGAGCACGACTGATTTCGTGTTTTGTCGTGTCGTGTCGTGTCTTGTCGTCTTTTGTCAAAAATTCAGGATTGAAAGCTAGCAAAGCTTTGGCATTAGAAACATTTCGTTTCTTTAAGTTAAATAAGTTTTGTTAAGTTCTAATTAGAAGTCAAAGTCAAAATGGTGATAGTTGGGGTGTGCTTCTTTGTGCACCATAGATTGAAATGTGTTTTTTTTGAAGGGTTAGGATTTCAATCCTCATTTTCTTGAGGAATGCTTTTACATTGGAATAAGGGCATTAGAACTTGGGCTACCTCTCTCTCTCTCTCTCTCTCTCTCTCTCTCTCTCTCTCTCTCTCTCTCTCTCTCTACTATGATGATGACATGATGTGGTTATTGTTAGTTGGGGTTAGGTGTGGTTAAAAAGCAACTAAAGTAAACAACTTAATATAGTTAGCGTCTTTTCCTAGTGGAACTAACCCTTTTGACAGCCGGAGGGTGGCTCGTGCTAAACTACGACCCTACATTCAAAGATTACAAAATCATATATTTCATAAAAGTTTTTAAAAGTAGATTATATTCTAAAATGTCCATTAAGTATTTTGGGGACCACATTACACCTCATAAAAAGTCAAAACTTATCGACCATAAAAGTATTTCAGTTACAATGTAAAGTGCCAAGACAATTGTTTCTACACTTGGAAAAGGTTTTTTTAGTGATGTTTAGACTTGGTTCAACAATTGTTTAATTATGACGAAGTTGTGTTTGAGAAAGGTCTTTTTAGTGAATTTTACACTTGGTTCAACATCAGTTCAATAATGGCTAATAGCCCCATCATACTGTTACGGTCATTTTACTACGTGCAAGGGTCACTAATCGGTCTCACATTTACTTGGGTGCAAAGGTCACCAACAAATGCCTTGACGCTCTAAGGCACGTGACCACACGTGCTGGGCGTTTGGCCTCGCCCTAGTGTTTGGGCGCCACATGGCCCCGGTGCCCGGGCAGTTAGTGCTTGTAAAAAATTGAGGGCGTAGCCAATTTTTGCGGGCAGGGTTGGTCCAAGGTCGAGTCAGGCAGCCGGACGGTGGGCGCTGGGCGCCTCCACACCCAAGCACACACTTGAGGATATTAGCATGTTTGCCTATATATCCCTCTCAGCAATCCCATGAAAATGCTTATGAGATAACATTTTGATTGCCAAGACGCGGGCAGCCAATTACACAAAAAAAAAACATATGGTTGAGGATGCACCGGGGCCATGTATCTTCTAAATAGGTACGTATGCAAGGCCAAGGGGTTGGGCGAAAAGGGACATGCCTGCACTCTCAATCCTCTCTTGCCAAGATTGAACGGAGTGGTGCATGGTAGTTTCAAGAGGGGCTTCAACTTTTGGGAGGATGATCGATTGATGAAGGCAGAGTGAAGGCTCAAAACCCTGAACCTCGTGCATTCCTCGCTATCTCCTCTCTCGATCGATACTTTTTGCGCTTGCTCGCTCGATAGCATGCTTTAAGGTTTGAGGTGTTGAGAAGTAGTGCGTATCTATGCAGTGCCACTCTTGCGTGCGTTTTCACGCATTGCAGCCATGGCTTGGTCAGAACTGGCAAAAGCCGACGTCGGTTTGCATCCAACCTCCTCGCCTTCTAGAATCTCCATCCTTGACTTCCAAGCGCAATGCATGTGACAATGAGACGTGTAGGCTCAATTTGGCTCGCCTGCAGGTCACCAGAAAGGTGGTAAGCTGTGGCGCAACAAGCTTTATGGACTATGGTGCGGAAAAAAGTTCTGATCAGCCACAGCAGGTCAGTGTTTTACACCGGCTGCAGCATTTACAGCATACAGCTTCTTCGGCGACAAGCCTCCAGGATTCTGGTAAGGAACAAACCCTAGATGGCCTTCATAATGAAGACACTTCCAGTACAGGGCAGACATTGCAATCTTGTCTAAGAGATGTTTCTTCTCTCTCGGAACCGGGACTTGAACTCATAGGAGCCCCTGCACGTTCATACAAGGCAAGCAATGAGCTAGCTACCCCACCGCGAACTGAGCAAGACGAGGCGGGGCAGAGTGGAGTTGAGACAGGGACAACGATGAAAAACCTACATATGGTAGAAGGCTTTGTGGGTTCCTATGAAGCAAGCAATGAGAGAACTACGCCATGGACTGAGCAAGACAAGGCAGAGCATTGTGGAGTTGAGACGGGGGCAATGGTGAAAACCGTAAAGATGAAAGAAGGGAAGACAGGCACAGATGGTGGGTTTTTGAACAAAGAAGATGAGGTTGTTGAGGTAAAGGGCAGCTTAGAACCTGGCAAAGCTTACCTCGAGAAAAATGGCACAACTGACATATGTCATGGAGGTCTGAATGAAGAAATTGAGCACTATGAGCCAAAGATTGGAGATGAAGTCATGGGGGTTGTGGTGTCCGGCACTGACAAGAGGATAGATATAGATATTGGAGCTGACATGCTTGGATACATGCTTGCAAAAGAGGTAATTCCTTTTGATCCTAACAAAATGGAAGAGCTAGCGTGGGACATTCCAGAGGTTTCTACTGAGGATGAACAAAATAATAATGCACCACTTTACAATGTAAAGATTGTAAGGGATCAAGAGATTCTAAGCATGGAAAATCCAAAGGGAGGTCTCTTGGATGTGGGTACTGTTATCTCTGCTGAAGTTCTTGGGAGGACTTTGAGTGGCAGGCCATTGCTTTCGATTCGGAGAATTGCGCACAGGATAGCATGGGAGCGATTGAGACAGGTACCTTCCAATTCAGAAGAGAGCTTAAAGGCTATGCACTTCAAAAATTATTATGGATGTTCTTGCTGCTTTTTGGATGTTTTATGTTGGAGCCTGGGGATTAGATTAGCAAAAATTGCACAACTTTGTTCACACGGCCTTCAAGATACACAATGTTCTATAAGATTTATGGTCAATGATAGTAATGCTGAGGTCCTCAGGCTAGCATATTGAACTGTAAGTGAACATTATGCTTGTGATTGCAATTTAGCACACAACCCATCCCTTCAGTTAGGTGGCGGGCCAGCTTAAGGGTAAAAGCCTGAGATGAATTTTTTGCTATTTATCACTTATGAAGTTCTAGAACTGAATCCATGAAGTTGACCATAGGGAGTTTTGAAAGTCTTATTCTATCTGTAGTGCTGCACTTTTTCCACCAGCTACCCTATCAAGATTTGGTTTTTTCCTGTGCAATTTGATGGGATGAAGGGTTCTCTTACAGCTGTCTGAGGAACCAGAAATAATGCTAGCCTTAGACTTACCAACTTTTGCCTTTTAAGTACCTAATAGTTCATCATAACACTGAAGTATTTATCGATTCTAAGGCTTCATAATGATTTCAAATTGTGATTGTTCTAGAATGAAGTACTTGTGCAACTTAGTTTGCTATGGTATGACCTATCAAATTCAACAAAATGGAATAAATTGAGATTCTCGATCAATGCTTGTTCTAATAAATCAAAAAATCTCAAATTTTAATTATTTATTGAATATTTTACAAGGAAAATGATTTTTCTCGGACTACCAAAGCCTCTGTAACACTCCATTGCTACACAACATGCTTCTTGATTCTAGCATTTTCTAGAGCCATGGATGTCTTTCTAAGCTTCTCATCCATTTTTGGCAAGGATCTAGAAAGAAATATGGCACGACCATGCTACTCACAGAGAGTTTGGCACAAGTCTGGAATATACAAAATAAAAAATTCAAAACAACTTTGCACAACCTGAACATTTAAGGTCATTCAACGATTGAACTTGTAGTTTCAACAAAATTTTAGAATCACATTTTAAAGTTACTCCAGAGTATCAACCTTGGAAGGTGGGTTATTAGCGAATGATTTTTTTTATTCCTTTGGAAGCCAATACTTTGAAACACGTTTAAGATTGCACCCATTTCATGAGACATGTAGGAGAAGCACAAACCGACAGGAGATTTTCCAAGTGAGAGTTAGTAAATGTGGCTTGTTTAGATGAAAGGAAAGATCCACAATCTTCATGAATTTATTGGTAATTAAGAACAGTAGAGCTAACGACAACATTTGCAATAGGACTAAAAAAATCTAACTAGTCTCCACAAATGCAAGGGTATAATTACTTGAGATATGATCTTACATCCATATTGACATCATAACTTTGTAGGAGCCGTCACATCAGCATATGCCATTTTATTATGTCCCTCATCTCTGGTTACATCATCATCAATGCAATGTACACCACATTGTGGCCCATTTAATTTACTCATACTTATTTTACATCTCTCTCTCTCTCTCTTCTCTCAAATATCTTGGATCTACTTTTGTGTGCTTTGATCTTCGACATATCAGACCTAGAAATGGTTAACATCTGCTAAGGTCTGGAGTGTACTATATAATCTTTCTAGACATAGTGAATAGAGATAGATCTTCTCTCTCTCTCTCTCTCTCATGTCACCCCAGTTAGACAATGGGATTTGCAGATGTCCATCGGTCCATGTTTGCCCTAAAATGTCCTTGAACGGCATTTGAAAAGCATTTGACGTGTATTGGAAGCTTCTAGAGAGAGAACACATGTGTTATTGGAAGCTTTAGAAAAAAAAAACGTGTTTTTTGGAAGCTTCTAGAGAGAGAACGTGTGTGTTTTTGGAAGCTTCTAGAGAGAAACCATGTATAAAACCGCAAGGGAGAGAAATGCGATCGCAAGAGAGACAAAATGCGCAGATTTTTCAATTTTTAGGGTTTTTTGAAGGGTTTTTATAGTTTTGGATGAAAATAGCGATAATGTGAGTTGAGAGAGAGAGAGAGAGAGAGAGAGAGAGAGAGAGAGAGAGAGAGAGAGAGAGAGAGAGAGAGAGAGAGAGAGACTTGAATTTGATTCAAACGTTTGAATTAGTTTATTTGAACCATTGATTGGAATTGAATTGTGAAACATTATCGTTCTGTACCTTTTGGTATGAAAGTTATTGTTTTGTACGTATGGATTGAAGCATTTTGTTTCGCACTACAAAACATGTAGACGCTCAGGGGAGGTTTGAAATTGAGATTTGTGCTTTGATTTGTGTAGAGTTGATTCTTGTGCTATTTAGGTAAATGATAGGGTTTCTGGGCCGCATGAACATAGACGATGAATTTGGATTGTTTATGATGCTCTTCGGGGCTTACAATCGCCTAGGACAATAGTCGAGGGTTTGAGTTAGTTGCTTTATTGTCTCTTCCGCAACATCTTAGTTCTTCTGCATGTTAGTTTTCAAGCCATTATCTTGACCTTTCGAGGGAAATCGGTTTAGGAATGGCACAATACATCATAAGACTTATAAGTAAGGGTACGTAGACTGGTGCCGTCATGCCTACAGGGCTTTGGTGGGCTTTGACTTGAGGTCGAAGTTCTTGATGATGAGGCTAGTTGTTCCGACAGTTCCAGAGCACATTATTGACAATGTCTTTATTGTCGCCAGGAGTTTTGGAGCCTTATAGCTTCTTGTTGATGAGAGCTGGTGTGCAGAAAACATCAAGACATTGCACTAGTAGCTATAGTTGACATGTTCTATGGCTTGAACTTGCCATTCGCCATTGCGAGCTCTTTAGAGATTGTATGTATTTGGTGATTGCCTATGACATGCTATTGCCCACCCCTAGTGAGTTGCTTTGTATGACTCATTTCAAAATGGCCGTCACTAGAGTAAGGATGGCTTGTGGATTACATGAGGGGCTTGAGAGGAGTATGATTATTGCATCATGGTTGACAGATAGGGATCTATGTTTGGCATGGGCATCGTGGTTTCTTGTTGCATCTTTGGAGTCAAGCTAGCCTTTTATAGGACACATTTCCTAGCAAATGGATGTGACCGACTTTCTCACACTAGTGACTATTCTACCTGGACTCAGGGTATCACATAGCCTTCGATTTGCATTGGGGTAGCTTCGAGGTTCATCGCACCAGCTACATTGGGTGTTGCCAAGGGATCCTACGTGAGGATAGGATTTGGCAATGTGTTCCATGACAGACGAGCATTTTAATTCATTGACCTCTTTGAGAGAGATCAGTTAGTGACCTTATGCTCCTTGATCTCTTATGCTGATCGAAGATGTGTTGCCGTAATGATCAGAGAGAGATTTCGCTTGAGGAGCAATGTTTGCTTCGTTGATTCGAGATGAACAACCTTGCTTTTTGGTTCATCTCAATCTGAGGTCGTTTGAATAGAAAACGAGCCACCTTTGCTAGCTATGGTGGAAGTTTGTCGGTTTCCTGACTTTTTATTGGCTGCAATTTTTTTTTTTTCAAGAAACCAATATTATTTTCTGACCTTAGTTTGGAAGTTAGAAGCTGATTTTTTTTTTGCAACCTGTAAAACTGTTGCAGAAATTTTTTTTGCCCTTAAAACCTGTTAGAAATCCATAAATCATAATATGGATGGACAGACTAGGATTCGAACCCAGGACCTCCCTCCATACCGGATGGGATGCTCTACCACTGAGCTATCCGCCCTGTTTGATAGTTCTCTCTAGAGTGTGGATTGATATTCCAACACCCCCCCTCAAGCCACACTTGGTTGGGGTCCTAGCTGTCACCTGCCCCACAACTTGGGCCACCTAACCATGGCTTTGACACCATGAACTGTTAGGTCTAACTTGGCTCTGATACCATGTTAGAAATCCATAAATCATAATATGGATGGACAGACTAGGATTCGAACCCAGGACCTCCCTCCATACCGGATGGGATGCTCTACCACTGAGCTATCCGCCCTGTTTGATAGTTCTCTCTAGAGTGTGGATTGATATTCCAACAAAACCTTCAAAAAATAATTTTTTTTTTGGGCCGCCTGTCCAGTTATCAGTTTTGGATTTCTTGATGAGGTGGAGGGAATTAATGCCTCTTTGACTATTTATCTTTTAGTGCTCTTGAAAGTACTTATCAATTGATTTGATGGTAAACTTCTTGCAAGTTGGCAAGAGTGAATCTTACTTTCAAGTTTACTAAACTTTGTAAAACATTTTTGAACGTAAGTTGAAAGCTATTAAGATTTCTTTTGCACTTCAAAAGTACATCTTGAACTATTAAGATAAAGTTTACAAAGTTTTGTTAGCTTTGTAAATTGAACGTAAACACAAAGTCTTGCAAACCTTGTAAAACTTTGTAAAACTTATTGTACTTTTAAGAGTACATTAAAAAAGTTTATTTAACTTTGATTACAAAGTTTTAAAACGAAAGTAAACTTAACTTTTAAAGTTTCTAAGTTAACTTTTTAAGTTGTAAAGTTTGTTTTGCAAGCTTATCTATCTGTAATCATAAAAAGCTATTTTAAAGTATAGCTTTGCTTTTAACATTTTTTAAGAAGGGGAGGAAATAAAAGAAAAGTACACAACTTGTACTTGCAGGCTGTACATGCTGCAAGTACAGACCTGTGTGCCTTTCTTCCCATCTTCTTGAGCCTCTTTCTTGGCCTCCTTCTTCCTCTTTGTAAAGATCCACCTGCAGATACAAAGTTTTTTTGCAATTCTCCCATCCTCATCACTTTTTGGGAGGAAAAGTGAACTTTTTTCCTCCACCTCCTCCTCTTGAACGTACAATTGTACCTGCACCTCCTCCTAAGCCTAAGGACAAGCCTTAGTGGATTTCTAGGTACCTCTTTGGCCATAAGGGCAAGAGGTTAAGGTGGTGACCCAAACGGTGAGTGGGGACGTGACCGAAGTGACCCTTGGGTGAGGTGGCATAGGGAGGGTGGTGGCCATGTGTTTTGAGGGTAGGTGGACCCCATAAGGGGATGCCACTTGTTTTTGGGCCCATGTGCTTGCTAGGTGGCGTCCATAAGGCCCGCCACCCAGAAAATTCAAAAAGGATGGAAATGGTGTGGGGTAAGGGGTGAAGGCTTCATCTTCACCATTGAGGAGCTTAATTGTGGCCTAGTCTCCTTGAGTTGTAGTCTCAAGCTCCCTAAGCCACTTTGTAGTTTGTAGCGAAGCTCTAGCCGTTTTTCCTTTGCATTTTATCTTAGTGCGCCATGGACCCTGTTGTACCCTCGGGTGAAGGTCCGTCTTCACCACCACCTCCTCCCGATGTAGATACCAAACAACTTGTACAAGCCTTGAATTTGCTGCAAAACCAAATCTTGGAAATGCAATCCAAGCATGCTGCGACCGAGTTTAATCCTATGTTTAATCTGGAATTCTTTTCGGGTGAAAAGAAGGACTGGCATCCAGATGTTGTACTGTCGTGGCTCGATCGGTAGAATAGCCATTTTCCATACACGATCTGCATGATAGTACAAAGATCGCCTCTGCCCTCATGTTTTTGTGCAGTAAGGCATTTACATGGTGGCAGGAAGGGTTGTTGCCCCTTCCACGTGGGATGCCTTTCAAGAAGCCTTTAAAACGTCTTTTCTTCCAGTTTCGGATGACTTTGAGCATTGGCAGCGTTTCGCCACCGTGCAGATGGGTACTAGGCCGTTTGATGCCTATATCCAAGAGTTCCAGGAGATTTTGCCCCGATTCGCTTCGCGAATCAATCCTATCTTATTAAAAATACATTTCATTTTGGGGCTTCCGAAGGAATTTCAACTAGACGTGCGGCGTAACCAACTGCAGACTATCGAGGATGCAGTTCGCTTTGCGAAGATCTTCGATGATGCCCATTTTGCCTCCTGCAAGGAGCAAAGTTTGCCCAAGGCAGAGCAAAAAGAAAAGAAAATTTTCAAGAAGCGGGGCAAAGACAAGATGGACACCGGTTCCCAGGGCGGGAAAAAGCGCGTCAAGTTGGATCGCGCAGATTATGACAAGGCGAGAACCGGCAGCTTGTGCTTCTCCTACATGGAGAAGGGGCATCTTTCAAAACATTGCCCGAAGAAAAATCAAAAGAAATCTAGCGGGCAACCTAAATCCTTTAAAGTGCCAGGTAATTCTAGTATTTCTTTTGTTGATTTATCCTTTAAGGATGGAACTAGTTGTGAGAATTGTTGTTTTAATACAATTGTCTTTGGCCCCCATGATCTCATTCGTATGAATGGAATCGTAAGACGCCAAGCTGTGATTGTTCTTTTTGATGACGGTTCCACACATAACTTTATAAATGCTAAACTGGTGCAGAGCTCAAGGCGGCCACTGCGCCAAGTAATCACTTGTATGTGGTGAAAATGGTGTCGGGGGAAGATCGGCAAGCTTGGGACCAGCTTGTTCCTCAGTTGCTGCTTAAGATTCAAGATTATGTTGAACCTCTGGATTTTCATATAATGAATTTGGATAGCGTAGACATAATCTTAGGAAAGGAGTCGTTTTACTCCAAAATGAGTCTTTAAGAAAGGACTATGTGACTCATAGTATTTCCTTTTTGCACGGCGATTATGAGTTTTTAGTGTTACCTTTTGGACTCACGAATGCACCTGCCACTTTCCAGCAGATGATGAACGATATTCTTCGTCCATATCTGGGAAAGTTTGTGGTGGTGTATTTGGACGACATATTCATTTATAGTCGGACCCTTGAGGAGCATGAAGAGCATCTTCCTATTGTCTTGGATCTTCTAAGACAAGAAAAGGTCTATGCTAAGGAGTCGAAATGTGAGTTTTTTCAAACTAAACTCAAATACTTGGGCCATGTCATATCTGATAAAGGTCTTGAAATCGATTATGACAAAGTCTGTAAGGTACGAGAATGGCTGAGACCTCAGACAATTCGTGATAAATCCTTTTTGGGCTTCACAGGATTTTTTCAGGTTCATTTTGGACTATGCCTAATAGCATTGCCCTTAATGAACGTTCTTAAGGGGGTGAAGTAAAAATGTAGCCGCAGAAAAAGTCTATTGATA
The DNA here is from genome assembly GCA_029204225.1 of Diphasiastrum complanatum. Lineage (NCBI taxonomy): Eukaryota > Viridiplantae > Streptophyta > Lycopodiopsida > Lycopodiales > Lycopodiaceae > Diphasiastrum > Diphasiastrum complanatum. The sequence continues at coordinate 39,264,269 of CM055112.1, read as the reverse complement.
ACATGGCCTGATGAAATGAATGAGAATTTTGAGACTCTCAAGCACTGTGTTTCTACGGCTCCAATTTTTTTACACATTGTCGATCTTAATCGACCCTTTGTGGTTGATACGGATGCTAGCGACTTTGCTGTAGGAGCGGTCCTTTATCAGGATCGTAGACCAATTGCTTTTGAATGCAAGAAGTTGGATCCTGATCAGACGAGGTATTCTACCTATGAGAAGGAGCTTTTTGCAGTCATTCACGTGTTAAATATCTGGAGGCATTATCTTTATGGTGCCAGATTTACGGTGATGACTGATCACCAATCTCTTAAGTACATTTGTGACGCCAAGGACCTTCGTGGCCATAAGGCTAGATGGTCGGAACTCATTTAGGAGTTTGTGTTTGACATTAAGTATCGTAAAGGTACGTCGAACTGTGTTGTCGATGCCTTGAGTCGGATTGGAGAGATTAATCAGTTATGCTTTGCTAAGATCCAATCTGATTTGTATCTTTCACTTTGGGATTTTTGTTGAACCAATGGGTTTTTCGGTTGCATCTGGCTAGATGTCATGACGGGAGTGTTGACCTTGGGATGCAGGATCCCAAGCAATCTCAAATTGACAAGATACTTGAAGACTATTCCATAAGGACTGGCCTGCTTTTCCGAAAGGGAAAGGTTTGTGTGCCGGATAGGGAGGACTTGCGGGCTTTAATCTTGCAGCAATGTCATGACAACCCTTGTGCTGGTCACCCAGGCATACATAGGACACTTGACCTTGTTAGGCAAAATTTCTTCTGGCCTAAAGTGAAAGGTCACGTCGAGGCATACGTTCAAGGTTGTGAACAATGCCAGCAAAATAAAGCAGAAAGACTCAAATTGTGGGTCTTCTACATCCCTAGGAAATTCCCAACAAGAAATGGGAAAGTATTTCAATGGATTTTGTGATTGGACTTCCTAAAACCCGGAGTGGTCACGATGCCATTTGGGTAGTGGTTGACAGCCTAACCAAGATGGTGCAATTTATACCAACTAAATTAACTGTCAAGGCATCTCAACTAGCCCAACTTTTCGTTGAACAGTTGTTCAGATTGTATGGTTTGTCAAATGATATCGTTAGTGATCGTGACTCCAAATTCACTGGCAGTTAACCAGACGTTGGAAGATATGCTTAGAGAATATGTTTTTCACCGACAGTTTGATTGGGAAAAGTATCTCCGAATGGTTGAGTTTGCGCACCATAGTGCCAAACATTCTGCCACCGGATCCAGTCCTTTTATGCTGATGTATGGCTTTCAGCCGCGTTCTCCAGTTTCGGTCGGACGCTAGTGGCCAAGGAAAGCATGAAAACCGCTCAGGATAGAGCTCAGTTTTATGCTAACCGCAGTTGCTCACCTCGGGAAATTGAGATCGGAACCTGGGTGTAACTTAAAATCCCTAAGGATTCAAAGGTACTTCGGACGGGAAAATGCCATAAGCTATCTCCTCGTTACAACGGACCTTATAAGGTTGTAAAAAAATTCAACCCGGTCGCTTATCGGCTAGATCTTCCGATTGGGGTTGGGGTTCATCCTGTTTTCCATGTAAGTCATTTAAAAGAACGACTTAGTAGGAAGGATTCCCTAATTCCGGAAGGTGAACTGGTTGAGTTAGAGGATTTGTCTACCTTTGTTCCTAACGTACTTGAAAAAGTGGTGACGTTCGTTGTCACCAATTGAGAAATCGCTTGGTTTCTGAATTTCTTGTACGTTGGAAAGGCAAGTCAGATGATGAGGACACCTGGGAGAGAGAATTCTTTTTTAATTGAACTTTCCTGGTTTGCTCCCTTTAGGAGGAGACTCTTAAAGGGGGAGGAAATGTTATGTACCCATAAGGGCATGCAACAAGAAACTTGAGGTGACGGTCTCATTTATGGGACGGAACGTTGATATGGACTCATAGGTCTTTTGGGTGCCATGTGTCAATGTCTTATTGGCGCACGATGACTCTTAGTTATGGACCCGCGTTAGTGTGCACCACTACAGCGTGTTGATGGTCATGCGTGACTCCTATGGTCGGAGATGACCCCACCTGGACTATCTATAGAGAGGTGGATCTCCATGAGCTTGTCATTCATTCTCTCCGGGAGGATGAAGAGCTCTTCCACTGGTGGTCAGGTCAGGACGATTATCTAGGCCTCAGGATGTAGGTGGGCGAGGGTCGAGGGTCGAGGGTAAGGTTTGGTGGTAAGGGACACCATGGCTTATCGGAGATCCTTGCTTGATGGTGGTGTATAGCTCCAGTGCACGGGGGTGAGGTGGCAGTACCTCTATGGTTGGGCGGTAACATAGCGTTCGTCACCTGTTTGTGCTTTAGCAATGACTGGATCGATAATGGGGATTCTAATAGTCTCCCACCTACTTGCTACATTTAGCATATCTATTACAACTCTTTCATCGGGTACCCATGATTACATTAGACGATCTTGGTCGAACATGGTAGGGCCAGTTAGGGGTCAAACTCAACTACTGTTGCACTCGCTTCCTAGAGTTGGATGTGGCTAGGTTCCCTGTCCTACCACGTTATTTGGCTTCATGTTTATCTCACGGCCTCAAGTTTATTTCATGACATTTTTGAGTTTCATCACACTAGCTTGCAGTTCAGACTAGATGCTTCCTAGGTACTCTGAGAGGAGCGTATTTGACAGTTATTTCCCTTAGTTGAGGTAAAGTCTGAGGATCACTTCATATTCAAATGCCCAGTCTACTATGAGATCACAGGGAGTCATTATTGCCTATTCCGAGACTAATTGTGGTCCTTTCATCTTGGTGATCAAAGCAAGGTCTAATAGATTTTGGCGTGGTGTGATTCTAGAGTTTGTGATGTAAAGCTTGGGAGATCTTGCTAGTACTTTGAATCTTGTTTAAATCTAGTTGTTGGAGGTCACAAAGTCATTATTAGAGTCCTTTCACATCTGTGTACTTTGCGTACAAAAAAAATTGAAGTGTAGAATCGGCATATGGTTGTGTTGTGATGAAGACATTATACCATTAGATTATCATCCCTATAGCACATATCACTTCATGATTTTACATTTCATATCTCAATGCATAGTTTAGTTCGGTTCAGTTTATCTAGATGCACTTTCTTTATTGTTATTGGAGACATTTATGCACTCCCTCTGATACCACACACTTGATATGTATGTTTTAGTCTTATAAGCCTTTTGGCATGGGAAGGACATTAATAAAGCTCTCTCTCTCTCTCTCTCTCTCAGAAAAAAAAAAAGAAAACCATGGCTATGCAATAGTTTGAACTGGGACTAAATTTCTTGAGCATAAGATTGTCAATGGTGTGTCTACGGTCTATCATGTGACAGATCTCTACTTTTCCAATTCTTTTTGTTGGATTTTCTAAACCTACGCAAGTATAAACAAAAGAGGTCTGTACTAACAAAATTTCAAAAAATAAGGGAAAATTACAAATTTATAAGAGTACAAAAATTATAAAATTCCGTACTTCTCTGTTTTGTACGCTACAGAAGTATGTATGTAACTAATGCATAATGGTGCTAGTGCCTGGTGCTGGATCAAGCTGGTGCAGCTTTAGTATTTAGTTATTTTGGAGCTCTCTAAGTTATTTTCATATTTATTGCAATCTGTTGTTTTTATCATAGATTCAAGAGGAAAAGGAACCAATCGAAGTCCAAATCAGAGAATGGAACACAGGAGGACTGTGTGCAAAGATTGAGGTAGAAGCTGTCCAAAATTTACCACATATTTCACATCATCTGTACTTGCTCATGTTATGATCTGACATATCTTGAATAATTGCTAACTGCTGTCTCTACTTTCAGGGATTGCGGGGATTTTTACCGAAGGAGCAGTTTCTGAAGTACCCGGAAGGAGGCATTTTGGAGTTGAAAGAACAAGTAGGTAATTATTGCACCTTACCTGAGAACTGATCGTTGAACAACAAAATGAATGCCATTTAAGAAGATCAAAGGAAGTACAAGCAAATGATCTTTGCTTTATTAGAATGATATTTTGTCTGTACAATACTTAGTTTGTCTTCCTTCTTTCACATTATCATCTCTAGGATCGCCAATCGAAACAATTGGGTATTTGTTTTGTCATTGATTAAGCTAATGAGTAGAATGGCTGTAAGCTAACATGTGGGTTATCTTTTATGCCCAGCTGGCATCTCAGATAGATGCCTGTATTTTTTAACTGATATGTTATCATTTGTGTAAAAGGTGACAGCTTTTCAGTCTCAACAATTGACTAGTCGTAAAAACATTTGCCTGCATAGGTTGGGAAGCGGATGTTCGTCTGTGTGATTGCTACCGATGAGTCCACTAACAAGTTGATTTTGAGCGAGAGAGATGCATGGGTAAGACAAGGTCCAGCTTTCTACTATTTTTTCAATTGAAAAAGTTTAACTTTCATGCTATGAGAGAGGCTTTAAGGCCTTTCAGTTAGTGTATGGAATCTGGATCTATGATGGAATCAAACAAGAAATTGACTTTTGTGGCATACTGGTATCTTTTGGTACTTGTTTAAGCTATAGGGCTAATATTAGTTTCTTTTGCTTTTATGTTCCTTGAGCATGTTGAACTTATCATTCATTGAGGATGTTCTCTTGCAAACGTGCCACATGGCAGAGTTTCACTGCCATGACAGATTCAGATTATTGTGTTTCTTTTATGATGACCTATTTGTTGGGTTGTCGTTGATTTAAGCATGGCATCTAAGCTAATCAAAGTTAAAGCAAAGCAAGGAATTTTCAGGTGGTCTCCATCTTCTCAATCTATCCTGTGAGCTTGAAGTGACAAGCAGGCATCTTTTTGGAGTCTTATCTCCATTTCACGTATGAATGATCAACAGATGGTCTTAGACAACTTTTTAATGTTTTCCTAACGAGTTCCTCTTGTAGTTTTGGGAATGACAATGGATCTATGCGATTTCCGTATGAAACATTCACACAGATCTTTGTCACACTTCTTTGAGAATGTTGTCAGACATTTACCTGCTTAGTTGTGGCATTTTTTTGAAATTGCACTCAAATATTGATATCATTTGCGGTTTTGAATTTTGCTGAAATGTGCATCTGTTCACTTCCTGCTGCCATTAGTCTAGAATTAGATACTTAAACATACTTCTTCGGTTAAGGGAGTTATTTTTTGTGGAAATGTTGAAATTGTCTCTATATTGCAAACAATCTTTACATGGTTGAAATGAGAGAACTGCTTACCGTCATGTTGGAATTGGCTGAAAGTTTATTACTTTTTGTTCTTCCTTACTTATACCTGCTGCTATGAGGATACATCTCAAGGATTTTTCTGGTTGTGTTTTAGGTGTGGAGGTTTCTTCATCCAGGTTGTTTGTTAGAAGGGACTGTCACAAGACTATACTCATTTGGAGCTGTGGTCAAAGTTGATGGCTCTGGAATAAGGTCTCCTTATTGCAACCTCAAAGTTTTCGTTGTTCTATACTTGTTTCTATGTGTTTTTAGATTCTAGAGATTCCTCATAATTTTTAACTATTTCTGCTACATGCAGCTGCAGAGCTTCTCTATTTGGAAAATGTGTTGTCTGTTAATTTTCAATATTAACCTTGTGGCCCTGACCATTTGCAGTGGATTGCTGCACATCTCAAATATATCCAAAGTGCGTGTCTCTCAAGTAAGGGATGTTTTATCTGTAGACGAAAAAATCAAAGCAATTGTTGTCCCTTCTCCCCCTGACAAGCTTTCTTTCAGGTACATTCTTTCTCTGTTAGACCCATTAATTATTACTTTCATATACGATTTGCATTGGCATCGGCTTTACCTGCATTGCTAGAGTTTCACAGCTTCCTAATAGATGTTTTGTGTCGATGTTTGTGTCTTGCCATTGCTAGTACGGCTGAATTGGAAAGTGAACAAGGTCTTATGCTCCAGGATAAGCAGGTATGAACGCCTGTTTTGGTACCACTTCTGTTGTCCATTATTTTGAATGTAATTTTGAATTTTGATACCATTTTCAGTTAACAGAAATAGAAGGCTATCAGTTCGTAATCCTTGATAAGATCAGCCCAAAGAGTACATGTTTTAATTCTAGTTAGAATATGGATTGGAACATGGAGCCTGTTAAGCTACTCAGTGCTTTGTATTCCAGACACCGGATATGGAGAATTCTGATGAATTAAATCTCTGAACCAAGAATGTAGTGGCACTCTCGCCCTACCTACTTTAATGTCTAATACTATCAATTCATTCTATGGGTGCGAGATCAGTTTGATACAAACTTCCTCGAAAAACATAGAGAAAATGTGTCCAATTTTAGTTGCTTAAAGGCTTGTTGATTATGTCTTTGATGTCTTTCAATAAATGCAATAGAGTATGCTATTTGTATAGGATCCAAAAGTGAGATGTTTTTGGACGAAAAGATTCTTAGTGTGAGCAACCTCAATACAAAAGTAGTAAAATAAAAAAGACAGTTAATGAATGACGAATAAAGCATGGGAAAAAGAGAGACAGATAAGGTTGTTGTTGACTTCTTTGATGAAATGTAAGATGAGAGAGAGAGGGCCACTTTGAAGATTTCGGCCATTTGTGCTCAATACTTGATGTACTCAAACCTTCCAGCAAGGATTGTCTTAATTATCTCTTTCTATCTAAGAAACCATGTAGTTTTTGCTGCATGGTTGAATAAGTGAGACCATGAATGTTGCCAATCTTGCTTGTACTGAAATTAACTTGGAAATCAGAATGTCTGAATCGGATGAGTATCAAAAGCTTAATTGGGCCATCAAACTCTCTAAGTTTTTATTCTGACTTCTGTGTCCCTGTATTGGCAGAGAGTTTTCAGAGAAGCAGAAACCATGGCAAAAATGATTAGGAAGACTCACAATCTTGAGTCACGTCGTCTGGCTCCAAATTTGCAGGACAGGACAGACTCACATGTACGAAAAAATGGAAATGTTGTTGCTAACTTAGAGTGGCTAGAGTTCATGTATGGCTAGAGTTCCTACATGAATTGAGTTCAACTGCAGTGATGGGTAAATTTCAGCATCAGGAGTACTATGTCAACTGCCTACTCTGTCTAGGTCGGCAGCTAAACGAGAGAAGCATTTCCCATCAGATTTTGCTACAACTAATCACATCTCATGGAACATGGAAATTTTGATGTCATCGGTTCCTGTTCTATAATAGTGCCACGTTTTAGTCGTTGGGTTCTGATCTGAATATAGAGATAATGTTTGATGAAATGTACAAATATGGATGAAGCTAGTATTTTAGAATAACATGCTTCCATTTTTAAGAGCAAGTTAAATGAGATTTTGATGTGTGTCCTGAGAAATTGTTAGGTTGGATGAATTTGGGTGAGAACTTGGCATCAAACATATGTACCTAAATTCTGTATAATAAATCAATTCAATATGAGCCTCTTGCTTGTTTTTGACAAGCTAACATGTCTAGATACTGTAGTTTTTAATGCTTTTAATTGTTGCAGTAATTAGTGTTTACCATTTCTTGGATCATTTTACCATTTCTTGGATCATAGTTGTAACCCATTTCAATTGTACTTACCTTTTTTTCCATAAGCTGTACTGCTCTGATGCATGGAAAGGCTTCTAGTAACATAGAAGACTTTGATGGATCAACTTTTGAAGAACTTGAACTATCATGCCCTTCTTCTTACTCTCTTTTTTATTCAATTTCAATATGTGATGCCTTGTACAAACAAGAACGATTTGGTATTGTGCCATAGGCTCTTGCCATGTCATATTGTCGTATATCAAATTTTTGTTAAGATTAAAATAATGTAGAAGAATAGCTTAGTAAAATTTTGATGGTTGTTCTTAACTTTTACTAACAAATGTTTTATGGTTTTGATGATGTTTTTTTCCTTGGTTAATCCAACAATTTCAGCATTATGTTAAGGCCTTCGTGAGATAATACCACAATAATAACTCGAAATACATACATTTAAAACTTCAATAGATAATAACAAAGTTCAGTACAAGCACTAGAAACTTCAATTTGTTATGATACAACTTTTGTCTTTCTATCTTTTAGAAGATGAATTTGGACTTGTGAATTTAAGATTGCTAAATGCCAATTTGTTATTGAGTTCACATGATAAAATTTGACATAATAAGATTTTTTTGATGATTATTATTTCATTCTATTAGATAGCACCCAAAGTTTCTTTGGTCCCAGGTTTGAGCCCCCTTTGAAACGAAGATGCATTCTATTAGACAATACAATCAATCAAACAAAGTTGTCTTAGAAACGACTCTTGGATTAGATGAAATTGAAAATTGCCATAGATCTTTGAGATGAATGAAGGCTATAGGATAAGTATTTAGCTTGGTTATTTACACCATAGTTATCGTGAAAAAAATAAGAAGATGAGCACGTGGAATGATCAATTCTTTGCTTTTGCATGCATTAGCATCAATTTGTTGCTATGTAAGTTAATAGCATGAGAGCATGATAAGGTAAATAGGATTTAATGCACTTTTTAGGTGATTCATATCTAATTTGCATATTGTCTTGTATCTTGAATTTGAAATATATTCATGTTCTTGTTAAGTTTGTATTTTATTAAAATTGTTTGTGATTTTAAAGGGTGTCTCCCTCCATCATTCATGGACATCCAAATTTACTTTTTGGTTTACTTTGTTGATGATGTGGAGCTAGCAGGTCCTATGAATGCAAGATGGATGTTTTTTCTGGAGCACTTTATGAAAGCCCTAAAGAATTTTATTCACCAAAAAGCGCATGTAGAAGGTTTTGGATCAGACCTACATGAAGCTAAACACATTGTGTTAACATAATGTTAATAACAATAAAAACACCAGATTAACTCTATGTATCGAACATGTGCGCAGTGATCAAAAGCAATATTAAAGTTTCAAAAAATTGTGCAAAAGAATGATATGTACGACCTAAACAATGGTAGTATACAAAAATTACTAAAAATGTTATGTTGACGTTGAGCTGATATTTCTACACTTTTTGAATTGTACACGTGTCACCAGAACGGATCATGAAATAAATGCGTCGTCGAATATTAGAATATTCTAGCCACTTTACAACTATACAAAAAAGGAATATCCTTCGAAATTAAATTTTTCATGAAAAATATTCTTGAGAACATTCCAAAACCCAGATATCAAACTGTTAAATCTTGTTAGGATCTAGTGCAATATGCAGATCACATCAATCAATCACCATAGACACTCCTCACAAGCTCTCAAAGATGGCACATCAAAAGCTTCGTATCACAAAGAGAAAACTATACATATAGTGTATTCACAAACTGCATGAAAAGATAGGTGTCCTAAAATTGGCCTACCACCTGCCAAACTAAGGTTGGGGGCCTGATATGGCCAAATTTGACCAAGAAACTCAAGACATGCCCCCAAGTATATAACAAGTGCGGGTCCAGTCCCGATTACTACTGAAAATTAGAAATCCTTATAGTTAATTACAAAACTGCATTTTGAGCTTACAATAAAAACATATCAGATCAAATATTATTCTTAACACTCTCTCTTAAGCTCCAATGCAGTAGGAGCAAAAAAATATATTGCAACCATGTCTGGAGTGTCCAAAAGATGTTATGCATATCCATGCTACCCTATATTTGACTCACACTCAAGTACACCATAAAACCACCAGGTTTGGCACACGTATCATGCAAACACAATGCTCATATAGAGAGTCTACCACACTCTCGACCGACTGACTTGTCGTCCCCAATCCGACATGAACACAAGTGGACCATATAACGACAAGTTAGTGAGCATAAATGACTACTTTGTTCAAATGCATAAGCACATAAAACTTTTGATTAGAAATGGGTTACTAATCAGATTGATAATTGGACTATGATTGACATGGAACCTCTTTGCCAATATAATGATATACTGATTGACAGTTGCATAGTAAGATTAGGAAACAGGTCTGTGGTATTCCTATGGGTTTTGCCCGTTCCCCTACATGGTGTAACTGGTATCTGTCATTCTTTGAATTACATTTTATGAAAAGGCTTGCCAGACTTGGAAAGGTGGAATACCTACATGCCTTCAAACATACTTTCCGTTATATTGATGATATTTGTTTCATAAATAATACAGATGCTCTTGTATTTCTAGACAAGAAGCAACCTCGTGTCGGTGATAATGCCTTATGGATCTATCCCTTGGAATACCTCACCATAGAAAATGAAGACACTTCGGAGAATACGGTCAATTTTTTTAATATTACCACTACCTTTGATTCTTTTTCAAGTAAATTTCATATGAAAAAATTTGACAAGCGAAGGGAACTTCCGTTTTCGTTTTTTCAGTATATACATTTAACTGCCAATAGGCCGATTGTGAACTCATATAAAGTTATTATCGCTCAAATTATTGCTGCCATGTATTGTTGTAGCGAACAAGATACTTTTATGGATGAGGTCGGAAACATTGTTCTTGTTTTTCAAAGTAATGGCTTCATGAGAGGAAGATTATATAAGATTATAAACAACCTATTCTTACACAATTTGTTCCATGGACTCAAGTTTACTTTACCAAAAAATGCTAAATTTCTTTTGGTGGGCAGTTAGCACTCCATCTTAGGGGTGCTAACTGCCCCCTGAGAGACTTTGCTAGTTGTGGTATGGTTGGTGGGTTCTCTCTCTCTCTCTCTCTCTCTCTCTCTCTCTCTCTCTCTCTCTCTCTCTCTCTCTCTCTCTCTCTCTCTCTCTCTCTCTCTCTCTCTCTCTCTCTCTCTCTCCCCCCCTCATTCTTGCTTTCCTGTTGCTATACCGTACGGTGTTTGTGATTGAAGAGAACGTTCGTGGATGCTATTGGAAGAACAATCGTATTGCAAACAAAGTTGAGAGCGTTTTGAATGGTAGCTCGCTGATAAGGAAGCATGCATGCTAAAGATGAATGCTCACAAGATGTTGTGATTACCGTTGTGTAATAGCAAGGTGCAACTGGCATATTGGGATTGGATAATACTACAAGCAATCGCTGTCCTAGCGGGCAAACGTGGGAAACTTTTAAGGTATTTTTTTCAACCTTTGTGGCTTATGAAATGCGTTGGACAGCAAACCAGTTGTTGAGTATATTTATCAACGTTTTTGAAAAGCGATTGATCGTTGGTCAGCGATCTATATGTAGCGGATCTGGCCGCTGGCCAGCACTGGTTTTTTGTGTATTAATGCTTAAACTACAGCGATCTACCTGCTGCTCGCTGTATGAGCAAATGGTTGTTTGCATTTTTCAATGTGTAATGCATTAAAAAATGCGATGGACCGCTGGCTTACCAATTGATTTCTGGAATTACCAGAAACTATTGCATGAATATGGTTGATAAGAATGCCCTTACTATGTTTGATTGGCTATAGACTGTACGTAGTATTGCTACATACTATTGCTCTATAAGTTTGATAAAGAATATGATGGGATCTGTCTCTGATAAACTAGTATTATGATGGCTATGATTACGGATAATGATGTAGTAAAAAAGGTGGTGGGATGTGCTAATATGCTTGTGAGTAGTAGTGATTGCCATTACTAATTTTCTGTATACGGTGGGAAATCGAAAGAATGAATTTAATCTACGTAGCTAGCTATTGATAATGATTATGTCTGGCTTCGAGAGTACTCTATACTTAAATCAATCTCTGCGGTGTGAATGCTTTAGCACGTAGGTGATTTGTTTAAAGCAACCGAAGATGGATAGTTCACAAGAGATGACTTCAACTCTCATTCAGGTATGACGCTTTACAGAATACCACCAATACAATGGGTGACCTAGCTTGATACCATGATTTTACTTACGTATTTATGATGACTTACAAACCTTGTGCGTAATGTTTTTTAAAGTAATAAAAAAGTATAAGCTGATCCTGCATGCACAGTAGATAACATGGACATGAGTTTTTTTAAATATTTTTCTCTCTACATCCAGTGTCCAGTTAATATAAGTAAAGTCAAATAATTATAAAGAGCTCGACCATGGTACACTTGAATGGCATGGATTTTCCCAAGTTGTTCGGTGCTTGGACTCTCGATAAACTGATACGGGAGGCTTGTGGGGGCTAGTATAGCACGGTGGTGCCCTAGTACCTAGCGCTGTGACCATCGGCCAGTCTCTGTCCATCTGTGTAATGAAAGATAGCTGCTTACATGAAGAATGTAAATGTGAAATTACTACGTTCTTTTTGCTCCTTTACTAATCGGTATGGCGTCTGCCCTGATACGACTTCGTTAAAAGGGCAAAACGTATTGCTAAGCTATGAAATGAATGATTGGGAAGATTGGACGCACTTGTTTTTAATTCAACCTAGCTGATAAAGTAGTGAATCTTGTTTCGAACATGAATAACAACTGATGCTCAGCTATGACACCTGTCTTTCTCACACGACTAACTTGTGCGGTTTTGTTGTGTGGGATGGTGGCAAGTAACAGCCGGGTGTCTTAAAACTTGCTTCGCTTTATGGTACTCTGTACTGTTAAACTTTATACAGCTGTATTTTTACTTGTTATGCTATAAATTGAAGGGTTCAAAGGGTTTGGTCTTGACTTGTCAAGAGGGACTATGTGAAATCTTGTTACTCTCTCTCTCTCTCTCTCTCTCTCTCTCTCTCTCTCTCTCTCTCTCTCTCTCTCTCTCTCTCTCTCTCTCTCTCTCTCTCTCTCTCTCTCTCTCTCTCTCTCTCTCTCTCTCTCTCTCTCCCCCTCGTCAAGAGATAAGTTCTAAAGATGAATCCAATGTAGACCCTTTTGTGTTCAAAAATCCAAGATTAAGCTCGCATGCTCAAGAAACTGATGTAGTTTATAAAGGAAACACATCTGACAATACAATGCATAAATGTCATGACCTACAAATCAGGTGCATCAGATCATGATGACCAGCCAGACACTCTGTGGCACAGAAGACTCTGCCACATGAACTCAATGGCACTTTACCAAGCAAGTCATCATGGAGCGATAACAGGGGTCAGCATCTCGAATGCAACCAGTTTGACCACCTCTGATGCATGTTTGAAGGGCAAGATGTCATGCACTCCATTTATCAAAGACTCCCACAGAACGACTAAGATTCTGGAGTTAGTGCATTCCGCCATCTGCGGACCATTCAACGTGATCTCAGTAGCAGGTTCAAAATATTATATAACCTTCATCGATGATTATTGCAAATTTGCTACAGTGTATTTTATTTAGAATAAATCTGAAGCACTCGATAAATTCAGAGAATATGTGAATTGGACTGAAAGATGTACAAGCAACAAGGTTAAGTAGACCGGGACAGATCGAGGTGGCGAATACATCTCGAATCGATTCACTGACTTCTGCAATGATCATGACATCATTTACAGAAGAACTGTAGCCTACACGCTGCAACACAATGGTGTTGCAAAAAGGAAGAACAGAACCCTGATGGAAGCAGCCAGATGCATGATGGCCTACTCGAAAGCTCCAAGGGTGCTGTGGGCTGAAGCAGTAGCTACAACGCATACATCCAGAACCGAACAGGCAAGTCTGGTGTTCCTCACACGACACCACACAAGCTATGGTGGGGTAGAAAGCCCAATCTGTCTCACGTTAGAATCTTTGGCTGTGCAGCCTATGCACATATTCCTGACAAGCTTCGAAAGAAGCTTGATGAGAAAGCCGAGCAAGGATGTCTAGTAGGTTATGACAACAATTCGTCATACTACAGAATCTACATGCCAGACACGAACACTGTGAAAACAGTGAGAGATGTCAGATTCGATGAGAGCAGGACAATGGCCAACGACGATCCTATCAGCTATGAAGTTCTAGAGAGACAATACTATGACCTGCCGCCAATGACAGAGGGAGCTGAGGACGAACATGAAAACGAAGATTTTTGAGTCGTCTCCCATTCGAGCGACGAATCCGAAGAAGAAATATTTGAGCGGCAACCTACTACCGCAGTTTCTGTAAACCAGATGGTTTCGGACCGAGCAGAGCAGACAAAGTCATGAATGCACCTAGCAACATCTTTTTCCATATGATCAAAGAAATCATTAGCAACAACCTTTTTCAAGGAAGAACCTCCACCACCTCCATTGATGTGTGAAAAAAGTAAAAAATATGCTTAGTCAAGGCCAAATCTATGTATATAGGATGATTAAACATGTACGGAGCCTGTTCTCACATGTGAAATAAATGTACTTTTCATGTAGTACAATCGTATAGCTTGTACATATAGTTTAAATCAAGTTCTATTGGCTAAAAAGACAAAAATTATGTTTTTTAGTCATATGCCACATGGCATCAATCTAGAGATTGCATGAAGCCACATCATGAGATTAGGTGTCAAAACCCATGTGTAAAGGTCTGCTCACACGTGTGGAATAAGCTGAGGAAGTCGAATTTGCACTTCTAGAAGAGTTTTTCCTAGTTCTCTACATAGAAGAAAAATGGACCACTCAAAATAGAAGGTTTTTGTCCAAGTGTCAATTTTGCATGATGAATCATCATATGACATAGCACCCTCACACATGTGGGATCAGAGGGATGATCAATACCACGAGCTCCCACTTTTTGTACATATAGAGCCACATTTGGCCATAATCATTAAGCAACACCAATCTTGGTTTTGGAGGCAATTCTTGTCAATTTCATCATTTGTCTTGATTTTTCTTGATAGTTTTGGGTTCCTATCATATTGTACTTTGATTTCAAGCTGGAGTCCGTACTCTAACAGGTTTTCACACGTGTGAAACCTGCAAGTATAATTCCCTTTCATTTATGATTGTTCTTGTTAGATTTTCTCATCTAAATTTGATCTAAATTGATCTCCAATTTTGCAGATTTTCACATGGTATCAGAGCCAAGTACAAGAGGATTTATGAAGATTTGATGGGGTTCATCCAAAACTAAGCCCAAATTAGCAAGTTTTTAGAAACTAGCTAATTTTGATGTGGCGAGTTGGATAGGATAGGTATACTCAAAATTTATGGACAAAAACTTGTTGTGGGCTGCAGGGGTACTTTTCACACGTGCTCGGACGTACAGTACCAGTTTTGGAGCCTTATGCTAAATCTCCCAATCAAGTTTGTGGAAACTAGCTAATTTTGAGGTAGAGAGTTTGAATTGATAGCTAGATTTATTTTTTTTGTACCAAAATTTGTTGTAGGCTATAGGTGTATCTTCCACACGTGTGGGGCCGTACAAAACCTGTTTTGGTTGATAAAATTCAAATTGATGCATAATTTGACTCATACACCCAAATTTAGAGATTTTTAGTGCAAATTCAAGTTTTTTCTATAGAGATTCTATTCCTATGATTTGTTCTTGGATTAGATCATCCAAATAATTTAATTTGAAGCTTGATTCAGGTGCATTAAATGTGTTTTTCTGATTTTTTGAGTACATGTCAAAGTTGAGAGAGATATTGCCAAAAATCATAGATTAAGGAGTGATATGCAAGGTGAGAGGTTGAAATCCATTGTACCATCACTCTAGATTTGCTCAAGAGTGATAGGTTCAAGTTTAGAAGCATCAATTTGCTAGAAAACATCTTTGGATCTGTCCTCCAAGTGAAACCTTTGAGAGTTTCTAGTGCATATATAGCATCTATGCAAATCTTTTGTAGAATTTGACATAGATTGGCTTCGATTGAGAGTTCTAGAAAAGAGATTGAGATCCAAGTCACATTGTTCAACCCTACTCAATTTGTTTGAGTGATTGTGAGGTTTGAAAAGAGTCATTAAGGTGCCTATGGCAAATGTGTAGAGAGCAATCCAATTTTCTAAGAGTTCCTTCCTTTGTAGAGGGCAAGATCTAGAAGCTCATTATGTGTTGGTATTGGAGAGTTTGTCTTCTCCTAGGTGATCAAATCTTTCTAAGTGGCATTAGCTCTTTGAAGCACAATATGAGAAAGAAGAATCACAACTTTTGATTTTGAATTTCATTCCAACTCTTAAGAGGTAGAGTCATTGGTGGAATCCAATAGGGGTGAATGAATTCAATTTATTGCGCAAAAATTGACATAGTATGTATGAAACTCAAATTAGTTCTATTCAAATTTCTTTGTGAGAGTGTGAGGGTCAAGTTGTGATCCCATTGGATGTCTAGAACACGGAGGAGTCCATGTTTGAGTGTTCATGCATGGTTGGGATCTTTGTGAATCTCTATGTGTCTGATTTTTAAAGCTTGGTGAAAAATTCTTGACATAGGTTGTTATCAAACTATTACAAAGCCATTCCAAATCTCAAGAATCTTAATTTTATATGTCAAGTTTGAGTGATCTAGTGTAAATCCTATGTTTGTGAAAACTGGTGGTATAGTTTGTTGTCAAATCAAATCAAATTCATTCTAGATCTCAAGAGTGAGATTATTTGGGTCGAGTGAGTCCAAAAGAAGTGATTAAGTCTGATTTTTATGTATTTGAAACAAAACCCATCTTTTGTTCAAGAATCTCATGTGTTGAGAGAACTAGTCAAGTGAAAAGGAAAAACTAGATGTCAAATCTTTTCATATCCATTTCAACTCTCAAAAGAAAGAGTCATTGGTATTTGTTAAGTCCAATAGGAGTTTGGATCTGATCTCTTTTGTGATTTGATTCAAAGATTGTGTGCTTTTGTTGTGAAAAATTGCCCACATTGGCAAATCTAGCCATGTAGAATATTGTACATTTTGTCAATATTATTTGTTGGTTACTTGAATGGCCAAAGTGCCACTTGTACATTCACACCTAAAGTAGGTTACCATGAGTCAAGAGGAGTGGTTGTGTCCATTTGGTAGTGATTCCTACTTTGTAGGAACTAGACCATGATTTATGATGATATTTGTACCTACCATGCACCTACCAAGCATGACTCTTGGATCTAGGCTAGGGTTTTCACATTAGGGCAAGAAAGTGGAGTCTACTGCCTTATTACATGCTGGATTTTCACCTAACTTAGCAAAGGAAGTGTGTTTTACTATGTATTCTCATTCTCCATAGTGAGAAGATAGAAATTTTTTGGAGCCTCAAGGAGAAACTCGAGTTTCCTCAAACCCAGATTTGGCACATTCTAAACACTGTCTACAGGCCGCATTACAGCCTCATTTCCACATGTGTGGAGTTGGATTATAGTTTTTGATCAATGCTTTGCTTGTCTCTACTTGTTTTCTATTAAGTTGCTAAACTAGAGCTTGTTTTCTGATGACTAGTTTCTGATAGATTGTTTAACAAGCACACAATCAACCTTGTGGATCATTCAAAGATCCATTTATGGTCCTTAGTACTGTACTTTTCACATGGTATCAGAGCCAAGTACAAGGCTATCGATCAGTGTTTGAAACTAATCCAATTTTAGCAAGTTTTGGTGCAAAAAGCTAGTATTGGAAGGAGAGCTGGTATCCAAGTTTTGGTGAGGGGATTTGATCCCAAACTTTTTCAGGATCAAAATCCGTACTGTTCACACGTGTGGGCATCTATCCAAGACACTTTGCCCACTATAGAAAAGCTACACAGTGTATTAGTGACTGAAGAGTGTAGGATGATGCATACCAATGCAAGAATGAATGCTATTTCTTTGCAGGATGGTGATGAGAAAGCTAATTTCTCATTCGAAAGCAAGAAGAAGACAATGGCAAGAAGAAGCACTTCAAGGAGACCAAGGAGGAGGATGAGGCTTCAAGCTCAAAGGGCAAGATCAAAAACAAGTCCAAGTACAAATGTTTTTTCTGTGGAAAAAAAGGACATTTTGCATCAGAATGTCTCAAGAAGAAGAAGGCACAAGAGAGCAAACAAAGCAACATTGCACATCAGGAGGAGGAGGAGGAGGATGAAGAGTCATCCTTGATGGTTTCCAACAAATCACCATCATCCAAGTCCAACACCAATGATTCTTGGTGGATTGATAGTGGGGCTAGTTCCCACATGACATATCAAAAGGACATATTCTCCACTTTACTTTCTTACAGTGATTTACATAGATCAATCTATACTGCAAGTAGTCAAGAATGTAAGATAAGTGGAATAGGAACAATTCCCTTGTATGTTGGATCTACTAGTATCATTGTACTCCTCATATTGGATCTAATTAATTTGGTGATTGTGTGGATTTTGAGTGTCATTGAATTTCTAGCTTTCTCTCTCTACTTGAGAGCTCATGATGGTTTTTCTCTCTCTACCCGAGGAGAACAACTTGTTTTTACTTAGAATAATATTTTAATACTTCCCACACATGTGAGTGAGAGTTGGAAGTGATTGAATGCATGTAGTAGTGTGTTTTTGCCATAGGATCAAAGATAGATCTCGAATCTCAATCTAGTCTTGATCTTGGTGCATCTACACACCTTAGAAGATCACAAGTACATGTAGTGGACAATCCACACATGTGAAATCAACATTTGGTAGAAAATCAACTTAATACCAAGATTAAGGTATCAAGGAGTAATAATGGAGGTGAATATATCTCCAATAAGTTGATTGACTTTTGTAGTTCTAATGGCATAAAGAGGGAGTTGTCATGTCCATACACCCCTCAACAAAATGGAGTGAGTGAGAGAAGAAATAGATCTCTTTGTGAATGTGCTAAGGCCTTAAGGCTAGATGCTTCTCTGTCCAAACCATTTTGGGGTGAAGCAATAACTTGTGCTAACTATTTGTGCAATAGATTGCCAAACTAAGCCATTGGACGAAACACACCATTTGAAGTTCTATTTGGAGAGAAGCCCAATCTCAAGGATCTCAAAGTTTTTGGATCCACTTGCTATGTACACCAATCCTTGGATAAGAGAAGGAAGGATGATGCAACATCCATCAAAGGCATCTTTGTGGGATATCGTGAGAATAGCAAAGGTTATAGAGTCTTCAATCCCATCACTAGCAAGGTGATAGTGAGTAGGGATGCTATTTCTGATGAAGGACATGTTTGTGATTTGGATGATAATGTTACTAATTATCTTGATGACAAGGATCATGCTAGGATGGAGGAGGAGCTTCCAAGTGAAGAAGAACTTGAGGATCCACCTCAAAATGCAAGAACTCCAAGAAGATCTACAAGGGCAAGATCTGAGCCATTGAGGCTCACCTATGATGGTCAGGGTGATCAAAGGGAAGGCTCATCATCTTTCACATCTTACACCTTTCTTACTTCAATGTTAGATGAGCCAACATGCTATGAAGATGCTTGTAAGTTTAAAACTTGAATGGATGCTATGCAAGTAGAGTATGATGCTCTTATTGAGAATCATACTTGGGATCTTGCGGATCTTTCTCAAGGGAAGAAACCTCTTGATTGCAAGTGGGTATTTAGATTGAAGTATAATAAAGATGGATCAATAAGCAAGCATAAAGCTAGGCTTGTAGCCAAAGGTTTTTTACAAACCAAAGGCATTGATTATGATGAGGCTTTTGCTCCTCTGGCTAAGCTTGTTACTATCAGGTTGATCATTAGTCTTGCTACAACCTTCAACTGGGAGCTATTCCAACTTGACTTCACAAATGCATTCCTCAATGGTTATTTGGAGGAAGAGATCTACATGAGGCAACCCAAGGGCTTCATCAAGACAAAGCATGAAAGAAAGGTGTGTTTTTTGAAGAAGAGCCTTTATGGGCTCAAGCAAGCACCTAGAGCATGGTACTCTAGGGTAAACTCTTTTCTCATTTCCATCAATTTTGTAATGAGTGCCTATGATCCATCATTGTACCTAAGATTTCATGATGGCATGATCATTATTCTTGTTTTGTATGTAGATGACATTATCTTGAGTGGTAATGATCTAGATGGAATTAGAGATGTAAAAATTGCTTTAGCAAAAGAGTTTAAGATGGTAGATCTCGGCCTATTAAGCTTCATTCTTGGAATAGAGGTTATTAGAGGATGTGATTTTAGCTTCATTTGTCAATCTAAATATGCTACATCCATCCTAGATAGATTTGGAATGAAGAATTGTAAAGGCATTGAGACACCAATGGAGCAACATGTAAAAGCATCTATTGGTTGTGATGAAGCATCCTTTGAGGACATCATATTATATAGAAGGCTTATTGGCTCCTTGATCTATTTAACTATAACTAGACCTGATCTTAGTTATAGTGTTGGAAAGTTAAGCCAATTCATGCAAAGTCCTCTAGTTTCACATTGGAAGATGGCCAAAAGAGTTCTTAGATACATTTCATCCACTAAGAATTTTGGCATTTTGTATAGAGGAACTAATCTTGGCTTAAGAGCCTATAGTGACTCAGATTTTGCAGGTGACAAAGTGGATAGAAGATCAACAAGTGCCTTTCCCACCATTCTATGTGATGAAGTAGTATCATGGCTTTCCAAAAAGCAAGATACCATCTCCCTATCTTCCATAGAATCCGAATACAAGGCCTTGACATCAACATGCAAGGAGGTCTTGTGGCTCAAAAGGCTATTGGTGGAGCTTCATATCATGGAGGAGGAGATTACTATCATCTATTGTGACAACTAATCAGCCCAATCACTTGCAACTAATCCTACATTCCATGCAAGGAGCAAACACATCGAAATTGCTCATCATTTCGTGAGGGAGAAAGTGCAAGCCAAAGAGATCAATCTCCAACATGTGCCATCATCAAGTTGCTTGGCTGATTTGTTTACTAAATCTTTACCTAAAGATTCATTTGTCAAGCTTAGATATTCAATTGGAGTTATTGATAAAAGCATGGTGATTTCCAAGGCTAGATTTGAGGAGGAGTGTGAAAAATTGCCTACATTGGCAAATCTAGCCATGTAGAATATTGTACATTTTGTCAATATTATTTGTTGGTTACTTGAATGGCCAAAGTGCCACTTGTACATTCACACCTACAGTAGGTTACCACGAGTCAAGAGGAGTGGTTGTGTCCATTTGGTAGTAATTCCTACTTTGTAGGAACTAGACCATGATTTATGATGAGATTTGTACCTACCATGCACCTACCAATCATGACTCTTGGATCTAGGCTAGGGTTTTCACATTAGGGCAAGAAAGTGGAGTCTACTTCCTTATTACATGCTGGATTTTCACCTAAGGAAGTGTGGTTTACTATGTATTCTCATTATCCATAGTGAGAAGATAGAAACTTTTTGGAGCCTCAAGGAGAAACTCGAGTTTCCTCTCATTGTATGGTGATTATTTTTTATTCCAATGAAATCTAGATTTGACACATTCTAAACACTATCTATAGGCCGTACTACAGCCTCATTTCCACATGTGTGGAGTTGGATTATAGTTTTTGATAAATGCTCTGATTGTCTCTACTTGTTTTCTATCAAGCTGCTAAACTAGATCTTGTTTTCTGATGACTAGTTTCTGATAGATTGTTTAACAAGCACACAATCAACCTTGTGGATCATTCAAAGGTCCATTTATGATCCTTAGTACTGTACTTTTCACATTTGTCTTAGTGATCAAAGCAAAGTTTCCAAGTGACTAGTCATTAGTGTGAAGATTGATTCTTAGGTTTGTGAGCTAGATCCTTTGTAGATCCTTCTAGATTATTGAATATGTTCAAATCTAGTCGCTTGAGAGTCACAAATTACATTTGTAGAATCATATCACAAGTCTTGTTTCACATGGCATCAATAGGTGGCATCCTATTGAAGGCAAGTAAGGATCCTAAGTGCAACCTTTGTGGCAAGGGAGGATATTTTTCTTCAAGATGCTACAAAAAAAAGACCAATCCATCCAAGGACAACCAAAGCAAGGGGGCCGAGGTGAAGGATGAAGCTTCAAGTTTGAAATGCAAATACAAGAAGGACAAATACAAGGAAAGGTGTTTCCTTTGTGGAAAGGTGAATGAGGCTTGGAGTCTCACAAGGACTTGCAAGATTTGTCTTCAAAAGTCCATCACAACACATGTCAAATCTTTTGAAATTTCATTTGGAAGTGCATTGTTTGGTTCAAGATGCAAAGATAGATGTCACTTTCATGAAAGTAACTTGGATTTATTTTATGTCCTTGGAAAGTATTTTGCTTGGAACTTTGGATAGGTTAAAACTTATTGTTATGATCCAAGAAAAATCAATCAAGAATAAGGAGGAACAATCACAAAATGAAAATAGTTTCCTTTATGCTCTCAAGTCAACTTATGAAGAACTATTTTGTTTTGTAAGTGTGATGCCTTAAAAGATAGCAAATTATGTTTTTCTTAAAAGCTTACATTAGTTATGAAGTCAAGGAAATGGAAATGTCTTCATAATGTAGGACCTTTTGGTTTCAATAAGATCATGAATGATGTCTTCATTCATAAAGATGAAAATTGTAAGTTTTCAATCTTAAAGGCGAGTTGTATGTGAATATTATTAAAATATTATCTTCCTATCTTGAGTTTGGGGTCATGTCCATGATGATTTCCACTACTTTTTATGTTGTACATATAAGGAGTGTGAATTGAGCATATATCCTTCTAGTGTAGCTCAGATTTGAGTTAGATAGGTTCAATTATGATGACATGCAGATGTTTAAATAGCATGCAAAGTCTTACTGTATGCATGCAAGCCACATGCAATCAGTGCATGCAACATGCAAAGTAGTTTCTGTGATCTACACATGTGTAGGCAATTTTATGAGTTGACATGCAGTACATGCAACATACATGCATGTAGTTACACATGTGGATCTCTGGTAGGTGAATTAGTTTAGTTAAGTGGACTTTCCATGCAATTCCACTATAGGAATTCGAGTCTCTCTCATGTAGGGAAAGCTGAGCATGTTTTGCCACATTGTGAATATTGAGATTTTGGTGTTTTGGACTCATTCTCTCTCTATCTGAGTTTTCTATGTATGATTTTCTCTCTCTACTTGAGAGCTACCTCTTTTTCCCATACTGAACACTTAGAATTATTTCTGACATTCATTTCTCATAGTGAAGAGTTAGATTTTTTCATCAAATGTATGCCATTGTGCTCTTGCCTTAGATTTTTCAAGCATACTGTTCTTTGATCAATCTTGTGCAATCACAACACCTCAGTAAGATCCTGTAGGGTGTGTGGTGAAGTTCACACATGCTAAAAACTTCACTTGGTATCAGAGCTTCATGCTTTGAAGAGGTGAGGGTGTATACATCAGATCATCAGTGTTTTTGCTTGCAAGAACTCGGATCTGTACAGACAGAGAGGTCACACATGTGAAATCAGCCCTCATTAATGAGTGCTACTTCTCAAGAAATGATCCAAATTTGATGTTCTATAGCCTGTTGGATAGGTATTGGAGAGTAGAATGTGTTGCTCTTGTTTCTAAATAAATTTGATTTGTTTCTAGAAGAGTTTTAGGCAATCAGAGAGTTTGAGAGGGTACTCAACTCGTGGGATATGCCAAAGTGAGCGCACATCTGTCTTTTTCACCATTTTCATCAATTTTCACTGTGAATCAAGTAGAATTGGATAGAAGTGAGTGTTCTGAGGTCTTAGACTTTTCATTTCACACATATTATTGTGTTTGAGCTGAAAGTAAGTTCCTAGAGAGTTTATCAGTACATTGAAACTCATGGGAGAGATAGATTTCTTGCTTGCATGTGCTTCTTCTTTTGTGACTGAAGCAAGATCCAAATTCAAGATAGATTGATTTTTTGTATTGAGAATTTGTTCTCACATCTATTGCTAGATTTCATAGGGTGGATCAACATCTGCGTTAGATCCTAGATTGAGATAGCAAGCAACATCCTTTCAACTCCATTTTTATCATTACTAGAATTTCTCACCAAGAAGATGTCTTCATCTGGTTCACATTTCTTAGAGCACAGTGAGAGATTAACATCTTCCAATTATGCAATGTGGAAGATCAGAATGGAATCATTGTTGATTCTACAGGATGTAATGGATATTGTGAGTGGAGCTGAAGAAGAACCTGCTGCACCTAATGAAGCTGCAACATTTCACAAAAGAACCAAAATTGCCTTTCATTTTATAAAAATGAATGTTACCAATGAAGTGTTAAGAGAGATCAGTACTTGAACCACTGCCAAGGAAGCTTGGGATACTCTAAAACAATCTATGAAATAACAAATACTTCTAGATTGCTTACACTTAGAAACCAAATATTTCTAAGTTATCAGAGAGTGCTTCATCATATGTCATGAGAGTTAAGGATTTTCATCAAATGTTATCTGGTATTAGTGATGCTCTTAAGAACACTGAACTTGTTCAAGTAGTCCTAAATAATCAACAGACTTTCATTGAAAGATGGTGGAGATGACAAAGCACTCTTCATCAGAGACAAGTCAAGAGGCAAGGGCAAAGGACAACAACACTTCAAGAAGGACAAAGCCAAAGAAGGTGGTGAGGATCAGTCCTCACAAGGTGCAACATCCAGTGGCAAGAAGAAGCTGTCAAAGATCAAGTGTTTTATCTGTGGCAAGAAAGGACATTATGCATCAAACTGTTTCAAGAAGAAGAACCAATCTAAGCAAGCTAACCTTACTAATGAGGATGAGTGTGAGGGTGTAGAGAGTGAAAGAGAGGATTCACTAATGATGTCTACTTTTTCATCTTTTCCTTTTAAGAATGAAGAAGTCTGGTGGATAGATAGTGGGGCTAGTTCCCATATGTCTATTTCTAGGAACTCTTTCACTAATCTCATGCCATATCTAGGTGCAAAAAGGTCAATCTATACTGCTAATGATGTAGAGTGTAGGATTGAAGGAATAGGTAGCATTCCGTTACATGCATGATTATCAAAATCTTTTTGCTTACATGATGTACTGTATGTACCTAGATTGACTAAGACTCATTAGTGAAGGACAGTTGTTTGATAGTGGATTGGATGTCAAGTTTCAAGTTGACAAGTGTATAATCTCAAGAGAAAATGAAGTTATTACTAGAATTGGTAAGTTGTACAAACTAGATTCTAGGGAGAGTGCTAACATTTCAGATATTGCTTATGAGACCAAGGGTCTACATGAGGATCTGTGGCATAAGAGATTGGGTCATCCCAATTTCAAAGCCATGCAATCTATGGTCAAAGAAGGAAAATCTGTTGGTCTACCAAAGACATTGTCAAAGGAGCTTCTACCTTGTGAAGCTTGTGTGCTGGCAAAGTCACACAGAAGGCCTTTTCCTAGATCTTGCAAGTATCAAGACAAAGCAACCATTTGAACTTGTACACTCTGATGTTCATTTCTAATCAACTAAGAGCAAAGGATGATCCAACTGCTTTGTCTCTTTTGTAGATGATTATACAAGACATTCTTGGATCTATATGCTATCTTCAAAAGCCATGGTTTATGATGTTTTTCTTACTTTCAAAGCTTATGTAGAGAAGCAGTTTCCTTTCAAGTTAAAAGCTTTAAGAAGTGATAGTGGAGGGGAATACACTTCCAATAAGTTTAAAGACTTTTGTGAGAGAGAGGGTATTCAAAGAGAATTCTCTTGTTCATATACTCCTCAGTGAAATGGAATTGCTGAGAGAAAAAAATAGAACTTTGTGTGAATGTGCAAAAGCCATTAGGCTGGAAGCTTCTCTGCCTAAAGAATTTTGGGGAGAGGCAGTTGCATGTGCAAACTATCTTTGTAATAGGCTTCCAAATCTCGCAATAGAAGGAAAGACACCATTTGAGATGTTGTATAAGAAAAAGCCTAAGGTAGATCATCTTAGGATTTTTGGCTGTGTATGCTTTGTGCATGTGCCTCTAGAAACTAGGAAGAAGGAAGATCCTAGTGCAATAAAAGGAATTTTTGTAGGTTATGTGTCTACTAAAAATGCATACAAGATTTATTTGCCCTCTACTGACAAAAATGTTGTTAGTAGAGATGTGGTCTTCCATGAAGATCAGAAATTTAACTTGGATGATGCACAGATCAAAGAGACTCATGCAAGATCAATCATCAATCTTGATGCTGTTCAAGAAGAGGTGAGGCCGAGGCTTGAGGAGGAGCAGATTCAAGCTACCACACCAAGAAGATCTACACGAGCAGGATCTGAGCCAAGAAGGCTCACACATGATGAAGAAGGAAGGCAAGTGGAAAGTGAAACTTCCTATCATGCACTTTTTGTATCAGATGAAGAGCCTAAGGATGTCCAAGAAGCTTTTCAATCCAAGGAGTGAGTTGAAGCAATGAACCAAGAATTTGAAGCCTTGATGTCAAAAAACACATGGGATTTTGTGGAGCCACCAAACAACATGCATGTGATCAGATGTAAGTGGGTTTAATAAGAATCAAGTATAATCATGATGGATCTATCAATAAGTATAAAGCAAGACTTTGTGCCAAAGGCTACTCATAGATTAAAGGTCTTGATTATGAAGATACCTTTGCACCAGTTGCAAAGATGGTAACAATTCGAATACTCATCTCTATTGCATGTTTTTGCATGTCGACAGCTGTCATGAGCATTGATACGACAGGAATACATGCCCTTGAGGATTTACAAAATGGAGTATGTTCCAGTTTGATGTTTCTAATGCATTTCTCAATGGTTACATGGAGGAGGAGATTTATATGGAGCAGCCTCCAGGTTTTGTGAAGGAAGGTGATGAATCAAAAGTTTGTATGGACTGAAACTGACACCAAGTTCTTGGTATGCAAGGCTCAATTCCTATCTCATATCACTCAGATTTTGTCTAAGTGAATATGACCCTTCTCTGTATTATAATTTTGTAGATAACTTTGTAATTATTCTTCTCATCTATGTAGATGATATTATTCTTTGTGGAAACAGTAAGAAGTTAGTTGAAGAAACTAAGCATGCACTTGGTACTGAGTTTAAGATGCAGGACTTAGAAGTTCCTCACTATATTCTAGGCCTTGAAATAAATTTTTGGAAAGGTCATGCATTTATAAGCCAAAGTAGATATGCACTTCCATGCTCAGGAAATTTCATATGGAGAACTGTAAAGGCATAGATACACCTATGGAGAACATTGTAAAAGTTCCTATTAAAGATGATGAAAAATCCTTTGAGGACATCACTCTTTATAGGAGTCTTATTGGCTCACTTATTTGGTTAACAATGACTAGGCCTAGTCTAAGCTTTTGTGGTCATAAGCTAAGTCAAAACATGCAGGATCCAAAGTTATATCATTGGAAGTTGGCTAAAAGAGTCTTGAGGTATATATCTTCTACCTTGGATTATGGACTATAATATGAAGGAGAAGATTTGACTTTGATTGCTTTTTTAGATTCAGATTTTGCAGGAGACAGGTTGGATAGAAAATCCACAAGTGCTTACACTATATTTCTTGGAGGAAATTTGGTTTCTTGGCTATCAAAGAAGCAGGCAACTATTTCCTTATCATCTTGTGAAGCTGAATACAAATCTCTTACAACCACAACAAAGGAGGTTTTATGGATCAAAAGGCTACTTTTGGAGCTTAAGTGTTATGCAGATGAAGATCTACCAATTATCAAGAATGATAACATTTTTGCTCAGGCTCTTGCAAATAATCCAGTCTTTCATGCAAGGAGCAAGCATATTGAAGTGGCTCATCATTTTGTAAGAGAAAAAGTCATTGGAAGAGAGATCCCATTGGACCATGTTTCATCTTCAGATTGTGTTGCAGATCTTCTCACCAAGCCTCTACTCAAGAATGTCTTTATGAAGATGAGGTCCAACCTTGGCCTAATTTCAAAATCTATGTTGATAGGAACATAAATTTTAAGGAGGAGTGTGAAGATTATTAAAATATTATCTTCCTATCTCGAGTTTGGGGTCATGTCCATGATGATTTCCACTAGATTTTATGTTGTACATATAAGGAGTGTGAATTGAGCACATATCCTTCTAGTGTAGCTCGGATTTGAGTTAGATAGGTTCAATTATGATGACATGCAAATGTTTAAATAGCATGCAAAGTCTTACTGTATGCATGCAAGCCACATGCAATCAGTGCATGCAACATGCAAAGTAGTTTATGTGATCTACACATGTCTAGGCAATTTTATGAGTTGACATGCAGTACATGCAACATACATGCATGCAGTTACACATGTGGATCTCTAGTAGGTGAATTAGTTTAGTTAAGTGGACTTTCTATGCAACTCCACTGTAGGAATTCGAGTCTCTCTCATGTAGGGAAAGCTGGGCATGTTTTGTTACATTGTGACTGTTGAGATTTTGGTGTTTTGGACTCATTCTCTCTCTACCCAAGTTTTCTATGTATGATTTTCTCTCTCTACTCGAGAGCAGCCTCTTTTTCCCATACTGAACACTTAGAATTATTTCTGACATTTATTTCTCATAGTGAAGAGTTAGATTTTTTCATCATATGTATGCCATTGTGCTCTTGCCTTAGATTTTTCAAGCATACTATTCTTTGATCAATCTTGTGAACACCTCAGTAAGATCCTGTAGGGTGTGTGGTGAAGTTCACATGTGCTAAAAACTTCACATTGTAAAATTCTTATGAGAATAAGTGAAGCATCCAAAGTGGACACTTACATCCATAAGCAAGTAGTTAGCGTTATTGAGATGGAAATACCTTTTGATTTCGATATTAGAAAAATCATGCCAAGTTGTGGTGATTTTTGGACTTATGTTTCTAGCATAAGTAATCTTGATAATCATAGGAAGTGCATATTGTATGGTCATACTTGTTGTGATCATTATGAGACATGGAGGTCTCGGATTTCCATCAAGAAGGAGCACCATGAAGAGGATCTTAAAGAATCATCTCAAGGTTCAAGTGTGCCAAGGATTGAGGAGGAGATTCCTTCTCAAGGTTCAAGTGTGCCAAGGATTGAGGAGGAAAGAACTTCTCAAGTTGTGATTCCAAAAAGAAACTTGCTCACATTTCAAGAGAAAGAGGAGCATGTCTCATGTGATCTTTGTGACTCTAGTAAGTCAAGAAATCTTTATTTCCTCATGGAGGAGCATGCACATGAAGAAGGAACAAGCCTCAAGGTCAAGCATCTACATGAAATTTGGAAGAAATTAATTTTGGAGGTGCTAGGATGGTGCAAAGCTCTCAGGTTCATCAAAGATGTTAACATCAAAGAAGCACTATCATGGATATGGTGATCTCAGATCAACATCAAGCTCATTGGTTGATCTTCACACCTTTTAAACCAGCAAAGACCAATTCAGCCCATGGAGTCAAGTTCAAGATCATCATGTTTTTATAAGCTAGATTTACCAAGCTAGATTTTTGAGGAGTGTGAAAAAAGCAAAAATTATGCTGGGTTAATGCCATATCTATGTATATAGGATGATTAAACATGTGTGGAGCCTATTCCCACATGTGAAATAAATGTACTTTTCATGTAGTACAATCATATAGCTTGTACATATAGTTTAAATTAAGTTCTATTGGCTAAAAAGGCCAAAATCATGTTTTTTAGTCATATGCCACATGGCATCAATCTAGAGATTGCATGAAGCCACATCATGAGATTAGGTGTCAAAACCCATGTGTAAAGGTCTGCTCACACGTGTGGAATAAGATGAGGAAGTCGAATTTGCACTTCTAGAAGAGTTTTTACTAGTTCTCTACATAGAAGAAAAATTGGACCAAAAGTGTTCAAAATAGAAGGTTTTGTCCAAGTGTCAGTTTTGCATGATGAATCATCATATGACAAAGCAACCTCGCACATGTGGGATCAGAGGGATGATCAGTACCACAAGCTCTCACTTTTGTATATATAGAGCCACATTTGGCCATAATCATTAAGCAACACCAATCTTGGTTTTGGAGGCAATTCTTGTCAATTTCATCATTTGTCTTGATTTTTCTTGATAGTTTTGGGTTCCTATCATATTGTACTTTGAATTCAGGCTGGAGGCTATACTCTGACAGGTTTTCAAGCGTGTGAAACCAGCAAGTACAATTCCCTTTCATTTATGATTGTTCTTGTTATATTTTCTCATCTAAATTTGATCTAGATTGATCTAAATCTTGTGTAAATTGATAGATCAATTGTATCTAACATCCAATCACTCTTGTGGATCATTTTAGGATCCATTATTGGTCCAATTTTTCAGATTTTCACATGATGAAGTTAGTTCTTTCCTTACCTTTTGCATGCTTGCACTTGCCATGAAGAACCATTGAAACACAACCCAACAACATCAAGAACTGCAATGTCAAGGAATCTGCAAGATCTATGCCACAATTTCAGCCTATTTGGTTTAGTTGAATGCTGATTCTACACTATTCCACAAACAAGAAAGCTAATCCACTCTACTCCACAATGCATAATGAAAGAAAGCAAGAAAACTAATATAATTCCACAACCACACATAGAGAATGGGAGTTCAAGATCATAAAAGCATCACACAAGAAACCAATATGATCAAGGAGCTCAAGAATTGCCAATACTCGTGGAGGATCTTCTATTCAATAATAGGAGTAAAGACAATACATGGAAAAGCTCTCTCACAAGAGAGGGGATGCTTATGTGGAGCCTAAGTGGAAATTCCACAATTTTACAAATTACATGTGGAATTAGCTTCTCCACTAGAGGTCACCATCAAAAGGTGGCTCACTCTATTTTAATTAAGAGGGATCTACTTGCATTCATCACAAATGCCTACAAATACTAGCTCCTATATGGTCATTCCATCACTTGGGATTCACCATGAGGCTCACATAACTTTTCACTATTGTCCTAGCTTGCAATTTTTGGGTCTCATTCTTCATCCATCTCTTCTTCAGAGACCTCCTCGGTCTAAGGTGAGAGGTGCTCTTGGATAGCTTTAGCCTCGTATCTCAAAAATTCATTAGAATCAACCAACATCAACATGAGTGGATCAAGATTAGCATGGGATTTAAGAGAGTAGAGGAGTAAATCCAACAAATCCAACATCTATCACTCCTAGTTTTTCTGACACTCCTATATTCACTTTTTATCTCTTTTCTTCTTCTGGACCCATCACTCCAAATTTCACTTTTCCCTTTTGGGAGTCCATCGTAGAATTATGGCCCCTCTTACCAAGCCACTACAAGTTCCTCTTACTAGGCCACTCTTGCCACTTTTTCTTTGATTCGACCCTCGACCACTCCCACTTCGTTCATTGCTTCTCCCCTCGATACCTCTCCTCTTCCCCTCCACTAGCTATAGATGCAATGTCATATATCATAGATGCGAAGAGATGCATAATTGAGGATGAGCATGGTTCTCATGTCATCGCTTGCATGCAAGTGATGTTTATGCAAAAAATGGAGGTACATCAGTCTCCCATGAAAGAGGAGTATGAGTATGTGTATCATAACAATATGCATTCCCTACTCAAATTTTTTGAGTGGCAAGACTTGGGATGGTGATGAGATAATTCACTGGAACAATTTGGATTTTATTATATTTGTGCAGTCTTTCACTCTCACTACATTTTATTATATTTGTGTAGTCTTTCACTCTCACCACATTTTTATCTCTTCATAAACTCATCATTGTACACACTATATTTCCCACTTTGAAAATGGTATGTGTGAAGGATTTCAGATCATTTATGATCCAATCCACAAAAAGATCTTCAAGTTACAAAAGAAGCTACTCTACCAATCTCACAAGTGTAGAAAAATCAACATCTACACACAAAATGATATTCGAACTCTAATAGAACCTGATCAAACATGGATCAAATGATAAAGTACTGTTGCTATCTATACAAAACAAGCAAGCTACTGTATTTCACATGTATGGATTCAAAAATAACAAATATAGATCATTCTACACAGAATTGCATGCAATCAGTACAGTGCACCAATGGATAGTAGAACCCAAGAGGACCATGTATAAGCATGAAATGAGATAGAAAAGAGAGAAGATATGTCTCTCCACAAGTTACATCCTTTTATAACAAGTCCAAAACCTATTTGGCCACTTGGCTTTCCCACCAAAATGCCAACCCCACTATTTCTGGGTCTAGATTCAAAGTACCCAACATTGTGTGTTTGCCCATTATAAATTTCAATTTAAAAAAAAAGGCCTAGTCATCAAACCACATAAATTATCGATTAAAAAGAAGAGGAGGATGAAGAGAGCAGAAGAAGACGATATTAACGAAGTAGATGCCCTGGATCAAACTAGTTGACTCTTTCACACTCCCTCTTCAACTAGTTTTAGCATGGACTTTGATAACACTCCAAGTGAAGTCCTAGGCTTCATGAACAAGTCCTTTCCCAATGCTTTGGTGAAGATATCATCTAAACATTCCCTTAAAGACACATGTTAAAGCTCCACCTCCTTTGCAATGACTTGCTCCATCACAAAATGATATTGCACTTCAATATGACATGAAGAATCACATAGAATTTAAATGAGATGATTCCTCCATGCTATCAACTTTGAACTCTCTAGAAAAATATAGCAAACAAACAATAAATGTGAGTGATCAACATTTGCTTGCTTATTTCCTCCCTCTTTGTCCTTTGTTGCCATGTATCCACCATGACACTCCATGAATGAGCCACCATCTCCATCTTGCCACAAGATACCATCATACCTTGATGACTTGACCATGAATGAGTGACATAATGAACCTCCAATAGCTTCATTTCCATTAGCAAAACAAGCCAATAATTCTAGTACAAACCCAACATCAAAACAATGCTCACCAATGTAGCTAGTTTTACCATATCTTGACAATTTGCACACGTCCACATCAAAATGCTCAAACATGAGATAGAACAAGTAAAGTAGACTTAAAAAACAATTCCTTGCTACTCCTTTGACCTTACTTGAGTCTTTAATAACCTGAAATAATAGATCCATAACATCTTTGCCAATTACCTCTCCTCTGATGCTCTTGACTAGCTCCAAATTGCCAACTTTCCTTTTGACTTGTTGAACCCCTTTGAGATCATCCTCTTGATCATCAGCTTGACCATCAAAGTCATTGAACAAAATTTGTTTTCCAGATCCATTACTTGTTGTAAAAACATGAAAATATCCATCTACTTGTATAGCATCATCTACACAAGAAGATCCACCAAAAAATGTTTCATTCTTCATAAGAGCTTGATACTCAAGATCCATTGCTTGGATCCACTCCTCTTCTGTCCTTGCTTCATCTACACTTGTAGGTTCATCAAAAGAGGTTAGAAAAGAAACATAATTTTTAGAAACTATTTTCTTACACTTTTCATCATATGTGAGCCTTGAAGGTACTTGCCTTTTCCTTGATGTTCTCATTGGCTTTTGACTTGATGAAGGTCCATCATCATCACCATCTAAAGTAGGATCCTTTACATCAACATCAAGAATGTTAGATCCATCCACACCTTTAGCAATCATGCTTGAAGAAACTTTTGGAATGCTCCTCTCATCAAAGATGACATCTCTTCCACCAATCACTTTGTTAGTAGAAGGAATGTAAACCTTGTAGGCTTTAATCACCTCCCTATATCCAACAAAAATACTTCTTCTTGAAGATGGATCTTCCTTGGTCCTATCATCAAGAGTGATGTTGACATAGCATGTGCATCCAAAGGTTCTTAAAAAGTTGACACTCGGCCTCCTCTTGAATTGCATCTCAAAAGTGTCTTTCCATCCAAAATAGCACTCGACCACGTATTGCACAAGAAATTGGCACATAACAAAGCTTGATCCCAAAATGGTTTGTCAAGATTATCACTTAACCTCCTGGCTTTAGCACTTTCACATAAAGTCCTATTCTTTCTTTTAGCCACTCCATTTTGTTGTGGAGTCCTTGATGTTGTATACTCCCTCTTGATCCCATGCTCATCACAAAAGGCCTTGAACTTGATAGATATGTACTCACCACCATTGTCACTCCTTAAGCACTTGATCCTTGTGAAAAATTGGTTCTCCCTTGAAATCTTGAACTTGATAAAGACATCATACACTTCATCCTTGTTCTTTAGTAGATAGATCCAACAAAATCTACTAAAATCATCAATGAAAGTTACATAGATCTTAGCTCCACTATTGTTGATTGTAGTAAATCTATGAATATAACATGGTAACAAAAAAAAGAGAAATGACATGAAAATCTATTTTTTGTAATTTTTTAATTTTTTTTTTAAATTCTTGTATTTAAAATGCTTTGCAAATTTTATATTTCCATGCTAAAAAAATATCATCTTTTGTGAAAAACTAAAATCTTACTAAAAAAACTAGATATGAAATTTTAACAACATATTCAATTTTGCACATATTTCAAATTAATTAATAGTAAATAAAATCATTAAATATAATAATACTAAAATCAACAAAAAAATTTACTTTACTTATTTGAGAAATTATCTGGTAACAGATATTTTAAAATATAAAAATATTTTTGTATGAAATAATTTTGCATGAAAATATAATATAAATTCAAATTAATAATTTTCAAAGTAATAATTTGTACAGATTCAAAATGATTTTCACAATTTAGGTCTACAACATAAAGAATTTTAATCATAAAAAATTTACTTAAACATGCTTCTAAAATTACATGAATTTTAAAAATATTAAAATTATTTAAATAATTTTTTTTTGTTAATATCATCATAATTAATAATGTTGAAAATCTCGTTTCGATATGATTGATGAGAATCAGAAGCGAAAGATTAATGAAAAAAATATGAATAAATTCGGATGAAGTTCAGATATGATTGTTGGTCATTGTCTGTTATATCATCTCTACAATCCTCCAGAATGTGAACAGACACTACTGACCTACATTTAAGTTAATTCAAAATTCAACAAAATTGAACCTATGTGTGAAATAGATAAAACAAGCAAATGAGATACACAAACAATAAGCAGATAATAATTCAATCGAGATCAAACAATTTAGAATGATATGTGCACAACGAATATAACATCATTTATTGATTCTTTTGATTTGAGCACCGTGTGACAGATTCACACATCGCATTGGCGTGAGAGAGACGATGTTCTCCCACGAACAGTGTGTCGCTCATTGACAGACTTCTCTATATCTGTATTTCTGTCTATATATCTGTATATATCTTGGTGCATCTAGCAATTGCATATATTTAGAGTAATATCTTGATTAGATAGATTGAACAATCTAAAACTAATCATAGATTACAAGAGCGGCAAATTAAACACATCCTAACGTCTTTTTGCTGACGTCATCATATCATATTAGAAAACTATACTTCACAGCACTTCTTTGATCTTCTCGGTCCTTTCGAACGCGAGGCGTCAAAAGTATTATACCTTCGAGTGTCTCGAACATTTCGTTTTGCGTCGTTCGACCTTCTCCTATTGTTCGCGAACATTCGTTTTCGAGGTCTTCGAGATCTTCGATTTCAAGGTCTTCGAGATCTTTATTTTCGAGCTCTTCGAGATATTCGTCAGGTTGGAAGTCGAGAGCTAGCAGAGCTTTGGTAATAGAAACACTTTGTTTCTTCAAATAACTTGAAAATTTATTACAAAATTTTTATATTTTAAAAGATGAAATGTATTAACAATTTCAATAATATTCATTAATTTTTTGAGAATATGATTTTAGAACAAATTCAAAACAATCTAGAGCAACATTTATTAAAATAAACATTTAATAATTTACCTTATAGAGTAACATTGAAAAATAAATTTTAAAATATTTAAAAATATTTCAAGTAGCAAATAGTATTAAAAAATGTAAATGAATTTAAAAACTTCATGCCAAAAAAGTTTGATATTTATATACTCAAAATAGTCAGATGAGTACACTATTTCCAAAAGTCATCAAGGTCATTGACATCTTTGGGCTTTTTTGGAAGAGCCTCAGTAGAAACAATGACAACATCTTTCACGATTTTTTCTACAGTTACAACATTGTAACCTTGAACAGTACATCTGCAAACTTCCCTGTGTCGCCCACTTTCTCACTAGCGGGAGGTTGTGGCTCTTTCGACAATGGAATTATAGAGTCTTTTTCAGATTTTGTAGACTTTCCTACTTCAGCTAATTCATCCGGCAAAATTGAGATAGACTTCATTCACATTCTTATAAATTCTACTAAGCTAGAATCTAATTCTACAACAACAACATGTCTGCTTTTTTTCACAATGTGTGCGCTTGTAGTGCCGCTACCGCTAAACAAATCCAAAACTCAATCTGTTGGGCGTGAAAAAATTTCAACAAGATGATTAATTAATTGTTGTGGCTTTTGATAAGAACAAGCCATGGAACATGTCATTGGAACAAGTCCGGTGGTGTTATAGTGTAGCATCGAACGTTTGTCATCCAATGAATAATAATCAATGGTTATGTATTAATCTCGTTGTACAACTATGCACCACCAGCATTGCGAACATTGGGCTTGTACCTACAAAAAAAAGGTAGATTATTATTTTAAACAATAATCTATGCTAAGCATAGACTATTTAAAAATTAAAACAAATAAGTTAAGTTTTAAGAAAGTTAAAGACATACCATACAACATTTTCAATCCCAGCTTTTTCCACTGAAGTTGACTGCCAACTTGAATAGAATATTACAACTCTCCAAATAGGAGAAGTTGTGATTTCAAGAAATCCTTGCATCATACTATGGATCTTAGTGAATTTGAGAATCATCAATTAGATATTCTTTCATTTGAAATCCATAGGGGATGTCTGCTATGCAAAGAGTATAAGATCTTTTCTTTTATAGTTTTGAAATTTTTCTACAATCTCTTTCTTCCATAGTGTAAAAACACGGTTGATCATCGACACATTTCGAGAGAAAAGTCTCTGTTGAATCCTCTTCGACAATAGTCTCACCCCATGACAATCTTTCTCTGTCTCTTTTTTCTGCCTTTGCTTTAAGAATATGTCGTTTTAATTGTTCTAGAAGGAATTTATTTTTCTTGTCTTCAGTTGACTGAAAGAAGAGAGAATGCAATTATACTTAGCATAAGATGTACAAAATAAGTAATTAAAAAATTTTGATTTTAAGAAAGATAGTAAGGATGAATATAATAAATAATCAGTAAATTAAATCTATGCTAGGCTTGAGATCAAGCTAGCAAAGAGAATATAACTACTATGCTAAGCATAAGATATGAATGTTCAAAATAAAAATTTAATATAATTCTATGCTAAGCATGAGTGAAGCGAATACCATATCTCTAAATAATATCAAAAAAAAAATGAGAGCTTCATTTTTACTGCTCAGAGGATAAAGCCTCTGGCACTCCTCAAAATCATTACATTTCAACCTTGTTACTAGAGCCTCTTGAACTTTTATGAATAATTTATGTCTATAATTTAAAAACAGATTAATGATTAGTATCACAAAAAAATAACAAAACTTGCAAGTAATATTAAAAAAATGTTAACTAAAAATTCGTAAAAAAAATCTGACCTCTCAAATTCTTTGCCCATTTTAGCAAGGGAGAGCTGACCATTAACGACTCTCGAGAGGACACTGATTACAAGCTCGGAGGAATTTATTCCTTGTATGTTTTTTCACTCACAAATACCCATCTTTGTTGGTATGGGTTTTAGTGTGTGAGTGGTGGCAACAACCTTTCTTTTTTATTTTGAGCATCTTTGAGTTGGCTGGCCTTTTATTTCAAAATTTTTTCATTTTTCAAAAAATTTATTCACAAGTGCCCAAACCTGAAAAATAATATTACAGAAACTCAATATTAAGAGCTTTGTAAATTTATTAATTTTGAAAGCTTTTGAACCAAACATTCTATGCTAACCATAGCAAAACAATTACCTAGCCACTGCAAAATGCCAACTGATAAAAGTTATCATATTTAATCAAGCTCTACGTTGGATTTTGTCAAGGATCTTACTGGCAGTATAGTTAGCTAATTTGCAAGCAAACTAACATCAATCAGATAAGCAGTAAAGAGAGATCACACACCAACCCAAGAGAACACTTCTGAACTATATTTACAAAAGAGACTAAAAGGTACGCATGACAGTTCGGTCCCCGTTACGGGACACGTGTCCCAACTTACACTTCGTGTGCCGTTAAACTGGCACTCATGCTAACTATCACAAAAGTAGTAAAAAATTCGAAATCACTGCTAAACACAGAAAGTTACGAATTTTACTTATTCTAACACTCTCTTTTAAGCCCTAGTTTATCTTTCTTACAAAGAGCTTTTCTCTAAAAAAAACTCAAACTTATCAGTACTTAAAGGTTTAGTGAATATATCAGCTAACTGATTCTCTGTCTTACAATGCACTACGTCTATTTCATTAGATAACAACTTCTCTCTAATGAAATGATACTTAATTTTTATATGCTTCATGCGTGCATAAAATACATGATTTTTAGCTAGCTGTATAGCGCTATGGCTGTCACATCTGATCATAGTAGGCTTATTCTGCGGAATTCCAATGTCTTCTAACATTCTTCTTAGCCAAACTGCTTCTTGCGTAGCTAAACAGAGTGCTTTGTATTCTGCTTCTGTAGTAAAAGGAGCAACTATGTCTTGTTTCTTACTTGACCAAGAAAATACACCATTACCAACATGAAATACATATTTTGTGGTAGATCTCCTGTCATCAATATAGCCTGCCCAATCTAAATCAACAAAGCCCTGTAAAACTGGTAAAGTATGTTGGCTGTCATACAACAATCCATGGGTTAATGTGCCCTTCACATAACAAAGAATTCTCTTCGCTGCTTTCTAGTGAATCTCTCTAGAAGTAGCCATGAATTGACTTACAACGCTTACAACGTAACTTATGTCAGGATGAGTAGTTGTGAGATAAATCAGTGAACCAACTAATTGACGAAATAAAGTGGTGCCAACTAGTGCACTCTCATCTTGGTTAGATAGTTTCTTACCAACCTCCACAGGTGTGGATACTGGCTTGCTATCGCACATTTTGAAATGCTTCAAAATCTCATTCACGTACTTTGTTTGTGTTAGTGCGATACTATTGCAACCTTGCCATACTTCCACTCCCAAACAGTAGTGCATCAAGCCAAGATCAGTCATATCAAAACTAGAAGATAAGTCCTTCTTGATTGCACCAATAAAATCATCATCATTTCTTGTGATTATGAGGTCGTCTACGTACAACACAATCAGTGTGATATTAGAGTCATGAGCAAAGTGGTAAAGATTGAAATATGAAGAAGTGCGTATCAAACCTCTAGATAGGAGATGCTCATCAAAGTGGCTATACCAAGCACGTGGTGCTTGCTTCAATCCATACAAGGCTTTCTTCAGCTTGCACACTTTGTCTTCCATGCCATGTATCACAAAGCCACTAGATTGCTCCATGTACACTTCTTCTTCAAGCTTACCATTTAGGAATGCGAACTTTACATCCATTTGATGTAGATTCCATCCAAATAGTGCCGCCAAAGCAATCACCATCGAAGTATATTCCACTTGGCCACAAGAGCGAAGGTCTCTTTGTAGTCAATGCCCTTACTTTGCGCATAGGCCTTCACTACAAGCCTTGCTTTGTGTTTTGCAATAGTTCCATTGGCATTGTACTTTGTCTAGTATACCCACTTGTTGCCAATGGGTCTTTTTCCCTTTGGAAGATCCACTATCTCCCACGTGTCATGGTGTTTGATGGAATCAATCTCCTCCTGCATTGCTTTTTGCCATATCTCCTGATTTTTGGCCTCCTCAAAGCAAGAGGGTTCAGTAGATGAAATAATATCACTCATAAGTGCAAGATTTATTTGAAACCTATCAGGTTCCTTCCTCTCTCTTGTGGAATGCCGCAACTCTCCCTCCTTACTAGACTCGGCAATTTCTCCTTCCTTGTCACTCATGAGTTTAGTATACCATTTAGGTAACTTACATTGAGGTGATCCGCTACGAGGTGAATAGGAATCCCATGGTGCATCCTGCTCCTTCCTTTTATCACCTGCTACCTCAGTCTTTTTCGATCCAATAGATTTGTTTCTCACTCTCCATCTCGTCTGTATGGTGGGAGGAGTACCACGTCCCTCATTATCATTATCATGATCTTCCTGTGGTGGTGGAACTACTTCATCCTCTTTGAGAAGCTTACATAGCTCATCATTATCCTTTTCTTCATCCCCAAATCTATGGATTTCATCAAATAAGAAATCATGACTTATGTGCACACGTAGTCCCTCTGTTTCATAACATCTATATCAATTGCTTTGTTCATCATAACCTGTAAAATTGCACTTCAAGGCCTTTACTTGCATTTTGGCTCTCTCGCTCTTAGGTATGCGAACATACACTCGGCATCCAAAGACTCGCAACCCATCCATCTTAGGCTTCTTACCAGTGAATGCCTCCTCGGGTGTGCGATTATGTACAGCAACTGTAGGGCTTCTATTTTGCAAAAACACAGTAGTTTTGACAGCTTCACCCCATAAAGAATCAGTAACTCCCATATGTGTCATCATTGCCCTAGCTGCTTCGACAATGGTATGATTCTTCCTTTCAGCTACCCCATTTTGCTGAGGTGTATCAACCTGTGCAAACTCCTGTTTAATGCCATGCTCCTTGCAAAAATCAATAAAATCTGTGGAACGATACTCACCACCACGATCTGCCCTGAGTATTTTAATCTTAGCACCTGACTGATTTTCAACCAATGCTTTGAAGCTTTTGAAACATCCAAATGTGTCAGACTTCTGCTTAACTGTGTAGATCCAGGTCTTTCGTGAGTAATCATCAATGAAGGTTAGCCAGTAAAATACTCTACCAATAGACATTACCTTCATTGGCCCACATAGGTCAGAGTGTATCAACTCAAGCACTCGTTTTGCCCTTGTTGCTCCTTCTTTGTTGAACGTCTTCCTGTGTAACTTGCCTAGCATGCACTCCTTGCAAATGGACTCTTCTTTGTCAAACTAGATAGACCTGTTACCATCTTGAGCTTACGAAGTAGCCTCAAGCTCTTGAAGTTCAAATGCCCCATACGTCTATGCCATAAATCATTTTGTAATATAGATGTAGATGCTAACACATTGCACTTTGTAGCAACAACATTTAACTTGTACAAACCACAAGTTTTATTCCTAAAGCCATCAACAATCACCTTGAAACCTTGTTTCACTGTCCTTGATCTGGCATTTCTTGTTGTTGAACTCCACCTTCAACTTATGATCTATCATTGTACCAACAAATATAAGACTCTTCTGAAGGCCAGGAACATACAACACATTTTCAATTACCTTCACATGTCCATCCGAAAATTGAATAGGCACTACACCAACTCCATGAATTTGACACTCGTCGCCATTCGCCTACGCAACTCTATCTCCATCATTAGTAAGCTCTAGGTTTTTAAACCATGATTTGTTGCCAGTCATGTGTCTCATTGCTCCTGAGTCCACTTACCAATGTGTGTGATCAATGGAATGTTGTGATGCTAATACTGTCGCAAATGCCGTGCCTTGATCTTCATTATCGCTATCGTTCTCTTCTTTGACAAAATTGGTCAACTACTTCACTTTGCCCCTC
Organism: Diphasiastrum complanatum; assembly: GCA_029204225.1. NCBI lineage: Eukaryota > Viridiplantae > Streptophyta > Lycopodiopsida > Lycopodiales > Lycopodiaceae > Diphasiastrum > Diphasiastrum complanatum. The sequence continues at coordinate 39,223,087 of CM055112.1, read as the reverse complement.
TTAATATCCGTCTTCGTCTTGCGACAATCTCTTGCCCAATGTCCAGGCTTTTGGCAATAGAAACAATTGCCTTTCTTCTCCTTGCCTGATGTGGATCCTTGATTGTCATCCTCCACATTCGACTTCTTGGGTTGTTTCTTGTATTTATGCTTCCCTTTGCATTGCTTGATCTTTCGATGTGGGAAGTCGAATATTTACCACTTCACACCTTTGTTCCTCTTGTAGAATGATGCCATGAAGATTTTCAAATGTTGGTAGCCTCTCCCTCGAAGCAATGCCACTTGCAAACATTTGGAAATTTTTAGATAGGCCTAGCTGTGTGAACTAGCTCAACATCTCTTATTGTCTAATGGCTGTCAACTGATCTCGTAACTCCTTTATTCGTGTGAAATAGGACCCTACGCCCTCATTCTCCTCCATGCGAACACTTATGAGTTTGTCCCTCAAAAACATCATTTGAGAGGGGTTCGCCGTCTGAAACTGTGTTTTGAGTGCATCCCAAGCGCCTCACTAATGTGGGCAATGACATGATCCTTCAATGACAAATTTATCAAGGATAAGGCCTTCTGCGCTCTTTTGTCAAATGCACGAACATCGGCTGGAGTTGTAGTTGGCTGTTGTTCCACCCCAGTGACAATGTCCCACAACTCCTTTTCCATGAAAATACTTTTCATTTTGAATTTCTGAATGCTATAATTGGATACCCCGTCCAATCCACTAGGTTCTCCAAGCACGAATTCCTCCAATCCTGCCATTTTGCCAAAAATTGCTCCTATAGCGCTTTAATGAGGCCCAATGACAAGCTTATAGAGCAATTTAGACTTCTAAAAGTCAACTTTAAGGTCTGACCAAAAAATGTTTCAGGACCTCCCGTTGCTTTTCCGCCAAATCGGAAGCCAAATTGGTGTCGTTCTCCGAAATGCCCTTCGTCACCAATTCTTAACTACTTGCCCACTAGAATGGTAAAATGACTTTTGGTGCACTCCGAACACTTTCTCCACGGCAATTTGTATGTTTTCAGGCATCGTACTTGTAGGGTACAGTCCTTTCCTGCCCCTAATTTGGAGGATTTTGGGTTTTGGACGGCCCTAAACGGAGAAAAGAGCTAAAAGATAAGGGCCTTTGAAGAAAATGCACTATTTCTTCACCTTGAAGTAAAACTTTCCTTCAAATGAATTTAACCTTCAAGGTCCCTTTCAGCTTGAAGATTTTTAATGAAACTGAAGGTTACAATCCCCTTCAACTCCCTTCATTGCCCCATTCAAGCCCATCTCCATCGTTGAAGATGATCCCACGGTCCATAAGTGGTCGATCTGCATCATAGATTCTCGCAGAGGCTAATCCAATGATTTAAATCTAATTTGAGCCCCAAAATGAGATCTTGCAACCACGGCCCCCTTTAGTACGCTATGTACTCCTCTTCGTTGTATATAAACAAAAAAAAATAAGTATCTTTAATGATAAGATAGGAAGTTCTTTTATTTTGCAACTATTGGCTATGCTCAGCATTGAAACCTAGCTAAAACATTGTTGGTTACAATGAAGCATTTGTGGAGTACACATAGAGGTTCGAGTGCAAACATACGCATCTCTTGACAACCGATATGTCGGTTCTTATTTATATTTATTTAACTAATTATAACGAATAAAAAAATTGCATGTGTACAAATCTGATGTGGCATCCTAGTAACACGGCTTTGTTCCAATGAGAAACAAGCACGTGGAAGGTTGCAACGTTTACATGAGGTGCGAACAATCTGAATCATCGAGATATTCTTTGGGTTAGCCTTCTCTTAAGGTGTATGTCGTTTCATAACTACTTTTGGTTTAATGGTCCTTCCTTTAGATTCATTTAGTTGTGTGTCTTTCCTTCGATATATTGTTGAATAAGACTATCGTTGTTACATCCATTAGATATTTCTTTTTATTCCAATGTTCTCTTCATCATTTGAATAGGTTAATTGGCAGAACTACACATATGGGCATTTTGCCATGCAATGCTACCACGCGAACCCAATACAGAACCAAAATTTTGATATTTTTCTTTTGCATGGCTCTGCCACGCGTGGCACATCCATGTCAAAAATTCTCCGAGGAGCTTGTCGATGAAATCTTGGCTGGAGGTAGGGTTTGGCATTAATTTTTTATTTTCATGTGACAGTGCCACGCAAATTTTTTTAAAAGCAAAATTCAAAAAATGAGCGCCAAAATTACTTAGCATGGTAGAGCCACACATGGAAGTGCCACAATTGTTATTTAACCATCTCTCATATGACTGACATATATTATCTAACATGTATTTTTTGAGATTTGCCACGCGGTGGCAAATCTCCAAAGAAAATTGTAGAAAGTTGGATTTTGATATTGCCACACATGGCAAAATAAATGTGTTGTAATTTTAAGTAAAAAAATAACCTATTTGAACAATATATTGATAAATAAATAAAAAAATTAATTAATTTAAAAGTAAATGAGATTTTTTCTTGAGGTCTTTGAATAAGTGTGGACTAATAATAAAATGATTATTATGTGATCATGAGTGTGAACTAAAAATTAAATGATCATTATGTTCAATTATTGTGCTATGATGAAATCAAGTTTCGAAAATTTGTTGATAAAAAAGTGCAATGTTAAATACGTTTGTGTGTTTGCAAAGATGAATGAATGATCGAAACATAGCCTAAAAGTGTATTATTATCTTTTATATAATAAGTGATGACTATGTGAATAAATCATTTGCATATTTGTGCATGACTATGTGAATATATAATTTGCATGACTATGCATACTTGATTGTGATGAATTGCATTGTCAACATTTTGGACTGAGCAAATGAGCAAAGAAGGAATATCGCAACTAGCAGGTCATATATATCTACAACTTTTTTCCTACTTAAAAAAAAAAAGTTATTGCGACCATAGTGAAGATATGAAGATATTGCTTTAATAGATTTTCAATATAGTAAGGATGTTTCAAAAGGAAAATGTTTCTGAAGCATATATAAATGATCAATGTATGCTCACTAATTGTTTTCTTTGGTCAATCAATTTTTGCTAGATCTTTAATAAGATATAGCTTGCATTGAAAGCATTTGATTTAAAATGAATCAGAATTGATTGCCAGATAGAACTCAAGATAAACTTGAAAAATACAAGAATGTATTATAAAGATGCAATAATTACGTAAACTATCATTTTATCACAAAAATGGTTGTGATATATATATATATATATATATATATATATATATATATATATATATATATATATATATATATATATATATATATATATATATATATATATATATATATAACATTTATTCATCATCACAAGATTCAAATTCATCAGCCAATACATCTTGCAGCTCATCTTCAGTTAGATGATTTTTATCATCACTATAGTAATCGGACCCTCTCTCAAAATTGTCGTTGGTGTCAGAATCATTTAATTAATTTATAGTATTTTCCATAATATTTAGGAAACTTGGAGATATTTCTATATCCCTTGCGCATGGCTTAACTTTGAACAACATACCACCACTTGTTGTTTAGTCGATCTAGTTGAAAAAAATACCTGCACATTTAACAATGTTAAGTTAACTTTTCAAGAGTGTGTCTCAATCTTAGAGAGTGCAAAAGTTCATGATATTGTAGGTTGATCATGTGTTGATCAAGTCTAATCAATTCTATGTGTTGGATTTGCTAGTTTTTGTGCAAAAAAAAGATTTGAGAGGTTCCATATCTTTGTGATTCTTCTTGGATTCATTTTTTGACTTTCAAGATAGTGCTAAGTGCATTGGAATAGGTCGAAAGAGAAGATCAAGTCATTGCAACATGGCTACAAATGGAGGCTTCATGTTGGAGAGCAATGATAGGCTTACCTCAAGCAACTAATCAACTTAGAAAGTGAGAATGGAGTCTCTCCTTGAGTTGAACGAGTTGATGGATATTGAATCAGGTGTGGAGGAAAGAACTTTCGCACCTCAAAAACAATTGAGGTATGATAGGAGGGCAAATAAAGCTCTTCACGTGATCAAGATAAATGTGACTAATGAACTTCTCAAGGAAGCTGGTAAGTGCACTACATCTAGTGAGGCTTGGGAATCCTTAAAGAAGATTTACGAGTCCAAGTGTACATCAAGGGTCCTAACCCTTAGGAACAAATCTTTCAAAGCTTACAAAAGAAGGATGCTTTTGTTTTGAGAGTTCAAGCATTCAATGATGAGTTAGCATGTATTGATGAAAGCATTAAGGAGATAGAACTTGTTCAAGTAGTTCTTAATGGCTTGTTGGATGATCATGCTAATCTTGGTCAAAATTTTGCTATTCAAAAGACATTTCCAAGTATGGAGGACTTGCAAGAAATCTTGGTGAATGAGGAGTTTAGTCTTCTATCAAGAGGAGGATCTACTTCCACATCTCAAGTTGGAGAGGAGGAGGCTATGTTCTCAAAGGGCAAGTTCAAGGGCAAAGGACATTAGGGAATATTAGAACTTAAATTGGGCCCTTTGTAGAGATTTTTTTTATTTTGCACGCTTTCAACGCTTAAGTGGCCCAACCAATTGTGTCCATCTGTGTCGAACTGTGGACAAAAAGTGTTTTTGCCCTTCTCGGCCAAATTTTGGTGATTTTTAAAAATCTCGTCGGGCAGAACAAACCATTGTGATTGGACCACAAATACTACCTGAATACTCTTTTACTGCCCGTATTTGTATACTCAAGGTTGATTTGACGTCAATAGTCGTAAACTACAGTTAACTAATCACTATAATCTAGGTACTTCTTGTCATTCTTAGGTATACTTCTCATTCTCTTTGTTATTTTATTTCTCTTCATTTTCATTGTTGCTCAACTTCTTAAATTCGACGTCCATAAATTCTAGGATCTCGCGGAAATATGAAAAGTTCTTTTTTAATTACATTTTTGAATCATTACTGCCTAGGTGTCATCTCAAAATTTGCGCTCATAAATAACGGAATCTCGTGCCAACTTTTGTTATGATTACTATTAAATGGGCATGTTAACCCCCGCCCCCCCCCGCCCATGTGTGCCTAAATGATAGGTCTCCATATTGAGACACAATGTATCCATTGACAAGTGTATGACTGCGATTTAAGCCAATCTCCTATATATACAAATAAAGAGGCATTTGATTTTTTTTTTTTAGTTTGCAATCAAATTTTCTCGCAGCATTGTCACTCTTCACAGCCTTTCTCATGAATCGATTCAACGCACGTCTTAGCATTCTTGTCCGCTTGCACAACATCTTCGCATTGAACCGATACCTGTCCTAGTCTTCTCCATGGATTCTAACATATCTTGGTTTGAGCCCCGAAGACTAGCGACTGTAGTATTCAACTCTGACATAACATGCTTGAGTACATTGTTTTGACCACGAGTGTGTTGCACATAATGAAGTAATTGTTGATTTGCACATTGCAATTGTTCATTAGCAAACTGTAATTGCTGATTAAGACAAGATACGGTATGCATTCCAATATCATGCAACCTTTGACAATATTCAAGTAATCCGCTATTTCCTTCGCATACAAATCTGAGAAAATGAGTTACGAACTTTAAATCTAGACACAAATTGGTAGTTGGATCTCTAGGATAAATTGATTCATCCACTTACAAGTCTATATTTTTATGATTATTCATTCTCAATTCTCTAACTATTCCAGTAGCATTCTCTACAACATTCCAATTTTTCTTAATAAATGAAGTACATTCCATAGGAAGTGCAACATGCAAATGGAACATTGCCATTGTTGAAAACTACAATACGTAAACGCTTCAAACTACAATAAGCCAAGTTGAATAGATCTAGCGTACCTTACGTTTTGTAATGTCTATGTCATGTTGAAAAATCGTCCCATCTCATATTTCACTATAAGTATACAAAGATTTCAAAAGTGCTCATTATATTCCCACTTTAGTTTTTGCAAAGAGCACACCAAGATTTACAATGATACTCTTAAAGCTCTAGCTCCAGCAAGGCCGAAAACTCAAAAAACAGCAACCAAAAGTTACCGGTTCACATTCTCTCTCTACGTAGCTTCTCTCTAAAGTGAAATTTTTTAAAGGGCCCATTTTGAGCCCATATTTTCCCTGATGCAAAGGAGAGTGGTCAACTTGGGCAAGATTAAGGTGAGACTTATACTTTTATTGGCAAGAGGAAAGATAGATCTAAGCTAAAATGTTTTTATTGTGGAGTCAAATGACATTTTGCTTCAAGAAGAAGAGAGATCAAGGTGACAAGCAAGGAAATCTAACTCTTGATGAAGATGGTGTTGATGTTCAAAACTCAAATGATGATGCTCTTGTGATATCTTCATGTTTGATTTTTAATGACGGAGGTATTGATCCTTTGTAAATTGATAGTGGAACAAGTTCATACATGACCTTTCATAAAGAGTACTTTTCATCTTTATTGGCATATGAAGGTGACAAGAGGGTGATCTACACGGCAAATGATGGTGTGTGTGCAATCAAAGGAGTTGGGACAATTCCTATTTCTCTCTATACAAATAGGAATGTTCATTTGAAGGATGTTTTCTTCATTCCATCTATTACTAAGAACCTTCTTAGTGTGAGCCAAATGCTAAATAAGGGTCTTAAGGTGGAGTTTGATGGTGATGCATGCTTGATCAAGAAGAAGGATATCATGATTGCAAAAGGGAAGAAGCAATGTAAATTGTTCAAACTTGATGTTGGTGTTGTTGCTAACCAAGTTAATGGTATGGAAAATGAGCAATGTCAATGCAAGAGGTATGGCACAAGATATTGGGGCATCTCAACTTCAAGTCATTGGAGGTAATGACAAAGAGGCAAGTTGTGTTTGGTCTCCCAAAATCTATAACTAGCATGAATTGAGTTTGTGAGAAATGTGCTTTATCAAAGTCACATAGGTTATCTTACAAGAGATCTATATCTAGATCAAGTAAGCCTTTCCAACTTGTGCATTCAGATATTCATGGAGTTACTACAATTAGCAATGGTGGTGCTAAGATGTATGTAGCATTTATTGATGATTTTAGTAGATTTTGTTGGGTGTATCTAATAAAGAGCAAGGATGAAGTGTATGATGTCTTTGTTGTTGGATTCCTATCCTCTCCATCCCTTATCTCTTCACTAATCTATATCCATTCATTTGTTGTATGTAAATACATTGAAATGTCGCGCAACCTATAGAAATAGAAGGAAACTCTAGGACAATTTTTCTTCGACTTTTCCAACATCGAAGTGTCCGAAGTGTCCCGACGATCGTCAAAGGTCATTATTCAAATAGAGCAAGCTCGACATCCATGTCATCGATATCGAAGTCTCTGACTTCAAAGTCATCGACATCTTCTCAAGAGCAAGCTCGACATCCACGTCATCGCCATCGAAGTCTCCGATGTCGAAGTCATGGACATCTTCTCAAAAGCATCTCGACATTGAAGTCTATGACTTCTCAACTAAATTGACTTAGCAGCATGGTGCCTTAATCCCATTTTGTAGAGTACAGACCTTAATTAGAGGTCACTAACAGAGCAAGGCGGTTACAGACCAGAGCGACGACGATGCCTAATATCCACTCTTCTCTCCACTAATCAGGCATCACCGACTGTTCTCATGTACATCTGTCATTATAATGATAAGATCAATAGATCAAAATAAAGAGTGTAGGATAGAGTGATAATCTATAATTCAAACAGAAGAAGATTTTAAGCAAGAGCGCAATAATTTGTTCTTCCTCTCTGATATACCAGAGTATTGTTTCAGGTTGAATGCACCTTGCATATGCATTCAAATTTGTACTATCTGCGATCATAGAATTCCTATTCCAGCAATATGAATCGTCTAGTACTTGGTCGAATGCATTATCATTATGTTCTGATTCATCGATTCATGCCATGCAGATAAATAATGTGTAGATTAAATATTCATATGACTGATAATTTTGTGTTGATAATTGGCTCTAGCTTTTGATCGGATAACGCTTTCACAAAGTGCATTCCTTTTGTGTTCACCTTCGGAACCTTTTTAGGTAGACGTTGTGCACGCACCGAAAAATCTGACATTGCTCCAATTTCCAACATGGTATCAGAGCTATAGTGTTAAAATGGAAAAATAATCCATCTTGACTTTAGGCTTGCTACAAACATTGTACCATGGAAGTATGTTGTTCCATAAATGCAAATGCCAAATTTGGCTGTAAAGGCCCTTAGGATTGCTCCTAAGATGAGGATAGGAAAACACAATAATGGAGCCAAACCTCCCAACCAATCCTAGATCAAACCTGGATCTAGCCCCCAAGCCATGCCATGTGAAGCAAGAGGAGAAGAGAGAAACTAGTAACCTAAACCCATATGTCGACGGGAGAATCCCCACCTCATTACATAGAGAGTAGAGTCATGTGCATGTAACCATGCAATCCCCATGCATGTCAACTATAAATAGATCACACCTCTTCATGCAGTCCTCCTGCCTATATCTGTCACACAGACATGCAATGCTCCAAATGTCTCAATTAGTGTGTCTGGGTCCTCTCAAGGTAATTAGTCACAAACTGGCCTTGACATGGAATTAAATCATGGCATGACCAATAATCTCGAGTACTGGAGGGCCGGTCTACCATATTAGGACTATTCCAGGTCCTTAACCAAATATGGCCATAACATTCTTCCCTCCTTAAACTGCTTCTATCCTTAGAAGCTCCTCAAACATGAAAGAATACAAGAACAGTTTCTTTGACTTTCAATATTAACCTAGAAAATCATTATCCTTAGTTTGACTTTCATATCAAACAAGTACTCAAAGATAAACCTATTTCCAATCGTTAATCTCTATTCTGGAGTACCAACTCTGGTTTGAAAAGTACACTAAGAAATATATTTCCTCAACTGGGTTACACTCAACACAAGTTAGTAACATCACCTTCATGTAAAACACTACATGAACCTCTGAGTGAAATATTCCCTAACTTAGGAGATTAAAGTAAAAAAAAAATTATAATAATTACAGCCTGAAATTATCTACAAAGTCTGGCAGACAATTTATAAAAAGCTTCCAAGTACAACTATCCTTAGAATCCAATTCTAAGATATGATAATTCATTCAACTAGAATCTCTAGGAGAATCATTAAAATATAGAATGATTAAAACTCAACTCTGAGTATCCCAGATACTCTTTTGAGTTAAATGCTCTTGTTTCTAGCACCAAATGCCAAAAAATAACATTCATTCATCTTAATAGACTTGTCTGTCTCCTATGATAACTGGAGATCCAATCAAATGAAGAACTGTACTCGAGCATCTGCAGACCATACTGTAGTAGAATAGCATCCACTAGATAATGTCTGTGAGATCCATAGGTTCTCAATTAAAATATTGGAGTAGAGAGATTCAAAACACTGATTCAAATTCTTACTCAATTAGTAGACCAAGACTATATCGTCACACCTAAAGATCATTACAATTTCTTATAATCCTTTGACAACAATTGAGTATCTATTTATGATCAATCAACCATAAAAATTTAGATTCGTATGATTCGTCAATCACAATTTTTTGGAATCCAAAACCAATACTTAACCATTTACAGGATACTAAAGTGTATGTCCTACATATTTCAGGAAAAGTAAAAATCATTTCAAAATCTTTTCATTAAGAAAATACTGGATTTAGGAATATTCTTCAACCAGGATTCTTAAACTGAAGTGCAAGATTCAAGGTCTATAAAACACTGGTAATTAAAGACTGAACGCATACCAAAGTGACAATCATCTTCAACTACAAAAACTTTAGATTAGAATCTAAAATCAAATCTAGATACCCAAAGTCCTGCTGAATATCAAATCAGATATTATTCTTGGATTCATTATGATTTGTTATCCAATTGAGCGCTCTGGGATATAATCACTAATGAGCTGATTCTATTCCTTAACTAAGGAATACTCTATTCCAAGAATATTGTATATCCAATGCACACAATTTTAACTGATGAATCCAAATGATTCACTAATCATGCGTCTTACAAGCAATATAAAACTATCAGTTTATGGTGAATCCTCATCACACTGATCATTTTACCAATTAACTTCATCCTGGAGTAATGAACTACTCAAGTTAATTGTTTACGATTTAGAAATCTCAAGGTCCAGGTGCAGCTTTTAATTATACATGTATAACACCACATTTAGATCCTTATCCAAATCATTTATTATTAACTCATAAATCTTTCATAGAAAGATTTGTTAACTCTGCAAGTATATGTCAAAACAATACTTGACCATATGTTCATGTTCACCGACTAGGTTAAGTGCATCAAATAACTCTAACGAGGAATACACAATAGATTCATACAAGATTAATTGTGCACATATGTGAATAATCTCACTATGACCCAGTACATAAACACATTTTTTATCTAGCAGATTCCTCCGGAATCCACATATGTTACTCACATATCTCACTGAGATCTTGTAACTCAGCTACAAAAGATTTTTTATTTCTCATGACTAAATAACATATCCCGAAAATCTCTGAGACGAATAACTCTCAACAGTTTTCCAATCCAACTTACCTATAATTACATAATTTCTTCCACTCAATCAACCCCTCTCTGATCCTAGTACTCAAACTAAGATTAGGTTGATCCAATACAGAACTCTCAGATTTATCCTCGATCAAACTTACTTCTATTCCAACCAAAATGGAATTAGTAACCTTTGACTTTTTATTGTACTACTAATAGATAATGATTCAAATATCAAACCTGTTCTAGACCCAGATTGTCCACAATCCTTAGTGAATTTCTTTTATTCGAGCAGTTCCAATTAGGTATCTTACTCTGAATCTATCCCGAATTTCTTTCAGAGCCAATCTCATTTCTATACTCTGGCTGGTTCTCTTCCAAAAGCTATGCAACCAACAGATTTCGAAATAGAATTTTATCCCATCACTTCACCCCTCCTTTTAAAGAGATTATAAATTTTCATAAAAATTAACTAGAAAGATGATATATGAAAATATCTAAATCCAAGAAAAGTCAGTTATAAGTGTTTTCACTAAAGAATTCACTTCATTACACACATGACTTCTCCTTCAAATATTTTCAAACTGAGTGATATAAACTACTATTTCATCGAAATCCATTTATGCAACAGAGATATTCTAGGTTTAAGAAATTGAAACATTTTAACCTTAGAAGTTATCTGAATTCCAAGTAGTAATTTATATGACCTAACAGTCTTTCAGAAGAATAACTTCCTGTTGGCATGCTGGAAAGAACCATATAACCCAGTCTGATGTCTATATTCAAAAAATTATTAAGTAGTAAAGGATTAATTAAGAAAGCGAGAAATAGATTTGAGGGCCTCTGATTATGTAAATAATGAGATACCACATTGGGATCTAGATTAAACCTCAAAATCTCTCAAAATACCCCACATTTGATCGAATGGTTTTTCTTTTTTTCCATATCGCGACTAGGTACTAAACAACCATTGATCATCAGATCTTTACAGTCCTAGAATTCTCTTTTCAAAATTACTGATGTCCCATACCATCAGTTTTTCCTTCTCTTAACCGCCTTATCTGGTATTCTAGAGATCCACTGATCTTCTAGCTGTCCTATAATCACTATAGGATATTATCTCTTGTTCCCAAATACTGGAAAATCCATTTATTTTTGGATGACTGGCATGTCCCATCATATGGATATCACAAATCCACACTTGATTCTGTGATTTAGACAAAAGAATTAACATGGTTTCAATACTACATTCTGATCCTTACAGGTTAATGATAAGCTTTAAATCCCTCTGGATCCAAGAGCATCAACTCTAGAGACAAGCTTCTATCAACTAGCAGATCCAATGTAATCCACATATCAGATTCCATTTCTAACATTACAATTGACATCCAAAGTTGTGGATAACTCAATGGTCACAAAGATATTAGTTATGAATTCAACTAAATGAATCCTACCCAAGAAATTAATATCCAATATTAAACAATTATGTACTGGGATTGCTAAGATCCTAATTGTGAAATACATTTCTCGATCACACTTACTACCCCTGATGTCCACTCTTCTTCCCTCCTTAGAATTTTCAATTCCTTGAAAATCTTTCAGCTAAGGTATCAAGAATACGTAATGACACGAGTAAATGTTTAAAAAAAATAACAACTATAGGAAAAAGTCAGAAACAATTTCATTTCTATCCTATACCTGGGCTGAATAACTGATACATAAAAAATCATCTACTAGTATGTGAACAGTACTAGTTTGATCTTTTGAATATAATTCACCATAGGATTTTACTGGAAATGAATCAGTTTTATAATTCCTATCATTACAATTTTTCCAATAAAATTGGACCGTTCGCCCTTTTCAACTTATTGGCTTAAGAACTACATTATTAAAATTATCTGTAATTAAGGGAAAATAAAATTTGGATTCGGGTATTTCGACACTGTATTCTACCAAAATTATATTGTTGAATAAAAAAATACCTCCAAATACTATGAATTTTCTACCATTAATTATTTAACAAATATCTCAAAAGCTTTGGTTTGTTAAATTTTAATGACCACAATCATCAAAACCACAATAACCCACTGATCGGTGTTCCACCGATTTGAAAAGGAGAAAATTAAAAAAACACAATTTAACTCCATTCATTGGGAGTACCAATACTCCAGAGTTAAATGACTAAAATATCATCGTACCAAGGAATTGAAATTCCTATACTGGGTATATGCCTGAGAACAATACCACTCCCTTCGTTCCATCAAGATCGGCTTCGAAAAAATTCCACCGAAAATCGATTAATACTGCTTGACCACGAATAATTGTACTCAAGTTCCAAAAAAATCGGCTTAGCCAAAAATGTCGAAGTGATAAATCCCCAACAACATGCCTATTATCCCTAGAGAAAGGAAATCCAAAATCTTTTAACTCCCATTACGAGAAACAGTACCTACAAAATCCAAGGCTAAATTTTGACAATCAAACACCAAGAAACAAAAATTTCTCTTACTGGGCGTTAGTAACTTGAATTTCCGGAGTTGTTCTAGAAAACCGATTTTGATCCAACTCAAAGCTACCACATGTCTAAAATCCATTCCAAGCCTTGGTTAACTGGCATGTAACAGCACTGATGCAAACAGTCGGTCAATTCACAAAACTGCTGACCATTCATCACGCATGGAACTATCTTAAACACCTTGCACATGTATGTTAGAAGCCAAAACCATAATGGTTTTTACTAATAATAAAAAACCCATGGCCCACCAAAACGAGATTGGAACTTGAGAAAATCCCACTTCAAAAATTAGTAAGTTTTTAATGTTTTTCTTATCTTGCTCTTTTGGTACCATATGTAGAAAATAGTCCTAAATAAAATAAAAAGTCCAAAATTAATTGAGACTATGTTAAATTAAGTCCATAGTTGTCTCCTTGGTGAATGACCAATTTCTATTTCATGATTCTTCCTGCACATTTATTGATCATTGATCTAGGGTCAGGTGAAACCAACTTTGGTTCTACGTCTGCTCATCTGATACCTGCAGGACTCGCAAACTTAGACAACCAAATTATTTGAAGAACGTCTACAATGGGCTTTCGGGCTGATCTCTAGCAAAGGGTGACCAATCCTGTCATAATTTCAAGTTCAGATATTAAGTTCAATTACTTGAAGTTATTGAAGACTTGGCCATCTTCAAGGACTTCCGAGAACTCGCGTAATTTATGTTCATTGTTCTCGGTCATGGAGTATTGATTGAACACGCGTGCTTCTTTCCTGTAGATCCCTTGCACTTCTCTTATGCGTTGAACCAATATCAGCCACAAGTCTACTGGTCTACTACCGATATCGAATCAACGCGCAATATTTAACAACATGTATTCGACAGGCGCACTACGATGCTTTTTTATATTTGCAAACCTATTGATACGTGGCTTTCTAACCTTCTAACACATTGTACCATGAAAATTATTGTTGGAGCGAGCTAGGTTGATGCCCAAGAAAATTAGTTGGATGCCAACGATGTTTGAAAATTTTGAATTTTTTATTATTATGATGAATATAATCTAGCAGATCAAAAATAGTTTCATTTAATTCACTATTCTTTAACAAGGCTAGCTACTATAATAACTGAGAATCTTTAATAGTTGTAGGATTTTAGAATGTAACATTTTTGGGTAAGGTTGCCCATATGTGGAAGTTTAAAAAATGCATTCTACGGTATTACCTTGTGGCAACTTTCCAAGAATTTTATAAATTAAAAAAAAAAAAGGAAAGAGGGTGGCACTACTATGTGCAGCTATGCCACAACCGACAATTTTTAGATTTTTGGATTGAATTGGCCAAAAAGGAGGTGATTAGAAATGTAAGTTTGGCACACCACCCATGGCTAAGCCACACAAAAGTTTTTCAAATCAACAGATGGACAATGGATCCACAATTCTAGTGGTCAAGTGGTCATGGCATAGACATGTGTGGCCAGTATCTCAAAAAATCGACTACAAGTCCTCCCTTGCATGGCAATGTGACATGGCAAATGACAATGATTTGTTGTTGTGCATCTACCTCATTATCTTCTAGCTCAACCCTTAGACTTATAGCACTTGGTCTCATGGTCTCTTTATCTTCTAGCTCAACCCTTAGACTTAGCACTTGGTCTCATGAGCTCTTTATTAGTCTATTGTAATGCATGGTCTTTCTTCCCTATGCTCAATTAAGTTTGGTGATGATTCTTCTTCTTGCCAAATGAATGCTTCCACCTATCTAGTATCCCTAATAAAGGTTGTCTTAGTGTGACATATGATGTGAATGATTTCATAGCACTTTTGATCATGTCGAGAAGTCTATCATAGTAGCACTACATTACAATCTTTGCAACAATTCGTCGACAAATTAATAGCTCTACTAGTACAGTAAACTAACTCATCTAGAGGCATGTAAATTTTTACTAATTGCTTTTCTAGAGGCCATATATTCAGCAATAGCTGATAGAATGTATATATAATAGTTCTCTTTAGAAAATATTTGAGCATCCCACTTGATAATAATAATCGCGATAATTGTCGAACTCGGTCTGGTAGTTGTTCAGGGTTCGAGTGTATAGCTGCACCTGCTACCTGTAGAGATTCATTTCTACTTGGGTGAGTGGCCTATCTACACATATTGGTTGGGCTAATCATGTGGCCTTTTGTGCTTGGAGCGCTTGGACCTCCGCTCTCAAGTGCATGTTTTCTATTTTGTAGATCTGCAATTGTCCCTGGAGGGGGGCTAGCCTCTGCGCTGCTTCTTGCTGGAGCTCTTAGACCTTTGCTGAGGCGTCTGTGGCTGCCTAATTAGAGAGGCCTGTGATGTAGTCCTGGAGGCTATAATCACGCTTCTTCAATTTAAGGAGACCGTCCTTTTGCGCCTGCTTTGTATTGTCTATTGCCAGTTTGATGATTCGGACATCCACTATTGCCTTGGTTGCAACCGTCTCTAGGACAAAAGTGCCCAAAATTTGGTGCACCGAGTACAGATCTGTAGGGACCGTCGGTATGGGTTTTGGTGCGTGTGCTGGCTGCTGCGGTGGTGGAATTATCTACACATTTACAATCGCATCATTTTCAACGAGCTTTTTGGGCTCTACCATATCCTCTGGTTGTGTAAGATCAGTGTGAAGTGGTGATTTGACGTGTGTTGTTTGAACAAATGCTTCATCGGGCAATGGTTTTTATTGCCCTCAGCACCTTGTTGGAATGAAGTGGGAGGAGGTGTGAGAAGAGTGGCGGTGGTGGCAAGAGGCGTGAGGATGGGTTTCTCAAATGAGTGAACATGGGGGATGGAAGGAAACTATAGGGTGGTGTCGAGAATAGAGGTGTGTGTTGGAAAAGAATTATCAAAGAGGCTCATCCAATGGAGGGTGTTAGGAGAGATTTGCAAGCCCTCTGAATTTACTTGTGCGAATGGGATGGAGATGGGAGGAGGGATGGAAGAAGCGATGGTCATGGAAGATGTGGAGGAAGTGAGAATAGCAGATGAATGTAGAGGGATCAGAGAGACAAAAGTAGAAGTGGTGGTGACCGAAAGTGGCGAAACAAAAACGGAAGTAGAAGATGTGAATTTAGGTCATGTGGTGGTTGTGCATTGTCAGGCGGCAGGAGGGCTAGATGAAGAGGAGGTAGCGCACACATGTTTTTGCTAGCCATTGTCAGTAACTGTTGGATGCTGGGAGGTGGATGCAACAGAAGGTGGAACAAGGTTAGTATGTGGAATGGTGGCAGATAGGATGGTGGAACGGTTAAACCCCCGAACCTTCTGTTCAAGGAGTGCACATGCAAACTTACAGAGTAGTGGGTCAGCGACGATGTGCTTGCGCATGTTAGGGATGGGATTTCCATCCAAATATGAAGAAAAGTCAAGTTTTTCCACTTCTATCAACATTGCTTGATGGTGATGGATAGTTCATGCATAACGAAGGTATGCTAGTCATATGGCACAACCGAGGAGCTCGGAAATTCGACGAAGGATTTCACAATTTGGCTCAAGAGTGTGGAGTGAATGCGATCCTTGTGAAAAGTCTACACAACCAAGAAGTTGTTTAATAGGTAAGTGGTGGCTTGGATTGTGGGATCATTGATAGTCTCTATCAAATAATCGTTGTTAGTTTTGACTGAGAGTTCAAGAGTAGTGGCCATGACGTAGGGTTTGATGAGGGATTTTGCTTGGCGATGGGAGATGGGTTGGCGATCACCGAACACAATGCCTAAGGTGACCATAGACTTAGTGTTAGCATGTACCTTGTATGTGGTACCGTGGTACAGAATGTGGAAATGCAACTTTGATGTATCCCACATGGTGTAAGCATGGAGAGCTAGATCCATGTTAATATCAGAAGAGAAGAGCACTGGGAAAAAGCCCATTGCTTCGAGAAGGGGGCAAGCAGCCTAAAGCCAAGGAATTATCAATGAATCAGATGGTAGGGCCAGATCTAAGTGGCTCGCATTGGATAACCTGCTTTGTGCCAGTATTGTCACCATGACGTTAGATGGATGGTAAAGTGTGTTATCGATGGGAATGAGAAAAGGCAAAAAGGTGATCAAGAAAGAGGAAAAGGCGTCAAAACTGAGGTAAAGGCTTTAAAAACTGAGAAAAGATGAAAATTGTGAGAATGAAGGTGGAAATTGTGGCACTGAGTGTGTAACAGGTGGCTGGGAGAGCTAATGAAGGCTAGTGAAAATTTTCATCACAATCTAATAACGTTGAAAATTTGGTGTATTTATTGGCAAAGCTTCGCCGAGTGAAGTGCCAAATGACTCGAATTTCTCCTTATATAGAGGAAATTAGAGTGCGTATTAGGAGAAGTGCACTTTTCCTCTTCCAACCAAAATTTTGCAAGGACCTTTGTCACAATATTCTAAGACCTTAGTGAAGTCTACGAAGGTTCAGCAAGTGATTTGACTACCTGCGAAGGTTTTGCCTATTTGTGAAGGCTCAACCCTCGCAGGAGGTGAACTCTCACACAACTTGCTCTAGATGTTAGATTTTCAAGTTTCACTGTTCTGATTCCATTTATGTCATCAGTGAAGGTTGGTTTGCAAATCTTGATGCCCTACAAAGGTTTCTTAGTTTATGGTTCTTTGAACCCTTGCAGACACTTAAATTTGATGATTTTTCCATCAGTAACTCTTGCAAAGATTTTTATAGATGTATATGAGTCAGATGTAGGTGACTGACAAAGTCTCAAGAGTTAGTTCCAAAGGGATCTCAAAAATTCATGAAAAAAGTGCTCTTTTTGGTGTTTTTTGGTGAGATCTTGAGATTCTCTGATCCATAGCTCTTGCAGGCCGGTACACCATTGCATCCAGGTCAGATTTGACTATGGAGAGTTTTCCAAGAGTTATGATGGACAATTGGTAGTTGATCCATCAGTTTAGGTGACTTTTACCTCGAATTTGTTATTTTTTTTCTCAAGATTGTCATCACTAATTTGCAAGGTTGGAGGTTGATTGTTATTTCTCTGATGATCTACCATCCTTTGGATCCTATCTGGATCTGGATCCCACTTGGATCTTGTCAGATCTCCCTTGATCTATCAAGATCTTGCTTGATCTTGCTAAATTTTGATGGATTCTGTTTGATCTGACTAGATCTCATCTAGATTTGGTTTGATTTCATTAGATCTAGCTGGGATGACTTCTGATATGGCTTGATCTAATTATTGTGTGTGTTAAGTGTCATCCACATCCTGGATCTGTTCACTGAGGCGGCCAATACTTGTGAAGTTGGCTACCATTGATGGGAGTATCGAATGACGTCCCATCTAGTCGTTCAAGATTCACGGCTCCATGGCTCAGGATTTTCTTTATGCAATACGAGCCTTCACCTATGAACTTCAACTTTCCATTGATTGCATGAGTCACATATGTGAGGACTAGATCTCTGATCAAAGATCTTTCTTTTGTAGTCAATGATCATGCCATGCTTTGCGTCACTCCTTCTCAGCCGCCAATGCATGCACCACTAGTAAGCGCATCTCGCAAAGTTTATGTAATGCTTCATGGCATAAATGCAAAGATTTGGATGCATCAAGACGTTGCGTTGTGGCAATTCTTAATGAAGATACCAAAACTCCACTGGCATTACTACATCTTGACCATAAACAG
Source organism: Diphasiastrum complanatum (assembly GCA_029204225.1). NCBI lineage: Eukaryota > Viridiplantae > Streptophyta > Lycopodiopsida > Lycopodiales > Lycopodiaceae > Diphasiastrum > Diphasiastrum complanatum. The sequence continues at coordinate 39,204,428 of CM055112.1, read as the reverse complement.
TTGAAATGGTGTGTGGTCAGTGCTTCCCTTGTAAGCTATTCTGAATGCCCATAGAGCAGCATGTAACTTGTGCTCCCAATCTGATCTGCTAGCTTCAACTATTTTTGTGATCACGCTACACAGAATCTTATTTTATGATTTTGCCTGCCCATTGTGAAAATATTGTAAAATTAATATAATATTAAATTTAGAGATTCAAGTTTTGGGGTCTGTCCAAACCTGAGGTAGACTAGTCTAGTAACTTTCCAATTAGAGTCAAGTTAGTTTTTTGTCTTCATAGTGATGTGTAGGTCTAGAACCTATCAAGAAGCATTTGAGGCTGAGGTAAGCTTGTCATTGCTCTCCAACGTAAAACTTCCATTTGTATCCATGTTGAAGTGACTTGATCCTCTCTTTCAACCCGTTCCAATGCATACAACACTCTTTTGAATAACAACAAATGTTTCCAAAAAAAAATCACAAAGATTTGGAACCTCTCAATTCTCTTCTAGCACTATAACTAGCAAATCAACACATAGAATGAAGAAATCTTGATCAATCTATGATCCACCCACAATCTAATGAATCTTGCAAATTCCTAAGATTGAAACACACTATTTAAAGTCCATCAACCTCAAAAAATAGTGATCCAAATAAAATTAGGGTTTTGACAAAATTACAAATGATTGAATCTTCCAAATTCTACATGCAATTGCCAAAAACTTGATATAGAATCTTGTAGCCTCCAAGTTAGAACTTATAAGTTAAGCTCTCCAAGTTTTGTTTCAAAGTTTACAAGAAAACTTTGTAAAGCTTGCAAGTTTTAAAATAAACTTAACCTTGAGTTTTTAAGTTCAAGCCTAAGGTTGAAAAGTTTATTTTATAAGATTGAAAACACATAAAGCTATTTTAAACCATAGCTTTGTCATAGAAATCTTTTAAGAAAGGGGGGGGGGGGGGGGGGGGGGGATAAAAGAAAAGTACAAAATTGTACTTGCAGATCTGTACTTGCTGCAAGTACAGACCTGTGTGCCCTTCCTCCTATCATTGGGAGGAAATTTGAAGTTTTTTTTCCTCCACCTCCTCCTCTTGAACGTACAGTTGTACCTCCACCTTCTCCTAAGCCTAAGGATAAGCCTTAGAGGAGATTTGGGTGTGTCTTTGGGCCATAAGGACAAGAGGCTAAGGCGGTGACCCAAGTGACCCTTGGGTGAGGTGGCATAGGGAGGGTGGTGGCCATGTGATATGAGGGTAGGTGGTCCCCATAAGGGGATGCCACTTGTTTTTGGGGCCCATGGGCTTGCTAGGTGGCGACCATAAGGCCCGCCACCTAGTAAGGCTTTTTGGGAAGGAAAAGGTGTGGGATGGGGGTAAAGGCTCCTTTTCCATTATTGAGGTGCTTATTGTGGCCTATTCTTCTTGAGTAGTTGTCTCAAGCTCTCTAAGCCCTTTTGTTGCGAAGCCCTTGCAGTTTTTCCTTTGCCTCCTTCCTTAGAGTGCCATGGATCCTACCTTGCCCTTGGGTGAAGGACCGTCTTCACCACCTCCTCCTCTTGATGTAGATACTAACCAGCTTGTATAGGCCCTGAATCTGCTGCAAAACCAAATCTTAGATATGCAAGCCAAGCATGCCACGACCGAGCAAGAGTGGCGTTCTACGACGCACTCGCAGTCTGTTGGTGTTTATCCAATGTTTCAATCTAGGATTCTTTTCGGACGAAAATAAGGATCGGCTTCCCGATGTGCTATTGTCATGGCTACATCGGTGGAATAGACAAGGCTTTCATGTTTATGTGACATAACCTCTTGTGCCATAGAATATCTATCGATCCTTGAGTTTGATTTGCTTGTTCGAATGGAGTTCGAATGCTCAAGTGATACAAATTACCATCTCTATTACCTTTAGCAACTAGGTTATCAGAATCTTCATCGAACAATTTACAAAAGTCCCTTGTGAAGGTTACTGACATTCTTGTGTCGACTAACTTTGCTATGGATAGAAGATCTTTATCAAGAGTAGGAACATAAAGAACTTCATCCAATTTCTTGTCACCCTGATTTGTGTCTAACCACAGTACACCAGTTCCATCAACTACATGCTTAGAACCGTCTCCAAGTATAATGAATCCATCTTCCACAAGAGGGATCATGCTTGGATATGCAAGCTCAAGCAAGGGCTACAAAATCTATCTCCCATCCTTGAACAAATTTGTTGTTTCAAGGGATGTTATATTTGATGAACATCATATTCATATGCTTGAATAAGTCTCAAGTGCTCCAACAATGAAGAAGAAGATGGCCGAGGAGCAAGATCTTGATTTCGAGGAGGAGCTCATGGAGGAGCAAGCACCAAACCCACCTATCACACCAAGGAGATCTTCAAGGGCAAGAGTGGAGCCATCAAGGCTCACATATCAAGGTAAAGGGCAGCAAGTTGAGGGTATCTCATCCACTTCTTATGCTTTATCTAGTTTTGAAGAACCATCCAATGTTAAAGAAGCATTAAACTCCAAAGAATGGTATAAAGCTATGTTGGATGAGTATAATGCCTTGATTGAGAATGAAACTTGGTTGGTTGTTGATAGACCTCAAAGGAATGTAATAGGATGCAAGTGGGTCTTCAAGCTTAAGTTAAATGCAAATGGGAGTGTTAACAAACATAAAACAAGATTAGTTGCAAAAGGCTATGCTCAAGAGAGACTTGGTTGCTTGTTGATAGACCTCAAAGGAATGTAATAGAATGCAAGTGGGTCTTCAAGCTTAAGTTAAATGCAAATGGGAGTGTTAACAAACACAAAGCAAGATTAGTTGCAAAAGGCTATGCTCAAGAGAGAGGGATAGACTATGAAGAAACATTTGCACCCATGGCCAAGATGGTCACAATAAGACTAATCATTGCACTTGCATCACATTTTGGATGGATCCTATGTCAAATGGATGTCTCTAATGTTTTTGAGTTCGGCGAAGACTCTTCTTGTCCAAATCATAGAAAATACTGATTTTTACCCTCGCCAAACTACAGAAACTATGTTTTTCTATGTCAAAAACCTTTGCCAGATTTACCCTAGTTTTATCTGTGTTAGATGTTGCATCTGAGAGTTCGGCAAAGGTTATTTCCCTAGAAATTGTCAGAAAAGTTGATCAGATAGGTGTTTCTCAAAATAGCACTGTTGAACCTTCGTCGAGCCAATCTTTGCCTAGGTAACTTTCGACAGTTCTATTTTTAGGTTTTGATTCTCCAGATCAAGTCTCTGTCAAAATTTGGATCAAATCTAATACAGTCTGATTTGGATTTTGAGAAATTTTTCATTTTTTGAGAAGTATCGTTTGATTGAATTTTGAAATCTTTTTCACAATATATAAATGATCATATTCTTGAAAAGTGGAGTAGATCTAGCAAATATGATCTAAGATAGTTTTGATTGAAAAACCTAGATCCAATCTCATTGTCTGCTTAATTTAAATTTGTGAAGATGGCTGCTCCTGGAGGTGCTCCTCAAGAAGTCAATCCAATCATTGTTTGAAGAGAACCCCGTTTAGATCTACCCAATTACAATGGGTTAACAGATCCAGTTAGATTTCTTCAGATGCATGCCGAATCCTGTGAAGTCTATGGCGGAATTTTTTTTCAAGATAAACTTAAGCTTTTTCCTATGGCCTTAACATGCGTAGCACAAGACTGGTGCTATAATCAGGATGAAACTGAGCATACAGATTGGGAGGTTGTTAAAAGAGCCCTTATCATATGGTTCAAACCTCGGAAGTTCATGGAAGACCCTTTCCTACTTTTAAGTAAAATTAAAATGGGAAAGCTGAAAATGGTTTGAGATTACATTGAAGGGGTGAAATGCCTCAGATCTGAGTGCAAACCTGAGCTGATTAACGAAAATGCCATGATTATGTGGTTTTTGTCAGGTAGACGTGAACTGAAATGCCATAATGAGTATGCACTCTTGCAAAATGCTATGGATGATACAATTTGGGAGGAAGATGAAGATTCAGATGATGAGCCAAATATCAGCATGTTGTCTTATACAACAGGACAGACCACTACGACATCCACTACTATTGCATCAACGAATGTCAACGCTACTGTGGAAATGATGCTCAATGATTTCAAGAAACTTGAGAAGAACCAGCATAAACAGTTAGAAAAGTTGTAGTCACAATTTGATGAGAAGATCAAAACATTGGAAGATTTCCACGGAAAAGCGAACAAGGAACCTGAGAATTTTGCGAAGACTTTTTCTACCAAGGAAAATGTCTAGTGTTCTATTTGTACAAGAAATCACACAATGAACGAGTGTCCTGAATTAAAAAAACGAATGGAAATCAGTGTTTGCCATTTTTGTAATTTGCCTGATCATAAGATTGCTTTTTGCAACTTCAATCCTCGGATAATTCAGCAACAATATGTCTAAATGAGATATCGAGAACCACAGTATGGAGGAAATCCAGCAGCCAAACCTCGACAATCTGCTCTAGGATACCCGAAACGTTTAGCCTTACCTGCCCCACCAAAGCACTCCGCTCCTCATGCCAATTTGATGGAACCAGAACCGTACAGAAGTGCTGAGCAATGGAACTATGGTAATGAGCAAGAAGGTGGATCTTCAGAATAGTATGCTATTTATGCTGCCGCGCAACAACAAGCATCTAGAAACTGGACCAGAGCACCGCTTGGATGCTTTGCATGTGAAGAAAATCACAGAGTTGCAGAATGTCCGAATAAAGAAAAATTTGTACCATTCTATCGTGACTGTGGTTATGGGCATTGCTATAAAGACTGTCTAGCAAGACTGAAGCCACCACCAGCTACAACACCTGTAAATTTGATAACAATCAAGCAAAGACCAGTAGCTATTAGGATATGAGGTAGTGGATTAAACATCTGCAAGAAGAAGAGGAGCTTGAAGCTGCTAAAGCAATAGCCGAACTTCGTCCTTCACCATTGCAGCCACCAAGAAATTCACGTATAGATATGAATGATCAATTGCATCATCGTGAAGAACCCTTCAAGATGACTGAACCAGAAGTGCCGCAAACAGAAATGCTCATGAATATTTTATCTAGTAAGATTAATATTTCATTGGAAGAGTTCATGAAGTTGGTGCCAAAAGGAAAAAAAGTTAGTGCAAAATTTAGCTCAAGTAGAACCAGAATTCGATCAAGAGCCACTTTTTTGTGCTGGATTTGAAGAATCCAATGAAGTACTCCATGTCGGAGCCGCTTGGGAAAGTGAACAAAAGAATATCACTTTGCCGATACAACATAGACAATTTCCTAAGGAAGTATCCGTGATAGATGGCGGTTTAGGAGTTAACCTGATTTCTACAAAGCTATGTGCAAAATGGGGCCTTACAAAGATCAAGCCTGCTACTTTTGCCATTAAACTAGCTGATCAAGCGACAGTTCGTCAGCGAGGAATGGTTGAAGATATACTTGTCAGAACTATGGGAGTACAGTTCGTCATTACTTTCGTAGTAATGGACTGACCAAAAGCACCAAATGTCTACCAAGTCCTATTGGGATGTCCATGGTTACGAGTTACGCAAGTAATTCATAACTGGGGTACCGGGAAAATCATTTTTAAAAATCGCGAACGTGCAGTCAAAGTTGATTATGCAACTTGGACTATCAAATCAATGGTTCAAAAGGAGGATGATGATTCATCAACAACGGATCATACTTGTGACCGACCAGAGAAAAATTTGAGAGTTTATTATGATTCTCAAACAAATACTGTCAACTAGAATGAAGCTCTTGCAATGATTGATTGTACTAAAAAACCTTAGCGAAAATTGAGCAAGAGATCGTGTCTAGTTCCTTCTTACAAGAAGAGAAAGAGAAAGAAAATTGAGGACAAGAGCATCAATAAAAATCTAAATGTTGATTAGGTATCGAAATTGCCTTCAACTTTATGTAATGCTTAACATGCTTTGTAAGCTTATATGCCTATTGTATTGATGCAACAATTCTCCTATCTTATATTGAAACCATAATATGAATTTTAATAAAACAATTTCATGTTTGTTATGAAATCACTTAATTTATGATATATCAATTTATTTTTTATTTTTTTGAAAAGCTTAATAGCACTATCATATATTCACAAATATATAAGTACAAAAAACGGCTTCCATAGTCCGAGGTCCATATTTACTTACAAAGCCCAAAGGCTGCCAAGATAGCATACCACGTAGGGTAGCAAACTGAAACTAACTTAAGTGGTATTTAGAAAAAACATAGCAAGTCTAATACAAGCCATTGCCGATAAAGAAGAGAGCTCTCCCTCAAACACTTGTTGGTTTCTCGCTGTCCATATCTTCTACAAAACTGCCAATCTACACACATGCCATAAAATACGAACAGAGGAATATGTCAGCAGGGTGTCATCGAGAAGAACGATGTCAATAATGATCTGTGAATCAAGTTGAAGATGTACGATAAAGTTTCTAGCATAGTACATGCATGTGACAAAGATCAATATTATTCCTTCAACTTTGATTAATTAAAAAACTTCATGAATAATTTAGCACACTATTTTTGTGATCTTGTTATAGAAGACAAAATTAAAAAATGTATTTGATGAGTATTCAAAACTTTAAAAAATAGTACATAAAAAATCCTTATTTCATGTTATACGTGATTCAAAAAATTCCATGCCAGTTCTCCTCCTCGTGCTTCTTCCCCACCTCTCACCTCCTCCTCAACCCCCAAATCTGATCTTCCATCAACTTCCACAGTTTCTCCTCGCCCAGTGGATAGCCTCCCTAATCCTCTGGCGGTTCACAAACACTGGTATAATAAAGTTTTTACGATACTTGACTCAGAGCAGCCGGCCCTCTTCGAAAAGAAATATCCAGACATCACTATCAGAGGCGACTATACACTACCAACGAAAGCTCGAGGAGCTACTAAAAAAAAGCCGATCGATACCCTTTCGCTCCTACATCCTCAACCAGAGTGGAGGAAGGCGACACATTTACGCAACCTAGAGCTTATCAAAGAATATCTTACAACTCCTACGGTTCTACGGGCAGATCCAGCGTACCACCCAATGCCCAGAAGGCGATCTTAGTCAGCCTTGTAGACTCCCAGCATCAAGGCCTACAACTGGCCAATCATAAAGTCAGCAAAGGGATGGAAGCACAACCATCGATTTCCAACGAGTGCTCAACTGCTTTCTGACCGACACGGCAAATTTTCTAAATCCCATTGTACTGGAAGCCTATTACAATGTGGAGACCTTACTGACCAGTGCCAAGGTGGATACCAAGTGGGATATGTGTTTTGGAGAGTATTGTTTTGACCCAAATAAAGCCTTCAAAATGACGACCATCGTGGATCAAATTCCCTTGTACCAGATGTGAAAAATACAGATCCTAAGTGGATCTAAACTCCAAGATCATTGGCTTGAATGCTTGCACTCCAAACTACATAAGCTAGGAATTGGCAACACATTCTATGCTACCTAGAATGCAAAGAACTTGATCAAAAAGCATTTATCACAAATGGAAACTTCCATAAACATCAAGTGCGGCCCAAAATAGCATTATACAGTCCATAATACATCAGCCTACCACTTTTGGAAAGCACCTAAGATCATACACAATAGCTTGAAGACAATACACACAACAATGCTCTCAATGGAGGAAGAAACAATGACAATGATCTATTGATCTCAATGAAGCATACAAAAGGTTTCTCCAACCTGTTCTCCACGACTTCCCTACTATTTATGGATGAGGAAGATGACTCTCTCTCCTCTCTCTAGAAGGTACTTGACCCTAGATATTCCCTATATAGGAAAAATAGCTAAAAATGGCTTATATGACCAAAATACATCAAAATGGTCTCATTTTGAAGGGTATGAAGTTTGACACTTCATCATACTGAAAAAATACAGTAAATAAAAACATTGTGGCCTGGTTCACACGTGTGAAACTCCAGAACCAAAACTATTTACAATTTTAGCCAATTTAGGCCTCAAACTAGCTAGGAAATGTTGACAATTTTCACACCAGACCTACCATCGCTTGTCTTCAACGTCCTTTCTTAAGATAGCGAGGCTGGAACACGATAGTCTTCCTTGAAAATATGCACCCGACGTTCGGCCCAATCCGCTCGCAATCCACAACACGCAACCAGTTGTGGTCCTGTTTCGTCCGTACAGTTACAGAAATCCATCGGAAGAACCATGATGCCAAAGATGTGAAGGGACAACAACTGGAAAAGGCTATTGAAGCATATCTCACACCTTGTATCTTTCTTTAAAAAAATAAAAAAAAGTCCAGAAAAAAACATTCAGGGACTCAACTTTATTTTTATTTTTATTTTTATTGTTTTTCACCATTACCTAAAATTCTCCTCCTTATTTTCATTTTTCTTATTCCCCTGTACATATCTTCTATACATATTTATTTTTTTTCCCTGTACATGTTTCACAATTTCATTTTCCTTATTCCCCTATACATATACCTCCTCCGTTTTTTCCCTTGCAACTCAATTTTATTGCCAAAATTTTCTAAATTTTTGCCACATTTTTTTTTCCCTTTCTGTCAGTACGCATGTTTACCTTCTTTTGCCACGGTTTCACATCCACGCACACCAATGCCAACGACAAACACAGGTGCCAAGGGACTGTCACCAAAATTGCAGTGGGGGCATGTTAGAAGATTCAAGTAAAAATTCTTCTAACTGATGATTCTGGTAAAAATTCTTCTAATGGATTACAGGATGTTTGTGTGAGCTATAAGGGGACTGTATCATTCAATTCGAATATGGAGGAATCGAAACTCAGAAAAAGGATTTTCTCATTGCTCCACTGACAACACATTCAAAAGTTAAAGAGAGTGCAAAAATTTTGTCAAGTGAGCTAGCAGAGAAAGCTGGTTTCTCCTCACCGAGTTGGTATGATGAAAGTTCAACCTTTGATCTTATAACAAATGCCGAAAGTGCCCAACAAATATCGCATGTTATAATGCCGCCAAACTACACCAAGGAACATTGGCTGGAACAACCAAAAAGGAGTTCCAAAATCCAGATACACCGAGAAAGCCGATATTAGAAGGTCAACAAGATTGCAGACCAACGAAGACAAAGCCCAGCGTCTCCCCAACAGATTTTACGGCAACGGGAATAAAAACATGGCAAAGTCGGCATATGAATTAGATTTATCAGTAATATAATGTCAGACACCCTTAAATGGTGCACTGTATTCGTCAGCCAAAGGCGCGAGAAGTAGAGATAGTTCTAAAATACCGATGAGCCAAAAATAGAAAGGACCCAAGTAGTTCTAAAATGCATTTTGGCTTTTAAACTTTTTATGATAGTCAAGTTATTATGGCACATGATTTTTGGGTGAACCAAAACCCTAAGCCTAACTTTGTCTATAAGTAAGGATGTGACACCATTTTGTAATCACTTTTCATTTGCAAGAATAGAGAGAGAGAGAGAGAGAGAGAGAGAGAGAGAGAGAGAAAAAAATCAAAGCTTAGATCTCATGCCAAGATTGACACCTTGGTAGGCTTAGTTTTCATTTAGATCCGTAGTTTAACCCCCCCCCCCCTTGGATCGAAGCCCGTACTACACGACGACTCACCCAGTTGGAGATCCGAACCTTGACTTTGCCCTCATGATCGCGACAATTGGGTAGGCACGAGGTCCAACATCAATTCATACATGTTGCAACACTGGCCTCATTCAGATCAACAAAACAAACAAACATTCTAGATATCTCAATCTACCCCCATCCCCAGCCTGCAACATCTTGTCTCCCCACATCTTGTTCTGAACAAAACTGATGGTGCTTGACATCTCGAAAACTGATTCTGTTTTTTCGTTCTAGGTGGACGCTTTAGACCTGCTATCCCAGACCTGACCTGATTCTCAGCAAACCAACTCGTACTTGATTCATTCTGCCCACGCTTGCAAATACTGCTGCTCACATGCCTACACGCGCACCTCTTCTGAACCCATGTTGTTCTTCCAATACCTTTTGCAGATATGTTCTGCACTAACAAACCTGCAAACACCCTCCACGACACCTGCAAACAACCTGCATAACTGCACATCTCCTTCGACCTTTCTCTGCCTGAGCAACACCTCTCCTTCGCTCCTCAACCTGACTAAAACCCTGCACGCACTCGTCTTTCTTCAGACCTGCAAAAAAAATCCTACACACATCCTCCGCACCCTGCACATGCTCTCACAACGCTCGCCAAACGTTGCCCAAGATCTGCCACACCTCCCGCGACACCCTGCAAACAACACACCTTTTGCACCTCCTTCGCACCATCAGCAGCGTCTAACCGTCTCCTCAACCTACTGCCTGCACTCTCCCTCGCCCGACCCTCACGCTCTTGTATTCCCTCAGTTCATTAGCCTCCTCAACCTTCATATCTTGACCGACTTTCCTCAGTTCATTCTGGACCGAGAGCCTCCTCCACCTTCATATCTCGACCGACTTCCCTCGGTTCATTCTGGACTGAGCCTCCTCCACCGTCGTATCTCGACTGCATCCCCTCAGTTCATTCTGGACCGAGCCTCCTCCACCTTCATATCTCGACCGACTTCCCTCAGTTCAATCTGGACTGAGCCATCTTCACGCTGATCACCTGCCCGAGCCCTCTCACCCCACTTTGGACCGAGCCTCTTCAACAAAGCCCTCCCACGCATTTCGACCGAGTAAACAACTCAATCTCATCGGAGGCTCGAGCCCTCTCACACGCATCTCGACCGAGTAAGCAACTCAATCTCACCCGAGCCCTCTCACACCACTCTCGCCCGAGCCCCTCCTTCCCATCTTGATCGACAGCCTTAAAATTCAACCAAATGCCTTAAAATCTCGGTTGACAGATCGAGCCCCTGAATGCACTCCTTCCCATCTCGATCGAACGCACTCCATCATCTAGACCGAATACCCACAGCTTCAATCTCAACCGAATCACCCATAACTTCCATCTCGACCGAATCACGCTAACTCCAGAATCTCGATCGTAGATCGGCTCCAATTTCAACCGAATCTCCACTGACTCCAATCTTGACCGGACCAACTCCAATCTCGAACGACTCTCGAACAACTCCAATCTTGACCGGACTGACTCCAATCTCAACTGACTCCTCCTACGTCCAATCTTGATTGACCCGTCTAACTCCACCACATCTCGACCGACCCGACTAACCCCACCACACCTCGACCAAGCCGACTACCTTACATACTAACAAGGCCCTAATATAAGAGAAGCTCCCTAGATCCTGCTTACAGATCCTAGACACAAAGGATAACACACTATGAAGAAACCACCCAACCAAGTAGAAGCATCCAATCAATCTCTAAAAGCCTCACCCCCAAGCCAAGGAACAAGAAGCATGAATGTAGAGTGAGAGCCTGGCAATGCTTCTTGGTTTCCAAGGGGAGGCTCGAACCTGGGACCAAAGAAACTTTGGATGCCAAGCCAACCAACTGAGCCAACCCCGTTGGGTTGAGAGAGAGAGAGAGAGAGAGAGAGAGAGAGAGAGAGAGAGAGAGAGAGAGAGAGAGAGAGAGAGCCTGGCAATGAATCAAGAATCATGATGACGAGTAGGGCAAGTTTGGACCCATTATATAGAGCCAAAAGCATCCTGGGCACTTAGCCATGCATAACCCTAAGTTCCCTATACATAGATTCACCTAGAATAGAGTCCTATGCATGGACCAACTATTCATAGGATTGTTATTGATAACTCTACACATGCATACACTGTCTCATACCTTGTCTAAACTTCATTTAGTGTGTTCTAGGCCTCACAAGGATATTAGTTACTTTCGAATCATGTCCAGTATGACGTGGCATAACTAACAGCTTGTTTCACTGGAGTATATTGTATCCTATGTACTGGTCATGGACATAACATTCTTCCCTCCTTAAATTGTTTCTATCCTTAGAAACTAAAATTCGAGGAATTCTTCTTTATGCTATCAACTCTCTCCCACGAATCATCATCCTCAGTACGACCCTTCCACCAAATTAAGCACTCAGAGATAGAACGATTTTTCAATCGTTTATCTCTGGTTCTGAGCACTTTCTCAGGTTCCAAAGGTACACTAAGCGACAAATCTTCCAAATGCGATAAATCCTCATCCGATCCAACTGTATCACCATCATGTAAACTTAGTTTCAATTGACTTACATGAAACACTGGGTGTGCAGTCAATTTTCCTTGAAGATCGAGTTCATACGCCAAAGAACCAATTCTGCGTACAATCCTGAAAGGTCCACAATAACGGGTAGACAACTTATAATGTTTCCCTGTGCGTAACGTCTTAGAATCTTTTGGAATTCTAAGATATACCCAGTCATCAACTTTAAAAGCTCTTAATCTCTTAAGATCGGTATAGTGTTTAGCTCTATCCTGAGCACTATGGATACTATCCTTAGCCACTTGCAACATTTCTTGCATATCATGCAAAAAATCAACAACCTTCTGGATCTTAATAGACTTTGTCTCAACATTTATTGAAGATCTAAGTTGAAAACCGTACATAAACATAAAAGGACTGTAACCTGTAGCAGAATGTTTGCTACTATCATATGCCAGCTCAACCAGTGGGAGTTAATCTTCCCAATGAGATTGCCTATGAGAAACATACGTCCTCAAAATATCTTTCATAGTTTGATTAGTCCTTTCTGTCTGGCCATCTGGTTCAGAATGATCAGAAGAACTTAAACTCAAAGAAGTTTTCAGTTTATGGAATACTGCTGACCAAAAGTGACCTGTGAACTTAGGATCTCTATCACTAACTGTCACTTGGCAGACCATACAACCGAAATAATCTTTCAACAAAGATCTAGGCTAAATCAGAAGCTTTTATAGTTGACTTGACTAGTATGAATGCAGCTAACTTAGTTAACCGATCTACTACAACCCAAATAGAATCATTTTGTCGTTGGGTCTTTGGAAGTCCAACTACAAAATCCATAGACATGCTTTCCCATTTCTTATCTGGGATATCTAACGGATGCAACAAACCGCCAGCCTTATGGCGTTCAGCCTTTGCTAGTTGACAAGGCTTGCATTTAACAACATGTGACTCGACATATGGCTTGAGCTTTGGCCAATAAAATTTTTTCTTAACCAAGTCCAGAGTCCTGTGTATACCGGGATGTCCTGCACAGAGTATGTCATGACATTCAAACAAAATCTTCCGTTTGAGCTCATCATCAGCAGGTACGCAAACTTTCCCATTCCGAAATAGTAATCCATCTTGAATGGTGAACTGTTCCACAATTTTCTTATCTTTCTTAGTTAGTTGAGTCCCATGTGTTTCTGACTCAACACTGTCCACATTTCTTCTAGTCTGAACAATGTTCCAAATGCGAGCAAAATGAGAATCTGATTCATATTTTCCTCTCAGCGAAAGATATAGATCCGTAGAAATCTGGATGAATGGCAACTCGTTCAATTCACCGATCCGACTAAGAGCATCTACAACTTGATTAGAGCTGTCTCTTATGTAACGGATTTCATGATCGAATTCTTGCATCAATTCAGCCCATCGAGCTTTTCTCCCCCGAAGATCATGCTGATTACAAAAATACTTAAGAGGCTGGTGCTCTGTATACACTACAAACTTACTACCATACAAGTAGTGTCTCCAGGTTTTAAGTGCATGGACTACAACAAACAATTCCTTTTCCTGCGTAGTATAACGCAACTGAGGATCAGTGAATTTTTTGCTCTTAAACGCTAGTGGCCTATCCATTTGTAATAGAACTGCTATCACTTGTGTCCGTTCTCACAATGTAAGGTAAATCTGGATTTGCAATTTGTAACACGGGAGCTAAAACAATCATTGTTTTAAGTTTCTCAAACTAACCCTTGTTGACAGGTGGGAGGGCTATACTATGCAAGATCTTCGACCCTACAATCGTAAATGAATTTAGGGATGTTTTTCCATCTGAATTACCTCATGGTTTACCACCGTCTAGGTCAGTAGACCACATGATTGAGTTAATTCCAAGAAGTCAACCTATCTCTAGACAACCTTATAGGTTCTCTCAGAAAGAGGAGACAAAGATTTCAAACCAAATAGAAAACTATTTGAGGATGGGACATAGACAACCTCTCGTTCCAAACAACAGGCGGACTACGTTGATTTCTCTTTTTCTTTTTATTAACGATTCCTTTTGTCAGATTATTAAGCGGTGCTGCTAACTTAGCGTAATCCTCAATAAATCATTTGAAGAAAAGCATAAAACTTAAAAAAGACTTTACTTGCCTCACAGTTCCCGGAATTGGCCACTCAACCACAATCTCGATTTTATCCTCGTCAATCTTGATCCCATTCACTGTGATCTTATGACCGAGATAAAATAACTCTTGCTTAAAGAATTCACACTTGGACTCTTTAGCGTAGAGTAACTCCCGACGGAGTTTCATCAAGATGATCTTTAAGTGTTCTACATGTTCCACCAAGGATTTACTGTAAACGAGAATGTCGTCTAGGAATACAACCACAAACTTCTCCAAATATGGACGAAATAAATCATTCATCATTTGCTGAAATGTTGCTGGAGCATTTGTTAATCCAAATGGCAGTACTAGAAATTCATAATGACCAAATCTAGAACGAAATCATGTCTTTTGGACATCTTTCGACTTAATCCTTATTTGATGGTACCCTTTCCTGAGATCTATCTTGGTGAAATACCGTGCTCCACCCAAGCGGTCTACAAGGTTATCCATCCTGGGTAATGGATATTTATTCGGATAAAGGTTAGTGTGTGGCATGAGGGTAGACAAAAGGGATGAGCGTTGGAAACCGCACACTTTTGCCTCGAGAAGTGCGCAGGCAAAGTTACACAACAGGGGGCCTACTACGATACGCTCACGGTTGTTGGGTTTGATGGAGTTGGTTAGTTCACGAATAAAGAAGCTATGCCAGCCGTATGGCACAATGGAGAGGCCAGGGAATTCCAAAAAGGATTCCACTATTTGACTTAGCAGCTTAGACTGGATTCTATCCTTGCGAAATGTTGAAATAACCAGAAAGTTATTCAACAGATGCGTAGCCGCCTGAATGACGGGTTTTGCGATAGCATCTATCAGATAACCATTGTTAGTTTGAATTGTGATTTTTGGTGCAGTTTGGGTGACGAAAGGCTTAATCAGAGTTTTGGCATGGCGATGAGAGATGGGCTGACGATCATTGAACATAATGCCAATGGTGCCCATCGAGTCTGCGTTAATTTTGACCTTGTTTCATCCAGACTTGATCTGACTGTTGGTAGTTCTCTGGAAGTTTTGATGGATACTTGGTAACAGATCCCTCAGTCAATCTGATGATTTGCTTCCTTCTTGAATTCTGATGGATTTCTCCGATCTTGTCAGATTTGGCTGAATCTTGATGGATCTAGCTTGATTTGGCTTGATCTTCTTAGATCTAGCGGTGATGGCTTAGCAGATTAGCTTTTCGTAACGTGCCCCCACCAATATGGATCTATCTCACTATGGTGGCCAGTACTTGTGCAACCGGCTACCGTTGATGGGTGTATCGAATGGTGTTCCATCTAACTTTTCTAAATTCATGACTCCATGATTAAGAATTTTCTTCCGATAACGACCTTCACCTGTGAATTTTAATTTCCCTTTGATCGCCTTGGTTTTATACATCAGTGGAGTTTGATGGAGATGCTTGTATGATCAAAAGGAAGCATGTCTTGGTTGGAAAAGATAAAAGGCAATCAAAGTTGTTCAAACTAGATGCTTGTGTTATTTCTAACCAAGTTGGATGTGTTGCATAAGAGCAAATACCTATTCAAGAGGTTTGGCATGAAAGGGTGGCACACCTCAACTTCAAGTAATTGGAGGTAATGGCTAGGAATAAATTTGTGATAGGTATTCCAAGTTTCTTAAGTGGCATCAATCATGTTTGTGAGTCTTGTGCTTTGTCTTAGTCACATATACTACCTTATACTAGATCTACATCTAGATCTATAAAGCCTTTTCAACTTGTACATTCGGATATTCATGGATTTCACAATGAGCAATAGTGGAACTAATATGTATGTAGCATTCATTGCTGATTTTAGTAAATTTTGTTGGATCTATTTACTAAAGAGCAAGGATGAAGTGTATAATGTCTTTATCAAGTTCAAGAATGCAAGAGAGAACCAATTTTTCACAAGGATCAAGTGCTTAAGGAGTGACAATGGTGGTGAGTACATATCTACCAAGTTCAAGGCCTTTTGTGATGACCATGGGATCAAGAGGGAGTACACAACTCCAAGGACACCACAACAAAATGGAGTGGCTGAAAGGAAGAATAGGAGTTTATGTGAAAGTGCTAAAGCCATGAGGTTAAGGGCTAATCTTGACAAACCATTTTGGGATCAAGCTTTGTTGTGTGCCAATTTCTTGTGCAATAGGTGGCCAAGTGCTATTTTGGATGGAAGTACACCTTTTGAGATGCTATTCAAGAGGAGGCCAAGTGTCAACTTTTTAAGAACCTTTGGATGCACATGCTATGTCAACATTACTCTTGATGATAGGACCAAGGAGGATCTATCTTCAAGAAGAGATATTTTTGTTGGATATAGTGAGGTGAGTAAAGCCTACAAGGTTTACATTCCTTCTACTAACAAAGTGATTGTTGGTAGAGATGTCATCTTTGATGAGGTTTACATTCCTTCTACTAACAAAGTGATTGTTGGTAGAGATGTCATCTTTGATGAGGGGAACATTCCAAAAGTGTCTTCAAGCATGATTGATAAAGGTGTGGATGGATCTAACATTCTTGATGTTGATAAAAAGGATCCTACTTTGGATGGTGATGATGATGGACCTTCATCAAGTCAAAAGACAAGGAGAACATCAAGGGAAAGACAAGTACCTTCAAGGCTCACATATGATACAAAGGGTAAGCAAGTAGTTTCTGGAAATTATGTTGCTTTCCTAACCTCTTTTGATGAACCTGCAAGTGTAGATGAAGCAAGGAAAGAAGAGGAGTGGATCCAGGCAATGGATCTTGAGTATCAAGCTTTTATGAAGAATGGAACATCTTTTGGAGGATATTCTTGTGTAGATGGTGCTATGCAAGTTGATGGATGTTATCTTGCTGTAAAATCAAGTAATGGATCTGGAAAACAAAGTTTGTTCAATGACCTTAATGATCAAGAGGTTGATCTCAAAGGGCTTCAACTAGTCAAAAGGGAAGGTGGCAATTTGGAGCTAGTCAAGAGCATCAAAGGGGAGTCAACTGGCAAAGATGTTATGGATCTGTTTTTTCAGGTTATTGAAGACTCAAGTTCAAGATATGATAAAACTAGCTACATTGGTGAGCATCATTTTGATGTTGGATTTGTACTAGCATTCTTGGCTGGTTTTGCTGATGGAAATGAAGCTATTTCGTTCATTATGTCACTCATTCATGTTCAAGTCATCAAGGTATGATGGCATCTTGTGGCAAGATGGAGATGGAGGCTCATTCATGGAGTGTCATGGTGGATACATGGCAACAAAGGACAAAGAATGAGTAAACATGCAAGCAAATGTTGATCACTCACATTTATTATTTGTTTGCTATATATTTTTAGAGAGTTCAGAGTTGGAAGCATGGTGGAATCATTTCATTTACATTCTATTTAATTCTTCATGTTCATTTTTACATGTAAAATTGATGTAAGAAATAGTGAAGCATCCCAAGTGGACACTATTATCTATATCAGTTATGGTTGTTTCTATTTTAAGCATTACATGATCACTGAAAGGAGATCTATTCTTAGGAAGAAGATCAATCTTATGATGGATCAAAGTTCTATGGTCAAAACTATGCTAGGAGCAAGCATATTGAGGTGCAATGGAGGAATAGGCAGCACAGATAAGACCCTCATGTTGTTGCTCAGGAAGATGCAAGAGATTAAAACCAAGACGGAGGAAAATGTCATTGGCTAATTGTATTGTGTCGGCGTGATTCTTGACTTCTAGTAAGAATAAGTCTCCTGTGTAAGGCTTTGGGACCTTACGACGCGATGTAGAGAGAGTGCAGGATCTCGAGAAGCCATGATAGTATTGATTCTAGATTGTTTTGGAAGGTTTAAAAATTCTAAAAAAATTTTGACATCATACTTGAGAGCAGGAATCTAGAATGAATTCATGGAGAAAAGGGTGGAGGTCTATATATAGACTTTTTTTTGTCAGGAATTCACAATTATATGCAAAAATCGTCCTCAGTATCCACAATTTCATAATGATGGTCACAAATTTCGAGGCAGTGTTTAGAGGGTCATGGAATTCCTATAAGTGAGTTTTTGTGTCTCAAAATAGAAAAAATGTCCGACAGTACAAAAATGTGTCTGATCAAAATTCGCGGAGATGACAGAGAAATTGTGAAAATTATTCTGAACTTCAGCGAATTGTCTGTGAATTCTGTCAGTGGGTATATGATGCAAAAAACTAACTTTTTCTATTTCTAAAAAGTTTGTCTCTGAGACGGAATTCGTGGAGGCTAAAAATGAATCGTGCACTGTAAAAAAGAGGTCAGGCAATTCTATCTGAGATGGTGTGACACAAATCTTTTGAAAAGAATGACTTTTGTGGGTTTCTCCTAAAAAGACTGATTGTATGCCTGATCTGATAGTATCTTGATGGTGTGAACAAGAAAACACAACAAAAAATTGTTGAAATGGCAGGTAGGCAGTAAAGAAAAGTAAAGAAAAACAGTAGGAAAGAAAACAACTAATACATATCAAGATAAAAACATGGCTCATTGTACTTTCTTAGTCTGCTCCCATTGACCACAGTGCCTAGGATATAGCCTTGAAGGGTTTGGAATTGTACATATCTAGAGGCAAAGATTTTCTGAATGACATAAAGACTTTGGCCGAAAAATTTCAGTTTGCCTTTAAAGGCTTTGAACTGGTAGAGCAGGACCTTATC
Organism: Diphasiastrum complanatum; assembly: GCA_029204225.1. Taxonomy (NCBI): domain Eukaryota; kingdom Viridiplantae; phylum Streptophyta; class Lycopodiopsida; order Lycopodiales; family Lycopodiaceae; genus Diphasiastrum; species Diphasiastrum complanatum. The sequence goes on along the minus strand of CM055112.1, from coordinate 39,185,528 downwards.
TCCGACCTAAAACTCTCTGAGTTTTAAGGATCGATCACGCCATGTTTTTTGTCGATGTTTGTTGAGCATGGATGTTGATCCGTCGTGTTTCACACAATTGTTCTAGATGAAATAACCTATTTGTTAGGATATGTCGATTATCTAGATCAAGATTATAGGCTACTCGAAGGGATGAAATATGAAATTCTACAGACATCACGGCTTCTTGGCCAGATGCTAGCTGAAAAGGGGTTAAACCTTTAGGTGCAATAAGCCCATAGAGCAGCATGAAGTTTTAGTTCCCAATCAAAGCGGTTGGATTCGACGGTTTTGGTGAGAATTCCACATAGGATTTTATTGGTGGATTTCGTCTGGCCATTGCATCTTGGATAGTATGGAAAACTTTTGCGATGTACCACAAAAATTTGGAAAGAAGATCTGCTATGATAGAGTTAAGAAAATGCATATATGGCATGTGGTGCAAGTCTTGTTGATGAGATATAATAGTGCTTGATGATAAGTGAAAAATGCAAAAACTTTTCCCAGAAGATAATGGCGAAACTTCTGAACCGCATATACCATTGCCAAGGCTTCACGTTCGGTAGTGGTATAATTGACTTCAGCAGGTATCAATTGTCTACTCAGAAAATGGATTGGGTAATCCTTTTTTAATTCTCCCGGTTGGGTGAGCACTGCTCCAATGGTATACTTGGATGCATCAGTATGCACATGGAATTCTTTAGAATAATCAGGAGCCTGGAAGATAGGTGCATTGGTAAGGGCTTCTTTGAGCTGATTAAATGCGACATGTTATTCATTCATCCATTTGGGAACGACAACTACTTTGTAGATTAACCGTGCTTTATTAGCAAAATAAAAAATAAAGCACCGATAGTAGTTGGCGTGGCCAAGGAAAGAGTAAACTTTGTGTATCGTACGTGGTTCCAGTAGATTTTGAATGATAAGGATCTTTTCAGGGTCAATGGCAATGCCATTTCTGGAAATAATATGTCCTAACACGATACCGTGTGTTACCCAGATCTGGCATTTTTCATGATTAAGAGAGATGCCAAAGCGTTGACATTGGATAATTTTTTTTTTAAGCACAGACAGATGGCGCGTTTCTTCTGAATGTGCACCTAAATCGTCCAAGTAAACTTCTAGGGTATCGCCCATCTGTTGAGAAAAGGCAGCTTGCATAACACGTTGGAAGGTGCTAGGGGAATTGTAGAGTCCAAAAGACATGAATTTTTAGCAAAAAGTACCCCATTCTGTGGCAAAAGTGCTTTTATGTTGATCTTCCTCAGCAATTTGAATCATATTATAGCCGCTAAAACCATCTAAGGAGGAGTAGGCCTCATCTCCTGCTAGATTTTCTAAGATGGACTCTTCGAAGGGTGAAGAAACAAAACATTTCTATTACCAAAGCTTTGCTAGCTTTCAACTCTCAATTTGACAAAAAGACACGAAACAAAAATGTTCGCGAATATCACGACAAGACACAAAACAAAAATGTTCGCGACACGAAATCCTTTGTGCTCCAAAGGACCAAGAAGATCAACCAAGTACCATGAAGTACAAATCCTTGATCTGATATGGTGACATCAGCAGAAGAGCTTTAGGACGTGGCACCACTCTTGTAATCCATGATTAGTTATACATATTTAATCTGTCTGATCAGGAATGTTACTCGAAGCGACACAAAAAAATTTGCAAAATATACACATTTTTGCTAGATGCATCAAATATATACAGATAGACAAAAAATACAGAATATATGTCCGCTTGTGAGCGAGACAATTTTGTAAGAGGATCAATAGATCCAAGAGAAGTCTGCTAGTAAGCGAGACATTATTTGTGGGAGAACATTTTCCTCTCACGCCAATGCGTTGTGTGGGTCTGTCACACAGTGCTTGAAATCAAGAGGATCAATAGATGGTATTGTAGCTATCATGCACATATTATTCTGAATTTTGTCTGATCTCGAATAAATTGTTGTCTACTATTGTTTGTTTCTCTCATTTACTTGTTTTATCAATTCTGCACACTGGTTCAATCTTGTTGAATGTTGTATTAATCTATAACGTAGATCAGTAGTGTTTGTCTACATTCTGGAGGATTGTAGAAATGATATAGCAGGTAGTGACCAACAATCATATCTGAACTCCATTCAAATTAATTTTGTTCACGACTGTTTTTTGCTTTGCATTGTCTTGTTCAAGATTTCGCTTCACTTTGTTTCGGTTTGTCTAGTTTCGTTTTGTTTCGTTTCGATTCATTTCAGAGCCTGATAGATTTGCACAGTTATTTTTTTAATTTTCCATTAGTGGTATCAGAGCCTGTCATAGTCTACATAGCCACAAAGCTATTAGATTCAGGAGGCTAAGCATTCAAGACGAGAAAACAAGTGAGAACACAATTCACAGCAATGAGTTCAATAAGCAGTATACAATCAAATATCTATACAATCCTCGACTCATAGGATCTAACTTCCTAGCATGAAAGGTTAAGACTCTCTAATACTAAAGGGAGAAGGATTATTTCCCTAGGTAGATGGCACCGAGGAGATGCCTATGACAACAGACAAGGAGCTACGCAAATGGAGAGAGAAGAATGGCAAGGCAGTAGCCGTGTTATCATCATCCATCGAGGATAGCTTGACTCTTGACCTGACTCCACTCTCTAAAGCAAAAGAGATGTCGGATACTTTACTCACAAAATTTCAGATGAAATCATGCAGTCAAATCATGCTACTCGAAGATCAGCTGAATCTGCAATGGGATGGCAAAGACCTCACTTCCTTTATCAGGAAGATGAAGGATCCATTCCTTTCATTACACAATTCTAGAGCAGAAAATACAGTATCAGCAGAGAAGCAGCTTACCTATCTATTAAGAGCTTTACCAAGATCCTTCCAGACAACCAAAACGCTGCTAGCAAAGGATCCTACTATGACACTCAAAAAGGCAGTTGTCGAGATTCGAGAAGAAGTCAAGCTCAAGAGCACCTTGATCACAGGAATGCTTCTGACCAAGCTTTCTACAACAACAAGGAGAAGACTAAGAAGAAATTCAAGAATAAGAGGGAGTCAGATCGAAATCAGGATCGAGATCAGCAAGCAAAAGGAGCCAGCAAAGACAAATGGATGAACAAAAGAAAGTCGAAACAACAGAGTGGAGACAAGAAGATTTGCATGAGATGCAAATGCGAAGGACATACTGTCAATTCGTGTTGGCTAAATTCGAAAATTGAGTGTATCCATTGTCATAAGAAGGGTCATGCAGCCATGGACTGCCGCCAGAACCCAAGAAACAAAAAAGCTCAAAGCAGACAGGAGAACAATAATAGTTCGTCCTATGTCGAGGAGCCAGAGAGCTCGAAGATGGACGAAGAAAGATCAAATCATGAGAATTTGACTGCCTACATCTGTGCAGATATGTGTGCAGTATCAACACTTGACACATTCCCCCCAGAACCCAGGGCTTAGTAGTAGAAAATCTGCAACCAGCTGCTCAGCAGTTGAACATGGTCGAAGTGACCAAAGAACCCTACTACCCTGGAGAGGAAGCGCAAGAATTTATTCCAGTGCATTTCTGTTGGAAGTAAATCTGGTTTGTATATGTTGGCTAGATCTACTTACGATACAATGTAGTATAGGGAGGATCGTCCACTTTCTAAGTTCCTACCAAACTTCAAACAGAAATGCGAAAATAAAAAACAATGACGGAAGCACTAAGGCTTACCCAACTAGTGCTCAAAATGGAAATGAAACTATCTAAGATGACAAAATACAAAACCTTACTAAGGCTTACCCAACTAGCAAGGTGATTAAACTAAATCCTAGATTAACACCCAAAGGGATTGAGAATGATCTATTGCGGCTAAACTAAGCATAAAGCGATTAAAAACATGCCACAATAAAAAAAACCAATGAAAGGAGGCAAGAGGAGGCCCGAGCACCTTCCCTCAAGCTATGCACCTTCCAATGGGAACACAGAAAAATAGAATGACTTTTCAAATAGAGAGCAATTTAGCATAATCTCAAAGTGTTGTTTACAAGGCAAATACCTCTCCTTTTATGGCAAGGAGGGTCTTCCATAAGTATCCACTAACTTATGGGACTACTCTATTTCTAGACTTTCTAGAACTTCTAACTTAGGATTTAGAACTTCAAAGTTTCTCAACTTAGGAAAACTTAAGACAAAATATTTCTAATCTTAAGTTTCCTAAGTCTAAGTTCTAAATCTAAGTTTAAGCTATTTTATTATTATTTAAGCTTCTACTCATGGACTTACAAAACACATGCCACGACAGAAGTTTATTAACAAACACTCATACGTGGACTTACAAAACACATGCCATGGAGTTTTATTTCTCTCTTTTTATTTTTCTCTGTGTTAGCACAGATGCACAGTTTGCATGTTAGAGATTTTCAGCTGGAGTTGGTTTTGTAGGTGGCTGAGCATCTGCTACTGCTATTGATTGTATGTGGTGAGGGTATCGATCTGTTGTTGTTTTTGAGCAGATTCAGCCACCAACCGTTGATTTTTCTGTTGAAGTTGTAAAATGGCACCGTCATCGACCTATCGTACTGCTAGTTGGCCTGACAAGGTTCCGTAGATGTTGTATTGAAGCTCATTCACCAACCAGACCATCTTTTGGACAATCAATGGTATGCTCCCATATGCCAATGTCAGGGAAGGATCGTTGGTAATCTGGATAAGGCATAGGGTTGTAAGGGAGAAGATAAAAAAATTGTGTAGTAAGAGGGGTTTGGGAGATAAGAAGGTGGAGGTAATTGCAAAGGAGGAGATTGTGGATTTAGAGGAGGTGATTGTGGTTTCAAAGGAGGAGACTGTGTATTTGGAAGAGGTGATTGTGGTGGGGTGAGAGGTGTTGGAATTCTCGGGGGAGAGGAAGCGCGGGAAGTAGAAGATATGGAGGGAATCTGAGTGAGTAATTGCAGATCAAAATCATCGACATCGACTAAGGAGACAAGCAGAGGGGAGATATGTACAAAAGAAGGTTTTGTTGGAATAGTAGAGTCAAATCCGGTGTTAAGTGTGGTGGAAGGGGTGGAAGTGGTAGCAAGTGATGTCTGTAGTGGTAGAGAGGTGGGGGTGGAGGGAAGGTTGCATGGACTGTTGAAGTGCTCAGAGTGGCTTGAATTCCACCGATTGAATTTAGCGGTTGCCTTACGCTATTTGAGGGCCAAGCAAGGTCTCTCGGCAATCTTTTTCGCCCACTTAAAGGTGTGAGTGGGGTCACTCAACGTCATGGTCAGTGCAAAAAGGTCACTTGGAGGAATGCGATCCATGCGGACTATGTGGACCTCCGTCAGAATCAGAAGTACTTCTGTGGCTGCTCGTAGCTTGGGATCTTTAATAAGTTTTGTGGCGATGCCATCATGGGTGTGAGCGATGGTTTTGTCGTCATCGAGCAGGAACTTCTTGAAATAGTTCGGGTTGTAACTGGTGCCCTTACCATGTATTGACTCGCCAAAATCGGGAAATCCGATTAGTTGGATCCTGGCTGGTGTAATATCAATGGTGACGTAGCTGTCATCCTTGGGTAGAATATGAACAGTATTTAATTATCATTTTGTGAGGGAGCAAGTCATTGCAAAGGAGGTGGAGCTTTAACATGTGGTCTCAAGGAAATGTAGAGCTTCAACATGTGTCCTCAAGGAATGTGTAGATGATATTTTTATCAAAGCATTGGGAAAAGACTTTTGTTCATGAAGCATAGGACATCACTTAGAGTGTTATCAAAGTCCATGCTAAAAATAGTTGAAGAGGGAGTGTGAAAGATTCAACTAGTTTGATCGTATTTGTTATATTTTCATATTTGGCATATTGAGGCCAACTTTGTTTTAGACTTAGAGTTTGATTTTTCAAAGTTCATTAGTCTAAATTTCATTTGAATAAACACTTTTTGAAAGTGTGGAAAAGTTAGAATGCGAGTTTGAGTAGATTCAAATTTGAATGTTGGGTACTTTGAATCTAGACCCAAAAATAGTAGGGTTAGCATTTTGGAGGGAAAACCAAGTGGCCAAATAGGATTTGGACCTGTTATAAAAGGAGAAAACTCATGGAGAGACACATCTTTTGTCTTCTCTATCTCATTTCATGCTTATACATGGTTCTCTTGGGTTCTACTATCCATTGGTGCACTATACTTGTGATTGCATGCAATTCTATATATAGAATGATCTATATTTGTTGGTTTTGTATAGACAGCAACATTACATTATCATTTGATTCATGTTTGATCAAGTTCTATTAGAGTTGGCATCTCATTTTTTCGTGAACAGATTTTGTATCGCGAACGGATTTGTTTCTTTTGAATTTTCTTATGCAGAAGCTTACAAGATCCTAGACACGCGACTACAGATCATAGAACAGATATCATTCTAGCAATCAAGACAGCGAAAAACAAGGAGATGCACAAGAGAGAGTAACTATACTATCAGTTTGATTTCTAGAGTGAGATGATCAGTGTCTCACTCGTTGGCGGCCTGACACTCTGCTGTTTTGCTGTGTTTTGTTCGTTGGCAGACTTTCATACACAACTATTTTGTTTTGTTATTTTTTCTATTCTTTTCTTTTCTGCTCTACTCTCGCACTCTTCTGATCCAAAAAATTGTTTATATCTCCACTGTGTGGAGTTTACAAGATAGCTAAACAGAGAATTACAAGAGTAGTTATTGCTAATCAACTAGTTAGTTACTCTCTGTTATTGCTAATTGTTTCAGTTGAGCATGAAATTCAAAGCTCCACGCCCGTTGAGCTGCCAGTTGACAGCGTGAAAGATTTTCTTTCGTTTCATGAGATCCTCAAGTTCCTCTCCCTCTACATCTTCCCCTACTAATATCATACGACTTCTTTTCCCTTCTCAGCCAGATCATTTTCTTTCGTACGGATAGGACCTTCATAAACATTGGCTCCTTGGGAGGTTTCTTCTAAGGGTTCTCTCTTTGCCCTGGGCATAACTTCATCTATCTCATAATCCTTGAAGTATTGTGGTACGTCATGCACAAGCTTGGGCTCTTCTATGGCATCCTGGCGAATTTTCTCTTTTAATTCCTAGTTGGTCATCAACTCAGATTTGGCCCCTCGTTCATCACTCTTAGTCTTCCACTCAACAATTTTTGACTTATACAGGGGTTTGCATTCACGGAACGGACTGGTGGTTGGCTGATTGTCGATTCCCATCCTTTTCAAAGCTCGTCTTTTTGACACTCTTGGATGGCTTCATTCCTAGATCGGCGAAGGTGATGGGAGCTTTTTCTTTTGGAGAGCCTCTCAATGGGAGATCCGAAGCGATTGGCTCTTTTCCCTTGGCTTCCTTTGGCAATTCCGATCATGGATCAGGGGATGGATCTTTTACCATCTTTATGCTATTGTCCCACAACGAGATCTTTAGCTTATTAACAGCTTCGTCCTCAACTAGGTCCCAATCTATACATTCTCGCAAGAGATCATCAACAGTTATAGGAACATTAGTCATGGATCCATTGATCACTGTATCCATTCGGCCTATGACAACATTGCCTTGTGGGGCTCTATGGTCTCGATGAGATTTGCATTAGCTAGAGGCTCTCGCGGATCTAGTGTTTTGCGTTTTTGGTGTGAGCTTGAAACGGTCAGGTTTTACATATCGGAGGAAATTTTCATCCTCATACTCTTGACCTTCTTCCAAGGTAAACACCTGAAGAACTATTTTTTTTCACTGCATACTCCTTGCAATGGTTCTTGGGGTATAGCCTCTAGGCTCATCATAAAAAGTGAAATGGAATCTTGATGGCCCTCATTGGATTTCTTCGCTATGGCAATATCGGACAGCTCACTCTAATCTCTGTCTCAACTGTGGGCATTCGTTTCCGGTATGATTGCCTTGGCAGTGTGGACACCAGGTGAATTCTCTCCTTGGGTAGGCATGGGTGTGAAGGATTTCAGATCATTCAAGATGTTTGCTGTCCGTACAATTACAGTACCCTACTATATTTCACACGTGTGAAATCGAAGATAGCAATAAATGATCATTCTACACATAGAATTGCAAGATAACACCAAGATAGTGCACCAATGAGTAGTAGAACCCAAAGAGAACCATGTATAATGATGAAATGAGAGAGAGAGAAGAGAGAAGATATGTCTCTCCACGAGTTACATCCTTTTATAGAGTTTCCAAACCCTATTTGGCCACTTGGCTTTCCCTCCAAAATGTAAACCCTACTATTTTTGGGTCTAGATTCAATGTACCCAAAGTTCAAATTTGAATCTCTCTCAAACTCGACTACCAACTTTCCCACACTTTCCAAAAGTGTTTATTGAATGTATTTTAAGCTAATATAACTTCAAAAAGTTTATCTCTAAGTCTATATAATGAGTTTTGGCCTCTTATTGACAATTTATCAAAATGTGACTAAACTAGACTAAACTAGTTGAAATCTCTCACACTCCCTCTTCAACTAGTTTTGGCATAGTTTTGACAATAGAACTTTGATCCAACTTTAGAATGATCTCCATCCTAAGTATAGATCTTCTTTCTAAGGTTCTAAAGTATCTTTCATAATTGATATAGAGAATAGTATCCAAATTGGATGCTTCACTATTTCTTACATCAATTTTACACATCAAAATATAACTAGAACATGAAGAACCAGATAGAATGTGAATGAAATGATTCCTCCATGTTTCAAACTTTGAACTCTTTGGAAAATTACAGCAACCAAACAATAAATGCGAGTGATGACCATTTGCTTGTTTGTCTCTTCCAACTTTGTCCTTTCTTGATATGTCTCTACCATAAAACTCCATGAATGAGCCTCCATCTCCATCTTGCCACAAGATATCATCAACACTTGATGACTTGGACATGAATGAGTGACATAATGAACCTCCAATAGCTTCATTTCCATCAGCAAAACCATCCAAGAATGCTAGTACAACTCCAACAATAAGATATTGCAAGACAATGTAGCTAGTTTGTCCATATCTTGACAATTTGCACACATCCACATGAAATAGCTCAAACATGAGATAGAACAAGTAAAGTAAACTTGAACAACACTTCCTTGCTGCTCCTTTGACCTTACTTGAGTCTTCAATAAGCTGCAAAAACAGATCCATAACATCTTTGCCAATTACCTCTCCTTTGATGCTCTTGACTAGCTCCAAATTGTCACCTTTCCTTTTGTGTTGTTGAAGCCCTTTGAGACCAACCTCTTGATCTTCCTCTTGATCATCAAAGTCATTAAACAAAATTTGTTTTCCAGATCCATTACTTGCTTTTCCAGTATGAAAACCATGAGAACCAATATCCACTTGCATAGCATCATCTACACAAGAAAATTCTCCAAAACATGTGAGTAAAGCAAAGTGAGTCGCTTCCACTTGCTTACCTTTCTTTTGATCATCAAAGATATCAAAGATATTAATATCTTCAGACCTGAACCTCTTGAAATACTCCCTCTCAAACATATGATCTAGATTCAACAAGATCTCATCAATGCTTGATCTCGATCTTCCATAAAGGTTAGTGAAAACAATGTCACCAATGTCACCATCATAAATCAAAAGATAGATTCCAAACTTTCCATCCAACATGAAGTAGAGTAGGTGAAGATGAGTATCAAACCTAAGAAATCCAGCCCTCTTGAGTCCATAACAAACCTCAATAAGCTCACTAATGAGATCTCCCTTGTCTTGAAGAAAATGCCTCTCGATTTTCTCCATGTAGTCTTCTCTAACCAACCTTTTGCCATCTTGACCATGAGTGATCAATTCACAATCATAGAATCCTTTGAGTTGATGAAGAGATGTGAGATCCATGCCTTGGATCTTCCCAAGAACCAATCTTCCATTGCTCTTTCCTTCATAAGACTCCCTCTTAATGATTGCATCATAAGAAGTAGAAACCTCAAAAACATTAGAAGCCATGAAAAATATGATTAGTACCTTCAACATAAGGATGATTGAAGTACTCTCTTTTTTCAAACAAGAACTTATACTCAATGTTTTAGGTAATGAATCATATGATAATGATTCTTCCTCACTATCATTCACAATGACATCATTCAAAGTACATCCTACTTTGAACTCTTCACATACTTCTCTTCTTCTTGACTTGTGACTATCTCCCTCACTAAGTCTCTTGATAGAACCATTTGATCTACTCTCTTTATGAAGACATGTGACTCCACTTGCTAGAAAAATGACTTTCTTGGACTCATCACAAAAGAATGTAGAAGAACCACCTCCTTCATGCATGCACCTAGCAACATCCTTTTCCATATGATCAAAGAAATCATTAACAACAATCTTTTCCAAGAAAGAACCTTCACCTCCATTGATGAAGTTAGCTCTTTCCTTAACTTTTGCATGCTTGCACTTGCCATGAAGAACACCATCATTATCCTCAAGACTAGCCAAGTTAGCACAAAGATGAACATCTCCAAGAAGCATATTAGATCTTGACCTAGATCTAGCATAAGGAAGCTTGTTAGACTTTGCATAAGATCCACCAATCTTATTGATGCTAAAAGGTAACTTTGGAAAGTTGAGACCAATCTCCTTTTCCATTCCATCCTTTCTGTTAGCCATAACAAAAGCATCAAGCTTGAAAAGTCTACCTTGTCTATTGCCCCTAGCAACCAAGATTTCTTCCTTTGTAATGAAACAAGCATCACCACCAAACTTTACCATGTATCCTTTCTTTATCATTTGACCAACACTTAGCAAATTCTTTGAAAGTGAAGGAATGTAAAGAACACCATCAAGACTTGCTTTCCTATTAGTAGAGAGACAAATAGGAATTGAACCAATACCCTCAATCACACACTCACCACCATTGGCCATGTGAATTGCTTTCTTGGCTCCATCATAAGTGACCAAAGAAGTAAAGAACTCCTTGTGACTAGTCATGTGTGAGCTAGCTCCACTATCAATCCACCATGAATCTTTGTCACCTTCACTTGATATTGGACTTGAAGAACACATCAAAAGAGAATCACCACCACCTAGACCCTCATCATTAGTAGTAAAGTTGATTTGCTTGCTACCTTCATCTCTTTGCTTCTTCAAACATTCATTTGCAAAATGCCCTTTGATTTCACCATAAAAGCATTTCAGCTTAGACTTATCTTTATTTTTGCCAAAAGAAGAAGTCTCACCTTGATCTTGCCCTTTAGACCACTTGCCTTTGCCTTTGCCCTTGAACTTGCCTTTGATGTACATAACATCCTCTTCATAATGAGATGTCAATGTAGATCCACCTCCTCTTGATTGAAGTCTATAATCCTCATTCACCAAGATCTCTTGCAAATCCACAATACTTGGCAAAGTCTTTTGAATAGCAAAACTTTGAACAAGATTAGCATGATCATCCAACAAGCCATTAAGTATAACTTGAAGAAGCTCTACCTCCTTAATGCTTTCATCAATACATGCTAACTCATCATTGAATGCCTTAACCCTCAAAACAAAATCATGAGTACTCTCTTCCTTCTTTTGCAAACTTTGAAAGATTTGCCTCCTAAGAGTAAGCACTCTTGATGTAGACTTGGATTCATAAAGCCTCTTCAAAGCTTCCCAAGCCTCCAAAGATGATATGCACTTACCAACTTCCTTGAGAAGTTCATTGGTAACATTCATCTTGATCATGTGTAGAGCTTTCTTTGCTCTCTTGTCATACCTCACTTGATCTTGTTGAGTTGCTGGTCTCTCCTCCAAACCTACAACAATCTCCATCAACTCATTCATCTCCAATAAGGACTCCATCCTCACCTTCCAAGTAGAATAGTTGATTGAGGTAAGCCTATCATTGCTCTCCAACATAAATCCACCACTTGTAGCCATGTTGAAGTGACCTGATCTTCTCTTTCAACCTGTTCCAATGCACAAAGCACTCTCTTGAATGTCAAAAAATGAACTCAAGAAGAAATCACAAAGATATGGAACCTCTCAAATCTCTTCTAGCACTTCTAACTAGAAAATCAACACATAGAATAGTGAAATCTTGATCAACCTATGATCTATCCTCAATCTAATAATTCTTGCCACTTCCTAAGATCGAAACACACTAAAATGAAGTTCAGTAACCTCACAAACTAGAGATCCAATCAAAATTAAGGTTTTGAAAAAATAACAAAAAATTGAATATCTCAAATTCTACATGCAGTTTCTAGAAACTTGGTATATCTTCTTGTAGACTCCAATGAGACCTTCCTAATGCAAAAAATATCATCTAAATCCAGTAAACCAAGTGTGAAATCGGAATTGATCAAGTATATAACCCTATATTGAGTTTTGACCTACAAAAGATCAATTCTACACATGCAAAAATGCTGATTTTTGAGTAGAGATCAATCTAGCATGCTCTAGCATTGGTAACTCCTCCAAAATCCTTGTTAAAGATGGCTGATCCTTTCATAAACTGAAACACAAGAGCTCTGATACCATGTGAAGGATTTCAGATCATTCAAGATCCAATCCATATCCCAAATCTTTGGTTACAATAAGGAGCAAACCAACAATCCTGCCAATGTAGAAAAATCAGCATCTACATACAAAATGAGATGCAAACTCTAAGAGATATTGATCAAACATGAAAAAAAACATAAAATATGTTTTCTATCCATACAATTACAGTACCCTACTGTATTTCACACGTGTGAAACCGAAAATAGCAATAAATGATCATTCTACACATAGAATTGCAAGATAACACCAAGATAGTGCACCAATGAGTAGTAGAACCCAAAGAGAACCATGTATAATGATGAAATGAGAGAGAGAAGAGAGAAGATATGTCTCTCCACGAGTTACATCCTTTTATAGAGTTTCCAAACCCTATTTGGCCACTTGGCTTTCCCTCCAAAATGTAAACCCTACTATTTTTGGGTCTAGATTCAATGTACCCAAAGTTCAAATTTGAATCTCTCTCAAACTCGACTACCAACTTTCCCACACTTTCCAAAAGTGTTTATTGAATGTAGTTTAAGCTAATATAACTTCAAAAAGTTTATCTCTAAGTCTAAAATGAGTTTTGGCCTCTTATTGACAATTTATCAAAATGTGACTAAACTAGACTAAACTAGTTGAAATCTCTCACAATGGGTAGGACCTAGTTGCATGCCTTTCAGCTTTTGGTCTACAGCCGTGGTAAGGTCAATCGTGAACTTTTTGATCTGCTCATTGCTTTGCGTGTGCAGCCTCTCCATGGTAGATATGATGGTATCGGCGCTATTGGAAGTAGAGGCAGAAGCGTCATCGTGCAACTTATCCTTACGTTTGGCTCTTCATTTTCTTCTGCGTTTTCGTTCCTGGTTAGAGTCATCAGAGTCTGAACTAGTGCTCTCACTATCATCGACTCTCTTGATGGCATTGGCGCAAGCTACTTGAAAAGACATTTGTATCTTCGTTTCATTTGTTGTTTGATTCCCTTGAGTAGTCCTACAATGAACCATGTCAGGACACTATGGTCTGGGACACTATTAGAGTCGCATCCGCGTCGCGCAATCTCTTGATTCGCTCAATATAATTGCATAGGGACTCGTTCTTCTTATCCATACGGATTCGACCTAATTGCAAGAATGGATCGGAAAGAAAGCTGGTGGTTTTGAATCTTGTGATAAATTCAGCTTATAAAATATTCCAATAATCGTGTTCATTCTGCTCAAGATTGAAATACCAATCTTTAGCAGTATCAGTTAAGCACAGATTGAAGTATCTTAATAGCTCTTGCGGGATGTCGTCTCCATAGGCTCTACATGCTTGGGTGGTGTAGATCTGTAAAAATCACCGTGGATCTCCCTTGCCATCAATATGGAGAGATATCAAAAATCAGGAGGAGGGAAGATGGAGTTGGAGGGGATTGGCATGATGATGGCGCCCACATTGGCGAGAATGACATCCAAAGATTTGGATCGCGCCAGGCATCAGCCAGAGAGAGAGAGAGAGAGAGAGAGAGAGAGAGAGAGAGAGAGAGAGAGAGAGAGAGAGAGAGAGAGAGAGAGAGAGAGAGAGAGAGAGAGAGAGAGAGAGAGAGAGAGAGAGAGAGAGAGAGAGAGAGAGAGAGAGAGAGAGAGAGAGAGAGAGAGAGAGAGAGAGAGAGAGAGAGAGAGAGAGAGAGAGATGGAAGGAGAGAGAGAGAGAGCGGGGAAAGAGGACGGTGAAGGAGAGAGGGAGAGGAGAGAGAGATGTAAAGTGAGAGAGAGCCATGAAAGAGGAGGATGAAGGAGAGAGAGATGCACGAGAGAGAAATTTTTTGGTTTTTTAGGTTTAGGATTATTTTAGGATTTTGGGATATAAAATAGCCATAATGTGAGGTTTTGGAGAGAATGTATGCTATTGTGGAGAAAAAAATGATTGTATGCTATTTCATTGGGCCACTTGTGCCATAGAAATTGGATGACCTACAACTGACGGTTTTTTGAGGTCAAAACTTGCTTGACTAATCGAGATTCTGGAAAGTTTAGGAATGATGGAGAAGAGAGAGAGAGAGAGAGAGAGAGAGAGAGAGAGAGAGAGAGAGAGAGAGAGAGAGAGAGAGAGAGAGAGAGAGAGAGAGAGAGAGAGAGAGAGAGAGAGAGAGAGAGAGAGAGAGAGAGAGAGATTGACCAGGGTTAGGGCTTTATTTTTATAGCTTGGGGATCTTAAAATAGCAATATCGAGAGGTGCTGGAGGCCGATAATTCAAAAGAATATGAATATAGTTTTCAGTATTAAAACATGAATAGAAACATCAAGCTAATTATATTTTGACACATCAATTTTTCAAAAACAATCAAGATTCCCTTGCCTAAGAGCCTAGGGACAAAAATGATCTAAGAGATGGTGAAGCGTCCAATATGGACAACAACATCAATTGGAGTAATTTTACTTAGTCTGTGGCAAAGAATGCAAGTGCCCTTAAGCAATCACCAGGCTATTGTCAGTGAAACAAATTGAGGGTCGAGGGTGAAGCGTGCTCCACGACAGAGGGTGAAGCATGGCTCCGTCGTGGAGCATCATGCTGAAATGGAAAAATAATCCATCTTGACTTTAGGCTTGCTACAAATATTGTACCATGCAAGTATGTTGTTCATAAATGCAAATGCCAAGTTTGGCCTAGATAGAACTCGAGCTACATGGATATGTCATATCTAGAATGATGAGTACAACTTGCATATAGATTGTAGACATAGAATTAGCAAAATTATGCCAGTAGAAACTCGTGGCAATTCACATGCATTAATTGTAAGTGATCCATAGTGACATGCAAGGCATGCACAAAATGAAATGGACACATGCATGATGATTTGTACATTTCTAGTTAGAACTAGGACACTTGGAAAAAGTTGGTAGAGATTCATGCATGAGATGTGACAACTGTCACATAGACTCTAGTTTTCACTTTAGTTTTCATTAAATGATGGATGGATGTGGTTCTACCTCGAGCTACCTCAAACTCCATAAATATGTGTAGCTCCCATAATTCATGATGAAGAACCAAAGCTTTGTAGCTATCTCTTGCCATTTTGGATCCACACAAATTTTGCTTGTTATCTCTCTATCTTTCTCTCTCTAACTCGTGTTGAGACTAATGCTAATACACTAAATTCTTGTACTTTTGCTCATTTATGATTCATTGCTATCATTCTTTGTTGCTTAGCATGCTAGATTGTGGTTAAGTCATAACTTCTGTACTAGATCTTGCAAATCAATCTAGAATCAGGTTATTGTGCTAATGATAAAGCTTAATTAGATCTATCATACTTGTGGATCTTCCCCACATATGTGAATTTTGGAAATTTTGTAACATCAAAACACCATTGTTGCACCCTTATCACTATTGGGCATAAAGGTAGTCACTATGCTATGTCTAAATCACACCATGGGGCTAAAAGTATGTGGAACCCACCAAGTTTTGCATTACACCATTCACCTTCTAAGTCAAACACCAAGTCAACCAAGAAGTCTTGCATTGCCATGTCTCCTAATGCCAAGTCTTCACTTTTTGTTTGTATTTTAAATGTACCTTCAAAGGCAAAATTTCCTTGCGAGTGAAATAAGCACTCTTTAATTGTCATCAGGGATTTTGTAACTCTGAGATTTTGTCCACAGTTCTCATTAGCCATTCAACAACTCAATATTTTGGGGATTCTGTCCAAAGAAAAAAAAAATTCAGACATGCTATTACATCGTGGAAGGCCCAAGGGCATTAGGCCCGTGTAGGTCAAGGGCCTGCACTCAGGTTATTGCCTTGGGACAAGGGCCCTCCCTGCACATAAGGCCCTCGACCGAGGCCCTCCACCACACATAACAAGAGGCTCCCTCCAACATCTTGTGAGTTGGGTTGTCTTGGAGATGGCTCTTCTGGAGAAATATGTGTTTTTGTGTGGCTGAACACTTTCTTTTGGCAATGGATCCTGTCTAACGATGAAGAGTCAACAGAGCAGCTAATTGCATTAGACCAATTGGAGGAAGATAGAAGACTGTCGCTGATAGAAACAGAAAAAGTTCAAACGCAAAGGAAAAAAATGCTTTGATAACTCACTCAAGGAAATTAGAGCTTTTAGAGTTAAAACGGAACATCTTTTGGAAGATCTTCTTGTGTACATGGAGCTATGCAAGTGGATGGATGTTATCTTGCTGTAAAGTCAAGTAATGGATCTGGAAAACAAAGTCTGTTCAATGACTTTGATGGTCAAGTTGAAGATCAAGAAATTGATCTCAAAGCGCTTCAACTACTCAAAAGGGAAGTTGGCAATTTGGAGCTAGTCAAGAGCATCAAAGGAGAGGTAATTGGCAAAGGTGTTATGGATCTGTTTTTGCAGCATATTGAAGACTCAAGTAAGGTCAAAGGAGCAGCAAGGAAGTGTTGTTCAAGTTTACTTTACTTGTTCTATCTCATGTTTGAGCAATTTCATGTGGATGTGTGCAAATTGTCAAGATATGGTAAAACTAGCTACATTGGTGAGCATTGTTTTGATGTTGAATTTGTACTAGCATTCTTGGCTGATTTTGCTGATGGAAATGAAGCTATTGGAGGTTCATTATGTCACTCATCCATGGCTAAGTTCTCAAGTGTTGAGCTACTTGGTGCCAATACTTGGAGATTGTCAATTTTTGGTGAATTCATGGTCATTTTCTTGTGTCAAGTAGATCTTGAAGATGGACTAGTGCAAACTACTTGGTTTATGGAGTCATGTGGTGCTGGATTTGCATCATTAATGTACTCACCTACTCATGGATTTCCAAGGTTTGATGGTTTCTTGTGGCAAGATGAAGATGGAGGCTCATTCATGGAGTATCATGGTGGATACAAGGCAACAAAGGACAAAGGAGGAGGAGACATGCAAGCAAAAGTTTATCACTCACATTTATTGTTTGTTTGCTGTATTTTTCCAGAGAGTTCAGAGTTGGAAGCATGGTGGAATCATTTCATTTACATTCTATTTGATTCTTCATGTTCTAGTCACAATTTTACATGTAAAATTGATGTAAGAAATAGTGAAGCATCCCAAGTAGACACTATTCTCTATATCAATTATGGTTGTTCCTATTTTGAGCATTACATGATCATTGAAAGGAGATCTATTCTTAGGAAGAAGATCATTCTTATGATGGATCAAAGTTCTATTGGCAAAAACTATGCTAGGAGCATTGGAAGCTAGGAAAGCGAGTTTTGAGGTACATCATTGGAACTCGAGATTTTGGCATATTGTATGAGGGATCATCACCTAATCTTTTTGGATTTTCAGATTCAGACTATGCTGGAGTATAATGGATAGGAAATCCATTAGTTCTTATTGTATTTTCATAGGCGATGGAGCTATATCATGGATGTCAAAGAAACAAGCCACTATCTCATTGTCATCTAGTGAGGCCGAGTACAAAGCTCTTACACATTGCACAAAGGAGATGGTATGGATCAAGAGGATGATCAAGGATCTTCACTTGCTGGATTTTTCAGAGAGCCCAATCATCTTTTGTGACAATCAATCAGCCCAAAGAATGGCATCCAATCCTATCTTTCATGCTAGGAGCAAGCATATTGAGATACAATATCATTATGTGAGGGAGCGAGTCATTGCAAAGGAGGTGGAGCTTCAACATGTGTCTTCAAGGGAATGTGTAGCTGATATCTTCACCAAAGCATTGGGAAAAGACTTGTTCATGAAGCATAGGACTTCACTTGGAGTATTATCAAAGTCTATGCTAAAACTAGTTGAAGAGGGAGTGTGAAAGATTCAACTAGTTTCATCACATTTTGCAATATTTCCATATTTGGCATATTGAGGCCAAAACTTGTTTTAAACTTAGAGGTTGACTTTTCAAAGTTCATTAGTCTAAATTTCATTTGAATAAACACTTTTTGAAAGTGTGGGAAAGATAGAATGCGAGTTTGAGTAGATTCAATTTGAATAAGTTGGGTACATTGAATCTAGACTCAAAATTGGTAGGGTTAGCATTTTGGTGGGAAAGCCAAGTGGCCAAATAGGGTTTGGACCTGCTATAAAAGGATGTAACTCGTGGAGAGAGTCATCTTCTCTCTTCTCTATCTCATTTCATGCTTATACATGGTTCTCTTGGGTTCTACTATCCATTGGTGCACTATCTTGGTGATTGCCTGCAATTCTATGTGTAGAATGATCTATATTTGCTATTTTTGGATCCACACGTGTGAAATATAGTAGATTGCTGGTTTTGTATGGACAACAACAGCACATAATCATTTCATTCAAGTTTGATCAAGTTCTATTAGTGTTTGCATCTCAAATTGTGTGTAGATGCTGATTTTTCTACATTGGTGAAATTGGTAGTGTATTTCTCTTTCTAACCAAAGATCATTCAAGTAGATTGGATCTTAAGGATCTGAAATCTTTCACACAAGCTAGTCACTGGTAGAGGCTACCTTGAGAAGTACTTTCTATCGTATTTAGAAGAATAGGGTGTACTGTACCGACTGCAACTACTTGAAGAAGATCAACCGCTTGGCAGCAAAAGAGTAGCGGTAGAGCTTTCAAAAAATATCCTATTGTTGGTCTTTCAGAGTTTTGGTGGGCGCTTTGTTTAGGCAAGTTCTCCGAAATCTATTGCAAAAAATTTACAACGGCCGATGTCTCCATTGAGGTTAACGACATTCCGTGTGAGGAAAAATCAAAAAAATATAAATAAGATCTCAGTTCAGTTGGTGAGGTGGTCCATCACAGGGATCCCTTTGTATAGTTGTTCTCATGGCTTTGGACATCTCTCAACTTCGTCCTCTCAGTCTCAAATGACCTGCTTCAACTGTATCTCCCTCTCTAGACTCCCTTCCTCATTCACATCAGGCTGTGCTGGGTTCCACGCTTGTCTCAATGCCCTCTGCTCCTCCTTCGTCCAGTCTTCCCATGGCATTATTTGCCCCTCGCTTGGTTGTAAACCTCCTTCGACCCTTGTTGCATTGACTTATCAACTCCGTGAACGGGTTCCTTGCCATGCTTGTGGTCATTTCTTCTCTGCTAGAGGAGGTCTTGCCCATCACCAGCGTTTTTGTCCTGCACTGCTTCAATTGTCTCAAGATCGCCCTCCTCTTTTAGCACCCCATTCGCCCTCTGCTTCAGCTTGGTCTTGGATTTCTTCCCTTGACGTCCTCGGTGCTTTTCACTTGGGCGTCCCTTGTCCAAGGCTCAACTTTCATATTCCTCTCGCTCTTTGTGGTGAAACTCAAGTTGCTATGTGTCTTCCTCTTGATCACTTGGCTATTGACCCCTTTGACATTGCAGCTTGGAATCTATTTCTTCTTTTCCCCCTTTGGTGTCTAGTCCTCCCTCCAAGGGGTGGGGATGCTGGTCATAGAGAAACTCGTGCTCGCCTTCGTCACTTTCTATTGGGAGACTAGAAAATGCTTTATGATGAACACTTTGCATGTTGTCAGCACAGGCACTTGTTGCTTGCAACTCACAAGACTCTCAACCTCAAGGTGCCCCACCTCTCCACCGTCGCCTTCGTCGCACCCTACATCTTGGGCAAGTTGGTGAGTATTCTCGTGCAGCTCGAGCTTTAGCTCCTCTCACACCCACTCCCTCTTCTGTTGATACTGTTGTTACTCTCCAAGCTCTTCATCCTACTTCTGAAGGCATTCTTCCCTTGTTTGTGGAGGACTTTGTGTCTAATGTTGAGTTGGTGCTTGATAGTGATTCTTTCTCTCGTGCCTTCCATCGTAGTCCTCATCTTGTTGTTGGTGGTCCATCCAGTTTGGTCTATGAACACCTTTGTGATTGCTTTCCACCTGAGGACTCTGCTAGTGGCTTTGTTCAACTCTTTCAAGTCTGCTCTTTTATCACCTCTAGTCACATTCCTTCTTCTGCTGCATATCTTTTGTCTGTATCTCATTTGATCGCCATGACTAAAGCCTCGGGTGGCGTCCGTCCCATCGGTATTGGCGAAGTCATCCTCCGTCTTGTTAGTCGCTCTATCTATTTTCAGTTTCAACATATTTTTGTCTCTTTTCTCTCCCCTCATTAGTTTGGTATCTCTACTCCTAGCGGCTGTAAAGCTATCATTCATGGTTTGCATGCCACCCTTGATCTCCATCCTAGCTGGGTTGTTCTCCAAGTGGATGTTTCCAATGCTTTTAACTCTATTTCTAGAGCTACGATTTTTTGGGAGCTGCGCGTGGCTGGTGGTGAGTTGGCTCAGCTTATTTCATTTGTGTGGTTGTTCTATGCTACTGAGATTCCTCTCTTTTACAATTCCCATGTGCGCTCTAAAAATCTTTCTACTATCTAGTCTGCAGCAGGTACTCGTCAAGCTGATCCTTTGGGTGGTCCTCTTTTCTCGGCTCATTTTCGTGTACTTCGAGTTTCTGCAGAGGCCTTTCCCTCCTGTTTATTTCCTTCGGTTGCTGATGACACTCATATTGTTGGTCCTGCTCCTACGGTGCTCCTCGTATTTCATCATTTCTCTGAGCAATTGGCTTCTCTTGGTTTGTCTATTCAACCTTGCAAGTGTTCAGTGTGGTCTCCAACAGGTCTTCCCCCGGACTTTGTTCCTCCTCAAGGTTTCCTTGTTTTTATTCGGATGGCATTCACATTCTGGTTGTTCATTTTGGGTCTGCTTCCTTTAGCTCTGTTTTTTTTGGTGAGGCTCTCCAGGAGGATGTTGCTCATTCAGATCTACTTCCCCAGTTGGGTGACACTCAGGTCGCGTTTGGCATCTTGATGTCTTGCTTTATCCAGTGTCCTTCTTATCTGCTGTGGACTTCCCCCCCTACTCAGGACTTTTTGCATCTTCTCTCTTCCTTTGACAACTCTATTAATATGGATCTGCAACTTTTCTTGGGAGCTGGGCTCTTGTTGCCCCTGCTTTATCTTCTCGATTCCTTTCTGGCATTCACCCTCTCTTGGCGGATTGCATTGCTCATGTGGATAATGGTTCTATGCCTTTTCAGCACCTCCTCATCGTTGCGTGAGAGCTCCTCCCCCTCTCTACCCAAGCTTGTCTTCCTCCTTTTGAGCAACTCCTCACTTTCAGCTCAGATCACCTGCAAGAGACCCTCTTGGAGCGCGTGCACAAGCAAACCCTTTCTCTAAAGCTCCTTCGGCGTTGCATCGAGCTCGGCTTCTTTTTTGTGCGGGTCCTGGTGCGGGGGCTTGGCTGTCAGCTTGGCCTGCTATTCGTTCCTTTCGGTTGTTTTTGGCCATCTTCACCATTGCACTTCGTCTTCGCTTGGGGCTACCTCATCTTTCGATCTTGGGTCTCTCCGGGTGTGTTTGTCATCACCCTATTGATGCTCTTGCTATCCACCTCCTCCGCTGTCCTTCTGGGAGTGAGCGCACAACTACACATGATGTTGTCAGAGATGCAGTGGCCGCTATTGCCAAAGATGGAGGATTCCATGTCCTCAGAGAGCAGTTTCATGTCCTTCCTTCTTCCACTTCCCACTCTTCCCACAGACATGTTGACATTGTCTTCTCTCGGGATGGGATTCGTACTTTGGCAGATGTTGTTGTTGTTGATCCCACCCATGGTGACCTATTGTCTCGCTCTGCTTTCACACCAGGAGAAGCAGCAGGCGTGGCAGCACAAGAGAAGGAAAAAAACTACTCCGACAGGCACCCCACTGATGCTTTCCTTCCCCTGGCAATTGAGACTTATGGCACTTTGCATCGACACTTTGAGGATTTTCTTTGCATGTGTTTTCATCAGGCGGCAAAGCGTCAAGGTATTCCTGGTTCTATTCTCGTGGCTTCTTTCAAACAACGTATTTCCATTGCCCTGCAACGTGCTCAGGCCCTATCAATTCTGCACAGGGCGACGATGGCTGGGTCTACTACATCTCATCTCCCTTCATTAGCCGACTCACCACCTCTTCACTTTTCTGATCTGCTGCAGTCAGTTGGCAGACTCCCACTGACATCATCATAATTTATGCACTTTCATTTTTAATGCCAAGATCTGGATTAATCTTAACTTTAATAGTAAGAATATGAATTTAAACATTTGTGGTTAGATCCAGTTAAAAACTGCCACGTGTCTACTATGAGTCCAAACGCCAAGTGGAGATGTCACTAGGTAGTGCCTTGCAAGTTCACTTACCCCATGACATCAATTTTTATGCCAAGTCATTTGTCACATGGGGCCCTTACTTTCATGTGTGAAATGGGATAATGGCCCTTCCTGTTTTTTGAGTCTTGACATTTTACAATTTCTAGCTAGTCTTGTGGCCACCAACATGGTGTCCGGCTTGTCTTGGGAAAGGGAGCCAAGACCTGGTGACTCCCAGGCATTGGTTAAGCTACCCATAACAAGACATGCTTTCTGGACTTATTTTTTATTCAAACAATTAAGCTTGGTAGAATTAGTCAATATCCAAAACATTGGTCTCGAAAACCATCTAGGCTAGAAGAATCAACTCTACTTATGGGCATGGCCATGAGTTGTTTAGGCCCTAACTCGAGCTCCATAGCTAGCTTGTGACTAGCTAAGATTATTGTTGACATTGCTCCAATTCTTCCATATTGATTTCAACAGGAATTCCCACTAGAGTGTTCCTCCCATAGTGTATGCCATCATCGACATATCCACAATATCTTCAAAATATCTCTAAACAACTTAAGATGTCTGCAGATTGTACTGGGGGCCTACGAAATCAAAGCACTAATGACATTATTGACATCAAGCACTATATTCTTGTCTCTACCAATTACACATACTTATTGACATTTCAATATATTATTATCTACAATGTGAGAAAAGTTTCCTTAGTCTTTGACACAGAATGATCAAACAATTGTCTATGTATTGTCCTTGGCACCATTTTCACATTAGAGGAGTTTCTAATGTTAAAAAAATGCTATTACCATTGCCATGTAGGCTTCCCGAATTTTCAACTTGGGCAACCAAGTAAAATTTATAAATGCCAACGAAAAAAAGAATAAAGATGTGAGAGGAAGCTTTGGAAAATTTCAAAATTAAAGAGGGGGGTGGTGCAAATTTTTTTACAATCAATGCTGTAAATTGAGAAAGATTCAAATCAAATTTACTTTTGCTCTTCATGTACCCAACATTATTATGTTTTATAAAGATGTGCTAGTGGCACCATGAAAAATGTCACCCGTTTTATTAGCTACAAGATTGCGATAAACTAGTAACACACAAAATTAAGTGTTTAAGCATAAAAAATACCAATTTTATTCAACTCATCCCATCTCAACCTTTATGGCAGACATATTAATGCTCCCATTATCTATATACCAAAAGAGCCAGAAATTTTTTTTAATCCACGACCTTGAAAAAAAAGCTCTGTCAAAACACGAGCAAGAAGAAACTGTGCCGACCAAACGAAGATGCACTTATATAAAGTTTTTTATTATTATTTGGCTTTAGTCCCACATATCCTTGTGGAGATGGCAAAAGCAAATGGTAATATAAAGTTCCAAATTTTTTTTCTGCTAATGTCATTAACATACCCATCCAACCTAGTTCACCTTAGAAGAGTCAAACCTCTATTAGAATTAGATTTGAATCACTAGAAGGCTCAAAAAAATTTATTGCCAATAGTTAAATCTTGCAAACTTGAGTGCAATGTGACAATCTGGAACACCTTGTATACATGAACTTTGCATTGAACGATTTCAGAGATGGTGGTGATAGTACACTTTTTGGAACTTGATGTATGGAGGTTAAGTTTTTTAATGACAAAACACAATGGGACAAAGCCAATAACCACATATCTAACACAACAAAGTCAATGATCACATGTTAAATGAGCCAAAATTGACCACCACATATTAATAGATTTTGGAGCACAAGCTCCTTGAGGTGCCTTTTGCACATGCAAATTGAGAATCGAGCATGGGTCTCCATTGTTAGAGGTAACCCTGGCATCCATCTTCGCTACAATGGGAGACACTATGGGCACATCAATGTTTAACTATGGTATTTCAACCAGAATTTTGAACTAATGAAATGTCATATAAATGAAAATGGCATCATAGTAATTGGTTTAACTTTTCCACATTTACATGAGAACACCAATAACATCCAAAGGCCTTCTATATGTCCACAAGCACAGACACTAACATGTCAAACCTCAAATTATTTGAAGGGAAAATGAGCTCTCGACCAAAATGCAAATAGTAGGGGTAAGATCTTTCTTGATTGAATATAAGCCCTCTAATGATTTGAATCTTATTCTTTGTTTGGAGTCATATTATATTTTGATGGCACCAAAATCTTTCCCAATATCATGAGTTCATAGCATGAGGTGTTTGAAACTATACTCCCAATGAAGGAGTTGGATAAGAGCTATTAATGTATTTTGGTTGACATTGGCATTAAACTTTGTTAGCAAAAAATAGAGATATTCAAGAGCCTTGTGCTCCAACTTGCCATAGTCTTTATCCTGGCTATACAAGATTTGCTGGGTATCAGGATCGTACAGCTTGTAGGTGTTATCACACAAAGTATATCCGATCAGGATGGTCTGGAGACCTTGGAAGTCTTCCTTGTGTCTTTTGGGATCTGCGCGTAGGCAATGCACCCAAACACTCTTAGGTTCTTCAAAGAAGGCTTAGACCTGTCCACACCTCGTGGGGTGTCTTGTCTGAGAGGGCCTTGGTCGAACATCTGTTCTAGACGTAAGCTATAGTGGAGACAGCTTCAACCCAGAATCTCTTGGACAACGATGCATGCGATAGCATACACTTAGCAGATTCGACCAGAGTACGGTTCTTCCTCTCAGCTAAGCCATTAGACTGAGGATTGTAAGGAGGGATGAATTGCTGCTCAATGCATTGGCTTTGGCAATACTCCTTAAACTCGACAGAGATATATTCTCCACCATTGTCTGAACTTAGGGCCTTGATCATCCTTCCAGTCTCCTTTTAGCACGCTCCTTGAAGATTCTGAAGCAGTTGAAGTCTTCTAATTTATTCTTTATGAAATACACCATTGTCCTTCTGGAGAATTTGTCAATAAAGGTTATAAAATACTTGGCATCCTTCAGCGAAGGATTTTTCATTTCGCCACAAATATCTAAATGTACAACGTCTAGTAATTCTCTAGCAATATGCTAATGGCTGACTTAAATGGTTTCCTAGTCTGTTTACCAACTAGATAGTCTTGACAGACAGGTAACTCGACTTGTTTGTGAGGATAGTCGAGATCAAGAACAATAGATTGTCTAGACATTCGTTGTACAGTAGCATGATTTAAATGACCAAGTCTATAATGCCAAAGTAAACCTTCATTTGAATGAATTGAAGTACTAAGAGCCTAACTAGAGGCAGAAAAACAATGACTTAATTTATACAAGTATCCATGCCTCTTTCCGAGTGCTAGGATCTTGCCTGTCCTATCAACTACTTTACACTCATCACATTCGAATTCTACTCTATGTCCTAGATCAGTGATTCTGCTTACAGAGAGCAGATTCGTAGATAACTTTGGTACATACAGGACTTTAGAGAATAGCTTAGACTGATCATTTGCAAAGCATAATCTTACAGTGCCTTCACCTTTAATAGCTTGTGTGCTATTGTCGCCAAGGTGAACGAATTTTTGAGTATTGTAAGGTGTCTAGGACTCGAAACAGCCAATGAGGCTAGTCATGTGCTGAGTGGCTCCGAAATCCAGGAACCAAGAACTGTCGCCAGATGCTCCTTGATGGTTGGTCATGAAGGCATCATGATCCGCTTCTTGAATAGGCTATGAAGCTTCTGCAGCTGCATTCGCCACTTGATTCGACTACCCTTTGTTATTGTTCTTTGCTTGAAGTATGCGGCAGTCTTGTATTTCGTGGTTGTTTCGTTTGCAGTATCTATAGAATAGTTTCTTCTTTGTCTACGGATTCGACTGTTCCTTGTGCTGAGCTGGTTTCTGGTATGGCTTTGATTGCTTCAGGCCTTTCTTCTTCTTCTTTTTTTTGTGCTCTTGTTGGTGTACAATGTGTGAGAATCAGCTGAAGAACTCGAGGCTTCGTTCCTTTGCGTGTCTTCCTGCAACAACATAGTAATGACTCTCGAAAAACTCAATTCTGGATGAGTCATGATGATCATCACCCAGCTGTCATAAGAACTTGGCAAGCTTGTAAGCAATTGCATCACTTCATCTTAATTATCTATGACAAATCTGACAGCAGATGATCAGCGCGAAAGCTTTTCCATCCTTCAGCTTCCATCTGGTGATTGCCGCGTCGTCCGCTTTGGATTTCCCTTCCGCACCTGTAACAATGTCGTACAATTCTTTTGCCATTAGTACAGTTTTCATCTTAAATTTCCACAGATGGTAATTTTTCTCCATCGAGCTTGTCCATGATAGGACTAGCTTTCCCTTGGAAATCCATGTGGAAGAATTACCCTAAGTGATAGGAGAAACTATCAGTGACTTAAGTATGAAAATCTGATATTTACAAAACAAGAAAACAATTACTCTATCGGCTAGTAGGGTCTTGTGCTGTGGAAGCTTATCAAGCTATGAAAATAGCTCTGATACCATGTTGGAGAGAGAAGGGAAGAATTTATGACGAACACGAACAAGAAATGAACGAGAAACGAACTCGAACAGAAAATGTTAGTGCGCAGCGGAATGAACTATACGACTCTCTCCGTAAGCATGACTACGCCTAGCAGAATGCCAGAACTTTAGTGATAGAAATCACGCTCATTCTAGATTATGTAGCCAAACATTAATAAATGAAGCGCCAGAAGAATAAGTTGTCGCGAATAGCAAGACAAATTATATGTCATGAATGATTTGCGAAGGGCTAGATTGTGCTCGACTGATAATTAGTCGTGAATGATCTGCAAAAGACAAGACTAAATGTTAATCGTCTATTACCAGTAAGAACAACTAGAAAGATCAGACAGAATGAATGATAAGCATAACAATATTAACATAGATCTGAACGCAGAACAATGAACTGTATCAGATTAAGTATATCATGTATACATGTCAATAATGCGGTAGAGCACAATACAGTAGCGGACAAAACCGCGTGCCCTACAAAGCCTATTTCAGTTTGTAAAAAGGAATTAAACTTAATTTTGACAAAAAAAATGAAGAATCAATGCTTAGAGCATCTACTTCCTTTATGTCATCTTATTCTGCTCTCTTCATCATATATATTACACGAATGGTATCCAGTATATATATATATATATATATATATATATATATATATATATATATATTACATAATATTACAGGTGTGCAGATGTGAAAGTACAGAGTGGATGTGCTGTCTGTAGGAGATCGTGGATGGAAGGCGAGTAAAGTCTTTGAGCGTGAGTAAGTACAACGGAGGCGAGTAAAGAGTTGAGAGCAAGTAATTTACTATACATAGAATATTCTGAAAACTCGGCAAAAGTTTCGAAGAAGGATCAAGAGTAATACTGGTATTTTTGCAAAAAAGTGACTTTTTTGGCAAAAATATGGCAATATGACAACTGATCCTCTAGAAAAACCTTCTATTTTTGGTATTATTCTTCGCTGACCTGGCAATAGATAGATCTGAGTCACATCTATGCACAGTAAATTGGACGAAGGTTCTTTTTTTGTATTTTTAGGGTTTTGGTGATTTTTTTGGTATTTTTTGACGGTTTTTCTTATGTTTCTCAAAATTTGCTAGGAAGGATTGTTTGCCCTTCAAACTGAAGGTTCTTGATCAAAACTAAAGGTGTCTACAACTTGGCGAAGGTTTCTTGAAAGAGGGCAAAAAGTTATCAGCTCTGATGACAATTTTTGTCTCTTTTTTACCAGAATCTGGCATATTTGACGGATTTTTGTCGTTTTTTCTGATATTTCAGATCCAAATGGATTTTAAGATTGGTGATCTGAATAGCTTTCCCTGTTCTACAATCAGATTTCAAACAAGAAAATCCACTCAAATCAAGCAAAATCACTCCCAAACTAACCCTAAATGCAGATCTAACACTATTCATGCCACAACAAGATGCCTAATGCAAGTTAACCATCCAACAACCATGCTGCAAACTGAAAAATTGGCGCAACGGCACCAAAATTGTAGTGGGTTTCTTTCCTTGCCTAACCTGAATCCAAGATCTAATCAATCTAGCATTGAAGAGATGAAGTTAGTTGTCTTCACAACAAAGATAGCTTACTCTTTCTCTCTCCCCCTTTCTCTCTCATAAGAAGTATAATAACATGCAATCCCAATAACAATCAGATCCAACAATTAGCAAATCCAAATAAAGCATGAGAGATGGAGGAAAAGTGATAGAGAGCAAGGACATTTATCAAACTCTTTCAGAAGAGAACCAATCTGCTTTATTGAAATGAGGACATGAACATGTGTAGGAACTCGAGTTGGTCTCTTTTTATAGTAGAGAGGAGGACCTTGGCCTCTGAATCCTATTGGTCCATTTCTGCCTCCCTAAGTATTTGAATTTAAAAAAGAGTGGAAACCATCCAAACCCAGCTTTATTCACTAACTTGACATTTAGGCCCTGCAACATTAAAAGTTTTGCAAAAAAGGCCTAAAGTCCTTTTATTGACTTTCTAATTAATCAAATAACAATGTGATCATCGGGTTGGACGCAGGGTGTCAAATCCCTCTCACTTATTAACTAGGGTTAGGGCTTCCTTGGGATCCATAAACCCTCCAACACCTCCTGGGATTTCAATCATGTGAGCAGACATTTTCTTCCTTTCTGGACAAAATTTCATCATATGTCCAGGCTTCTTACAAACAAAATATAAGTTCTCTCTCTTAGACTTTTCCCAGAACATAGATTTCTTGAATCTCTTTCTCTTTGGCTTCCTGGGTTCCGACGCTGCTTGATCGAATTCGTCAAAATATTTTGCTTGGTCTGGACCGCGCTTCTTACCCTTCTTAGTTGGCTAGCCAGTCCTCGACGACCTCATATTTCTTCTCCTTCTTCTCGTCCGTGCCATACTCAACTGCTGACAAATCACCATATAAGATGGCGCACCTGGATTTGCAACTTGATTTGAAGTTTCTTCGGCCATCTTGATATATCTATCCTGGAAATTACTAAATTTAGTTAATATTAGATTAACTCATAGTGAAGTACTGTTGACCAAAAACTGACTGAAATTGACTCTAGCATGTTCAAATCACTATTCTTAGTCAATTTCATAGATATTACAAGAAACTGAAAAAAAAACTAAAAATTTTGAGTTTTCATACTTTTAATTTCTTTTTAAAATTTTACGTTTTCAAAAAATTCATAAAAAAAACCACTGTCAGTTATTAAGCAATCAAAATCGAAAATTCGATTCACTGTTCGATTCTTAATTTTACTTCATTAATGTCCATCAAGCATGCAAGACATGCGACATTAAACTGATTTTTTACTTTTACAAAATTTTACGTAATATCAAGTTCTACGAAATCCAGTTTTGTATCTAACCGTCAGAGTACATGCGTATGACCACTCAAAACAGATATAAACTACTCATGCATGTCAAAATCACTCTGAGAATCCACATGCAGACATTCCATGCAAGCACAGTACCTCAAAATAGGAAATTGTCATGCATGCAATCAGAACAATTGGAAATTTTACCAATTTTGCTCACAAAATTGCAGAAGTTCAGATGATCCTATCATTGGCTACAGGACACCAAATTGGGTGTTGTAAAGCTCAGTACAGAGGGAGACCTAGTGAACAAGACACTTGCCATGTCAGCGTGCTACCTAGGATTCCCACGTGCGAGTTCAGAACAACCAATTAACCAATAGGAGGGCGCACTTTTTCTAGGCCTATATGTCTAAAAACATGCAAACACTCAACCAAGCCTAAAAGTGATGATCCAAGCAGTCTTAAATTGTCTCTAAGAGTTCCATGAAGCCACAGATACTATGAAGCAATATGGGCTGAGAACCATGAATTCTTGATTTCTAGAAGTCAAAATTGCTACAAATTTGATGGAATTGAAACATAAGCCTCTACCCATCAATTTACAGGTCTGATAGCTTGCTAGGAAGGTAAAAAGGAATACAAATCATGCTGGAAAAAATGCAGAATGATCCCCTTATGGATTTAGAGAAATCCATCCCCCAAAATTCACCAAAATTGGTCAATTTTTGTCAATTTTTGACTTCCTACAAACCAAATTGCTGGAATTATTGGCTCTAGCTTCTAGGAAAGCTTCAAAAGACTGTGATTCGTCTTTTCTCAGCTTCAATTGATGCTCAACAACCTCCTACCATCCAATTCCATGAAAAAACAAGCAAAAATCATGAATTTTAGCCCTTTCTAGGTTTTTTTACCATGCCCAATTAAAATTTAATGGCAATAACATTTTCCAAATCCACATGCAATCCAAAATACAGAGTTGCAACCAATCAATTGATCTAAACTTGCTGGATTTTGAATTCTACCCTCCATTTTGTGCCAAAATCATGGAAAACAAGCCAAATTGGCCACAAAAGAGCCTAGAATCCAAATGCATGGGAAGATCCAACATGCAAACTGAATTTCAACTACTTCAAAGTGAATTAACTTGCTGGAAATTTCAGATCCATAACTAGTTTTGAGCTACACATGCTAAAACCAAAGAAGACACCAAAATTGATTTCCTAGCACAATTCTCCATAAACCAACAATGAATTAGAGAGAGATATGGAACTCTCATACCTTTCTAAACTCCAGTTAGTGTGTTCTGGGCCTCACAAGGATATTAGTTACTTTTGAGTCACATCCGGTATGATGTGGCATAACTAACAGCTTGTTTCACTGGAGTACCGTGTATCCAAGACTAGGAGTATATTGTATCCTATGTACTGGTCATGGACATAACACCTAACCTTACCACATAACCAGTAACAAAAACAAAAAACAAAACCCATTTATTGATGTTCTTGGCAGTCCAAGAATCAAGAAATGTGTGTTTCTTGATCCTTGGGCTCTCAAAAAATGTTGTCTAGTTAGTTCTTGTTTCTTGTTTCTTGATTCTTGCTTTGGTGGAATGTATATTAGTTTTAGTTTTTAGGATCTGCTCATTTCGACTTTGCAGTAGTTAGAAGTAGGATTCATTGTTTGTTCTTGGTTGAATGCATTTGGTTACATGTTTGGTTTTGAATGCATGTGATACGGTTCAAGAGTGACCTCCTCGAGTGTCCTTTGACAGGCAGGACAATACTACTACGATGATATCAGACCTTGTTGTCTGATCTGGGCTTTGAACAAAAATGTTAATCATCAAGAAGTGCCCAAGAAGCCTGGTAACAAGCAAAATAGTTTTGTAAACAAGACAAAAAAAAAAAAAAGGAACTAGTAAACAGATTCTAAAGCAGAGAATAACCAGTAGATAGACAGAATTTGTCTATAGTAATATGAGCTAGCATGGAATGACACATCCTATTAACACGATATTCCACTTTCTACACCAAGTCAAGAGCTTGGGTAGCATATTCATCTCTTGGATAGGCTTCCACAATCTGATCAAGAAAGCACTCGCTCCTTACCTGCATGAATATCAACAAATTGCATATTTGAGATAGCTCATCTACCACCTTATGACAACCTACTAGATTAATGTTTCATTTCCAATGAAATTCTTGAATGAGCTCCTCCCAACAAGTTTTCTAATCCTTTGAATTAAGTTGATGGCACAAGTACTTTAGAGTATGATGATAAAAAAAAATAGTGAACTGGGCACCGGGGCACCATACAAGTAGTGTTGCCAAGACTTAAGAGCATAAGTACTCTCTATCATAAGTTGACCCATCTCATTTGAGATTCTTGTTATAAAAGGCCACAAGGGCACCATTCTAGCTTAATGAAGCAACTACGACCATGCTCTTTGCATCTAGCATGTTTTGTGGATTGTGATCTCTTAACAATCAACGTTCCATGAATGTTCACGATTGCATAAATGATTAATCCAATGCAAGAGATTGTTACTTCTTCTCCTATTATTTATGCTTTATTGTGGATGCTCCATTATGGCATGATGGCTGGTATTGGTGGTTTGGCGTCTTTTGAATGAGTGATGATTCATGAAATGTATCTCATGGCTTATTTTCCATTCTTGTCTTTTTTTGCACTTGCTCATATAGGGAGAAGGTTTGAGCTTACTATGTGATCATGATCAAGAAAATAGGATGCTACATTGCTTGGGGTCATTACTTGTTTGCTATCCTTATAGAACAAATGGCTATACTCCACATTATTTATTCGATTAGCATCGTTTGTGGTGACTATCAAGCAAGAGGAAACAAAAAATTTATGTTGTTTGCATCATGAGCGTGATAGGACTGTGATCATTAATGGCCACATTCTCAAGTGTTGGGCACATATTTAAGCTCTCCCAATATATCAAATATTTTCATGCAATATTCACAAATTTCATGGTAAGGATGATCAACCAAGGCATTTTTTACAATGTTATGATATCTTAAACTACAACTAAAAACTTCTTGAAGCCCATGATAATACTCGTTGAACACAACACATAATATATCATTTTAAAGTTAAATAAAAAGCCAAAAAGATGGGGTGAGGGAGGCTCGAACTCCCGACCTCAGGATTACTCGTAGCTATGAGACCTACGCGCTAGCCAACTGCGCCACCACCCCAGCTGCTTTTTCTAACGCAAAGAACATACTATTAAATTTGTGATGTCTTATTTCTCCTAGGAATGGCTCCTGTTTGTGTGTAATTTATAAAAGCATACATCCCTGCAATTCTTGATCGCTGCGTCATTTGATCGATCAACGACGACGTGCCTCATCACAAATTTTTACAATGGCAAACACGATCCAGCTCTAGGAACGGTTCGTAGCTATAGCATTCTTCTACCATGAAAATCATCAGGACTCAAGATGTTTTCACCAAAATAACCCAACTTTTTTAGTCAATTCCATAAATAGCACTCAATAGGTTTAAAATCTCAATGATTCCATTTCCCCTCTGTGGAGCTTGTACTTGCATGCCCATTGCAGTTAAGTTTATAATCTAGAATGCCATGATTCTCTCAGCAAACACACACTGTTGTTGAATGAAATCACTTGCCATGTGAACATATGATTTTGCAGCATTTAAGTACGATAGAAGAAATGCTGGATTGTTTCATTGGCAGTAGCCATTTGGTCCGAATGCTAGGTCGTTTTCTCTACGTGTCTAACTTTCTGCAGGTCATTCAGAAATGATGAGTTTCATATTTTCAATTTGTCACTCCCCGATCTTCAGCTTTGCAAAAAGCAATTTCAGGAGAAGCTGGCAAATTTCAAATCGGAGTCCAATGGGTAGTCAATATCCAGCCAACAGCGCATTGGAAAGAATTTCAAATCTTCCTTGAAGACATTGCGTTATTCAGGAGAACCCTACATGGATTCAACATTGAAAAGCTGACGAATTTGGTATATGATTTCATAATTGGTACTAAGGTGGTTCTGTTCTCATCAAATGGCAGCATGTAAATAATAAACGATTTTTCATATAATCAGGAAACCGCTTCATAGAAAATCAAGCCAACGCATTTGCAACAACACTAGCAGCTTCTTGATCATTTACATTACATGCAGCATGTTCTCTGGATTCCCGAAGTGTTCAAATTTTTTGGGGGAATCAACAATGTCACTGCATGCATCTGCATTGTAATGTGTGTTGCTACTAGCACAGTTAAAACTTTTTTTCTCCAGCTGTTTGGGTAGCTGCTTGCAGGTGTAATCAAGCGAGTATTCGTACTTTCCAAAGCTGAAACTTTCAGATTGCATCAGAGTAATATAACATCTAGAGGGACGAGAAGTAACTTTCGTTTCCCATCAACGGTCTGTCCCCCAAAAAAAAGTTTCTGGCTCTTTTCTGGCATCCTACCAGAAATGTGAAAGATAACAGCCAGGGAGGCACTGTTCCTAATAGGACTGATATATAGGACTTCCGTACATCAAAAGAGAGAACCTATCATGTATTCACGTACTTTTTTCATGTTTTTGTCCAGATTCTTTATGCTAAGGATCTTATTTATCTTTCAATTTTACTTGCAGACTGGGTTTGTAACACACTACAATTTGGTGATGAAGATGGCTAAGAATCATTTATGTTCAGGATCATCACACCTTTTCAGAATCGATCGCCAAACATACTCTTTTTGAAGCCTATCTAATATCTTGTTTGATAATAATGAAGACTGAACTTTACAAAACGACGTTCAGCTAGAGAACTTGTGTCACAACTGACTAACTCTTCGAAATCACCCATTTGAACTTTCTCATTCTGTGGTGTCTGTCCGTTATTATGAGAGCTTGCAAATCTTCGGTGAAGATGGGAAATGCCCTAATTATGTGAGTTCAAGAAAGCACCTAGATTTTAATTTTACTGGGCTGAATGATGTGGTTGCGAAGATTTTTGGCCTTGCCGTAGGCAGGGCTTATTGTATTCATGTTTGGTTTTAACCTGATTGTGATCTTTTTATTTTTTTTTTAAATTAAAATATTTATATATATTTTTTTACTCCTTTAAAATTTTTGTGCACGTGGTTATTTCTTGATTTTTTGAAAAAACATAGTGTTTTTATTTTCCAGGACTTCATGAATCTTAAATGAACTTGGAGCGTGACAATTCAAAGTTTGGAGTGCGAAATTTGAAGTTTTATATTGTTTTTGGATCACGTTTCTTTCCTTTCTGGATTTGCTCATTGTGGTTGCATGCGAAGGCAGCTGTGGCGTTCCCAAGCTGGCTTTGCTCGTTGTGCTGCATGCAATAAGCAGTTGTGGCGTTCCCAAGTTGGGCTGTCTTCTCGCACATGAGCCAAAGCGTTTCTTCTATTAAGAAACTAGTATTTCACAATAATTTTCTGAGCACAGAAGCACTTGTGAAAGAAATACCTCAGTTTGTATCGCAGCACGATTAGCTTGATTTTGCTTACTTACTAGATATTTCAGCATCGCCAGATTGTTTTTCCTTGAAAGCCAAGGAAAAATCCATCTCTCTCTCTCTCTCTCTCTCTCTCTCTCTCTCTCTCTCTCTCTCTCTCTCTCTCTCTCTCTCTCTCTCTTGTGCAAGCACACACACAGGTGAGTCTAGTATTGACGCTAGGAGACCGTCTAAAATTGAAGCATCACTTACAACCCATCTGGAGAATTTGCGTTGTGATCTTGTGTATATTTTTCTTAATCATATCAAAGCTTTGCCTCGTAGATATAAATACTAAACAATTTGTTTTGGTCGTGAGCACAGTATTTCTGTAATATCTATCTATATGCATACTAGACTACTGCACTCATTTTATTCTATGTCGATGCTTAGTAATCGCCAGTTGTTGGTTTATGTGTTGTGCATAGTACCAATTCTGCATTCAGGTCCCTTTTTTTATGTACGAATCTACGAAATGTATTGTAATCTCGAGTCTGCATAAGAATTTGCTTGGAACTACAAGTATTTCTCAAATCTTAAGTGCAATTAAAAAATGGCAGTGAGATGCATGGTACTGGTGCCAAAGTTCAACGAAGCTATGATGTTTATATTTAGTAAACAAGGTTTTCGAAACAGTATTATGGACCTCTATTTGCCTCAGATCATACTATGATGAGAATGCCTTCTGATTTTCTGTGAAGGATTTGGATAGATTTATAGAGATTGCTACAGTTATATGTGAAACAATCCACATTCATTCAAAGTATCTTAAGAATTAGTTTTTAGTAAGCATTTGAAATCTCATATAACCTTATCTATACAATCTCCTGAAAAAACGCAAGATAATTCACATGCATCGCGGTGGTGGCTTCGTCTGAATAAAGAAACTTAATATAGGAGCAGGCTTGCTATAGGTACCCCACTTGGCATTCCACTGCTTCACATGGACACAATGAGCAATTTTCGTAAATAACAATCAACTTAGACAAGAATGATTGGGAAATAGTCTTAAACAGTACTGTGGATGCCATTGACATGTTAGAACTTAGATGACAACATTAAAACAGTCGCAAAACTTGCCATTTGCAAGCGTATTACGTCTATCGCCATAGATCAGTATCCACAAGGGCAGAGGCCTTACTCTAATTTACTATGATAGACTTACATGATGGAACTTGCGATCTTATAAAGAGCTCTTAGAGCTATGAAAGGCAACGTAGAGCTGTGTGAAGATGATCTTACGCAGACATCAGTTGGCGTGAGCAAGTCAAATCGTGAAGCTTATTTTATTTCCATGAATTCTCAGTGCACACTGCTCATGAAAAGTTCCTAGTTTTATGGAGCCGAAAGACTCGTGAGTTTACGCTTTAGATAGACATGACCTATTGTAAGTGTGGTATGAGAAAAGGGATGAGAACTCTTGACAAGGCGAAAGCAACTGTGAGATTGGTGTGATTGTTACCAATGCCAACTAACCATGCCAGTATGTGCTGATACGAATAGTCCGAACAAGAAACGAGTGATAGATCTGTTGGAAATGATTTAATTGAATCGTTCTAGAATCAAAGACGTAAAATCAATGAGCTACCTAATTTGTCATCGACAAAGCTACAGATAAATTATCTGCAGGCAGTGATTCTCTCTGAGCTACGGGAAAAGGAGCTGTAGCATATGGATTCTCAAAACGACAGTCAAATGACGTAAGATGTCCAGTTGTACTAGGGTGATGCGATTATGTTCTAATGGAGCAACACCAGGCTGCGACATGAAAGCAGAAAATTATCCCAATATATATCTACCTAATCACTCTAACAATATACGTGACTCTAACTTGGACGTGGAGTACTAGACTCAGTTCGCTTGCTTTGAGTAATGAGGGTTATAATAGCTCCTGCAAACAGCTAAAAAATCTCAACGTTTCAATCTTTTCGAGCTCCTAGTCTAGTACTAAGGCTCATCGAACTCACCGCTCAATTATTTTCCCTTGCTGAAATATACTCTCTCTCTCTCTCTCTCTCTCTCTCTCTCTCTCTCTCTCTCTCTATATATATATATATATATATATATATATATATATATATATATTCATCTTTTTGAACTTCAGTTTATTACTTTTAAATCTGTCAAGCATTTGAACATCTCAATTTCTTGACCGCTTCTCTAGAATTAGCCATTGTAGTCATAAATGAAGAAACTATAGTTGATTCACATTCGTTATAAATCTAGGAACTGAAAAAAACTGATTGAAATAACAGAATAGATTCAACACTTGATATACTACTCTTTACTTCAACAAATGTTTGATAGCAGAAATGTGCGCACACATCAATCTCGGATGGTAAAAAAAAGACAATCTGTAAAACGAAAACTTGATTCAATTAACAAAAGTTGTATGCATACACAAGCGCATCTATCTCTATATGTATCTATTATTTGCACTATCTATTTATATTGATCCATAGCTACACTTGCTTATTTACAAGGTAATCACAATCTATGTAGAGAATTACAAAAAACTTAGTGTTAAATCTATTTTGTAATTCGTTCTAACTAATCAACCAATCAATTGTCATCACTCATGAAAATCTTATATTGACTCGACTATTAGTCATGAAGGTCAAGATAGTTGAGATAGTCTAGACCTGATATAGTCAATGTCAAAATTTAGATTTCATGAAATTCATTTGTCGATTTTCCAATGTCCATATATTTTCCATTTTAACTAATTGTTTTTTTTTTATGGTTCCTAATCTTTTTACGAGCACATTAACAAATAAAAAAGGTGCTTTTGTGAAGAAAAAAAAACTTGACGACATTTTGTGTTATTTTGATGGTCATATATCTTTCACGAGCAAACTTTTCATGGTTTCCAAATGTCATGAAATCTACTTGATATTTTTTCGAGGCTCTTTTTTCTAGATTGACTTCTTTCTATTTTCCTTGGTCGAGTTTACAATGTTCATATCTATGTTATCTTGGAATTTGGTGCAGTGAAAAACAACAACGGTCGATTTATTGTGCCCAATACTATGCAATCATCCATACTTTCGTAATCATTACTCTATGATAATAATTAAAAATTCCCATTATAAGTCATTACATTTGGATTTTCTTTTATTGATTTTAGAGTCACTATAGAGTGAGGGAGAGTGTCTTTGAAAGGAAAAAAGAAAAATCTATAAAATAAACTTACCTA
This sequence comes from Diphasiastrum complanatum, assembly GCA_029204225.1. Classification (NCBI taxonomy): domain Eukaryota; kingdom Viridiplantae; phylum Streptophyta; class Lycopodiopsida; order Lycopodiales; family Lycopodiaceae; genus Diphasiastrum; species Diphasiastrum complanatum. The sequence continues at coordinate 39,147,034 of CM055112.1, read as the reverse complement.
AATATGATTTAACCAAGGCAGGGCCATGTGGCCTAGCCACTTCCCCTTGTTATAATGTGTTGAATGATGCTGCTATCCATCATACCAATTATACCCACAAAGCAAACAAGAACTATTGCACGTGCAACGGCCTTCGGGCATACTAAGAACAAACCTCCCTATAGGTAAGCCAAGACCCTATCCACCTTCACAAAAAATATTTCTAAAGTTGTCAACAAAAAATATGGTTCTTCAAGACATCCGTGAAATGAGATTTCGTGATAATGAAGAAAGCAATTGAAACACCGGGGGCCTATTACCATTTTAGCTACATGCAACTACAAGTTCTTCTGACGCTGTAGCTAACCTTATTTGTGCATTTCTTTGATATTTGAATTGATATTAAGAGACAAAGGCACAATGAAAACTCTATTATTTATTCATAGATAGCTTTACTCAACAATCCATCAAATACTACTATAAAACAAAAACATATTATATCACAAAGACCTTGCCATAATGGTGAAAAACTTGCAAGATATTACACTATTACTACCACTACCACTACCACAAAAGTAGTTAAACCTTTTATAATCGTAGAACTATCATTGCATGTTGGGATTTAAAATGACTAAGAATTGTGTTTAAAATGATTTTGCCAACATATATGATTCCTTTGATGATAGTTTCTTACAATGGGTTTATTTTTTTGACCATGAAATATGTTCCTCATTTTGGATTTTTGAAGTTCACTTGGCAAGGATTCACAAAATATTCACAATTAATCATATTACATTCAGAATATTTCAATATTCACAATAATCACAATCAGTATTCACGATCAATATTCTAGAGTATCACGATCAATATCATAGTTTCATTATCAGTATTCATAGTTTCAGAATTATTATTCACAATTTCACGATCAGTATTCACAGTATCACGATCAAAGTATTCACATTTTAATATTCATGTATTGGTATTCACACCTCAATCCATCAACTCCTCATCCAACTTGCAAAAAGGTCAAACACAGCGCAAACAACAAAAAGAGATTGAGGATGGTGAGTAGTAGCAAAAGTAGATGAGAGAAGATAAGAGGGCAAAACATAATTGAGCTTGCAAGTCACAAGAGAAGCCATGTGTTCTTTTTTTTATGTGTCTTCTTTCAGCGCTTGCATGCAAGATAAAATGTTGTAAAGAAGATAAGAAACCAACAAAGGTGCATGATGGGCGTAAGCTTCATCAAAAAAGCTAAGTTATCATTAAAAAAAAGAAGCTTAGCTACGTGGATGCATGCACAGAAGAAGAGGAGACTTTACCTATAGATTCTGCCAAAGAAGATTAATCGTCAACTTATTGCATACTACAAAAAAGGCACACAAAGCAGCAAGAACATGTTTGAGACTGTAAAATGGACCTCAACACATACAATTAAATTCAACCTTAAAGCTACAACCACTACCTCAAAACAAAGATGATCATTTAGCACAAGAGTTACCATAGAAAATGAGATCAAAGGACAGCTTATTTGAAAAATATGACAATTTCATGATAATAGAAGAACTATACCATGTGTCGGAGGAGAAATCGGTGTGCCAAAAAACTCTTATACTTGTCTTTCAACACCCTAAACAAAGCGCTTGTAATGTTAAGAACTTGTGAGATTTATGTATTCCTCAATGACATAAATTCATGTAGGAAATGAGTAGACTTAGGCAACTCTCTCGAAAATAATATTTTTTTACAATTTTTAAATCTAAAATTTTGGACATCATTACAGGAACAAACTAAATCATGATTCAAGATAGACTGATAAAGATATAAAAAAAAATGCAACCATGCTTATCGAATTTAAGCATTCCAAAAAAAAATCATCAACCAAGTCAACATGCACGCAACAATAGGAAAAGTAGGCTTATCTCTGTTTCTGCTAGGCATCATTGAAGTCATATGTAGGTAGAAGCACAAATGCGGGACTCATCAAAAACCATAGAAGCAAGTGGGCATAGGGGTCGGAGATTAGCAACACGAGCTAGATTCATCTCATTTGCATTCAATTTTTGCGTGAAAGTCATTGATGCTAGCCACAAAAAAAATTGATGAAAAGCTTGTATTTACTATCAGCAGAGTGGCTATTGGATTCCTAGAGATAATGTTGCTCGAATTTTCAAATGATGATAAAATTGGCCTAGCAGAAATGTCAAGAAAAGAGGGTGGATATCGGACATACCGGTTGTGAGGAGTGATATCAGTCACATGGCATCATCCGGTTGGCTAGGAAGTGGCATATTCTAAGTCATAGCAGAGATTTTGAAACGTTTTTAATCTGCACCGTAGATTCACAACTGCTATGTCTAGTATTCGTGATCCAACGGGGGGCTACGTGTTGTAGCACTTCTCGCCGCTCCAGCGGTTCGGAGTGCTACAGCCAGTAGCCCACCTCCGCATCTTGAATACCCAGTCCATATTTAGACAATTAGTTGACGAGTCCTAAACAGAATCATCATATGATGTAATATTATATCATCTCTGCATGCAATAAGTAATCTATTAGATGCAACAAAACAGATAAAGACCTTAACAAAATTTTCAGTAGAGAAACCAAAACATGCGAGAAGCTTAATTTACTAGAAAAACAAAAGAATATTGCATGCCACATGGATTTTAAACTAACAATCATTCTCATTTACACTTATGCAATGATCTTACACGAAATCCTTATCAAAAAAACATCATCTACAAACGATATAAGTTGACAACGCAACAGAAATCGATCGACACAATCACCACAATACATCATCAAGTACTTCAAGACAAGAATCACAGAATTGCTCACCATCAACTGTATATTCACATACTCCCTTTACAAGTGCAAAGGGAAGCATCTTAAGTGCTCAACATGGGCTCGTAAAAGAATCAACCCGATAACTCCAGAACTAAGCAAAATGTGTCACAATCAAGCTTAGAAAGTAACCGTAAAAAAATTACACTTCAATTATTGCTAATTTAAGTCCCTCCCTCAATAATCAATGTCTCACTTGGTCTATGATCTATGCTATTCATGGAACATACCTCCATAAGAGTATCATACTGTATATTGACAAGTACTTCAACAAAAAAAACTTTTTACATAATTGTTTCTATGCCAAGTTTAGCTCTAAAAGTCCAATTTTTTTCTTACTTAAGGCTTTTGTAAATATATCAGGAAATTGCAACATTGTAGAGCAATGCATAACACTAATATCTTCATATTGTAACTTTTCATGCACAAAATAATGTTTTATTTCAATGTGTTTAGTTCTTTCATGAAAGACTGTATTTTTGGCCAACTGTATCCCGCTTTGGCTATCACCGAAGATAATAGTGGGGTGTGTTTGTTTCATACCAATTTCATTCAACAATATTTGCAGCCAAACAACTACTTGAGTAGCAGAAACACTTTATACTCAACTTCTGTTGATGAAAGAGAAATAGTGTCCTGCTTCTTACTAGACCACAAAAAACAGCTATTCCCAAAATTGAAAGCATACCCAGTAGTTGACTTTATATCATCTAATTGCTAGCCCAATCAGTGTCAACATAACCTTGTAGTCTAGGTAAATTGTCTTGCTTTCTATAAACCAAGCCAAGGTTGGGTGTGCCCTTCACGTACCTCAAGATCTTTTTTGTTGCTTTCCAATGATCCAAAGTAGGCAATGGCATGAATTGATTAATCAAGCTCATAGCATAGCAAATATCAGGGTGAATAGTCATAAGATAAATCAAACTTCCAACTAGTTGACGAAATAGTGTAGCGTCAACTTGACCACTATCATCAATATGAGATAGCTTCTTACCAGCTTCACATGAAGTGATGGAAGGTTTGCACTCTATCGTATGGTCTGCTTCTTGCTGACCCAGAGTATTTCCACTCTTGACGCAATGGTGCATCCTCCTGAGACACTTTTACAGTGGCCTTTGAGAGATGCCCAACTAGCATCACTGTAGGAAATCATCTGAAAACCTGCATCATGATAATAACACAAACCATAATTCTTTGTTAATTGAACATATTGCAAAATTTGTTTTGCAATCTTCCAATGTGTCGAGCCAGGATTCGTGCAAAATTGGCCCATCCTGGACACTGCATAGGCAATGTTAGGGCATGTATTGTCTGCAAGATACATCAGCAATCCTATCAACTTCCTGTAAGGTGTGAGCTACATCAATTCCCTCTCTGCCTCAGTCCTCGAACAATTTTTGTTCATTAGCACCGTTTTTGCAAGCATTGGAGCATTCGCTCCTTTGCAATTCAACATCCCAAAATCCTCTAGGATTTTTTGGGTGTATCTGGACTACTGAAGGTACATCTTACCTCCCTCATAGTCCCTTTCAATTTGTAAGCCAAGGTAACACATGGCCTCTCCCAGATCCACGATCTCAAAATATTTTGAGATGTCTTTCTTCACTTCAACAATCAGCCTCTCACTCTTGCAGATTATCAGGATGTCGTCCACATACACAGCCACAATGATGATCTTTCCATCTGTAATTCTAACATACACATTGGAATTAGCCATCTTTCTTTTTTGTGCCATTGTCGAGCTCGATTCGAGATGTATTCGCCACTTCGATCTGTCCTTATCTACTTCACTTTGTTGCCGGTGCATCTCTCTGCCCAATTCACATACTCTGTGAATTTATCAAGTGCTTCTGATTTATTCTGAATAAAATACACTCTGGCGAATTTACTATAATCATCAATGAAGGTTATGTAATATTTCGAGCCTCATACTGAGATCACATTGAAAGGCCCACAGATGTCAGAATGCACTAACTCCAGAATCTTAGTCGTTCTGTAGGAGTCTTTGACGAATAGAGTGCGAGACATCTTACGCTTCAGGCATGCATCACAGGTGGTCGAATTGTTCGCATTCGAGATGTTGACCCCTGTTATTGCTCCATGATGACTTGCTTGGTAAAGTGCCATCGAATCCATGTGGCATAGTCTCATGTGCCACAAAGTGTCTGGCGAATCATCATGAGTCTAATGCACCTCATCAACATACAGGCATACCTTCAGGTGATATAGATTATCTTTTTTTCTGCCTTGAGTGATGAGGGTACTGGTACTGGCATCAATAACATTGCATGCTTCATCAGAAAATGTCACACGCATCCTTGCATCAGCTATCTTTGCCACAAAAAGCAAGTCTTGCTATAGTGTAGGCATGAACAGAACGTCTTCGAGTTGTCTGTCTCTGCCATTTGTGTTGAGCCAAAGTGAACCAATACCGTTCACTTGATATTTGGATCCTTCTCCAAGAACAATGAATCTTGAAGAATCTGCACTTATAAAATCAGACATAATTCGTCTTGATGTCACGAAGTGTGAGGTAGATCCTGAGTCTAGGATCACCTCATGTGTGTCAGGTGTTGACACTGCACACACATCTGCACAAATGTAGGTGGTCGAACAATTTTTGTCCGATCTCTCTTCACCCGTTTTTGAGCTCTCAAGCTCCTCGACATAGGACGAACTGTTACTGTTCTCCTATCTGCTTTGTGCTGATTTGTTCCTTGGGTTCAGGCGACAATCCATGGCTACATGACCCTTCTTGTGGCAATGGAGACATTCAATTTTTGGATTGAGACAACATGTATCGACTGTGTGCCCATCTCGTTTGCATCTCACGCAAGTCTTTTTTTTTCACCTTGCTATTTCGACCTACCTTTGTTCTTCCACTTGCCTTTGCTAGTCCCTTCTGCTTGCTGATCATGATCCTGCCTTTGATTTGACTCCCTCTTAGGCTTGAGTTATTTCTTGGCCTTCTCCTTGTTGCTGTAGAGGGCTTGATCATAACCATCAAGGTGTTCTCTGACCTCGACTTCCTCTCGAATTTTGACAATTGTCTTTTCGAGGATCATTGTAGGATCTTTCGCGAGCAGGGTTTTGGTTGTCTTGAAAGATCTGGGTAAGGCTCTCAACAGGTAAGTGAGCTGCTTCGCAGCTGACACTGCATTTTCAGCTCCAGAATTGTGTAGTGAGAGGAATAGATCCTTCATCTTCCTTACAAAAGAAGTGAGGTCTTTCCCATCCCATTATAGATTTGTCAGCTGATCTTCCAGCACCATACCCTCACGGTGATTTTGATCACCTAGGAGACATTTACAACTATGTATCCATCGATGTCATTGTAAAAAAGATCTTGTGGGATAATGCAGATATTGTCAACATGAATGTACTCGTTGTTGCCAATTGTCCATTATACAACATTGATGACGTTGTTGATTGTATGAATTTTCAGAAATATTCTTGATCTTACCATCAAAAAATTGTACAGGTACAATGTTGATGCCCTAAATTTGGCATTTATCTCCATTGGCATGTTTGACCTTGTTCCCATCATGGATTGGTGAAACGTTTTCGAACCAATCACATTTCCCGATCATATGTCTCGTGGCGCCTGAATCAATAAACCTCCTGGCACCATCATCTACCTGGGATGCTAATGCCAATGAGAAGACACTTGTTTCATCGTCTTCCCCATCATCTTCGGAGTCCCTACTTTATGTCAGCTTTCTTCTTATAGTATTCGCGTGCCCAATGGCCAAGTTTGAAACAATAGTAGCATTTTTCCTTTGTTCGTTTTTCTACTTTGATGGCGACTCTCCCTCATCTTGATCATCTTTGCCCTTCCTTGGAGCCATTTTCCAACCTTTTTGTTTGTCTTTGGCTAGCAATGCATGATCCTCCTATGGAGTTTGCCTTGACTTTACTACCTCTCGTCGTTGATCCTCTTGTAAGTTAATTCCGTGCAAATCTTCGAAGGTAGGCAATCTCTCCCTTGAGACAATACCACTTACAAACATTTGCAGGCCTTCCAAAACTCTGCTCATTGTGGTATGCACCAATTTGACATCTCTAATTGGTTCTCCGATCGCCACAAGTTGGTCTCTCAGCTCTTTGATCCTGGTGAAGAAGGATATCACCGTTTCACCTTCTTCCATCCTAATAGTGTTCAATTTTGAATTCAAGAACATAGCTCGAACAGGATTGCAAGTTTAAAATTGTGCTCCAAGAGCTTCTCAACCCCCTAATTGTCGTGGCATCACTGATATGGGTGAACACATGATTTTTTACTGAGAGATTGATCAAAGATAAGGCTCTTTGCACCTTCCTATCATAGGCCCTCATGTCTGTAGGAGTGGTGTTCGGCTTTACCTCAATGCCCACAACGACATCCCATAGCTCCTTCTCCATCAATAAACTCTTCATTTTGAGCTTCCATATGTTATAGTTGGAAGCCTCATCGAGTTTATTTGCCCAAAATTGCTTCATTGATGTTGGGCATCTCCAAATTGTGTGAAACTATCCCTATAGGCTATAGAGAGTATGTCGAGGCCAACGGTGATGTTAAAAGTCAAAAAAAAATTGACCTGCAATTGTTGGCTTACTAGGCCACCCGCCGCTTTACAGCCAAATTGGAAGCCAAGTCAGTTTCATTTTTTGAAATGCTCCTTACCACGAGTTCCCAACTTTGTGCCCTATAGTGTGAAGTCACATTTGATGTGTTTCGAACACTTTCTCCATGACAATCGCTCTGTTTTAACATATTGTACTTGCAAGTATAGTCATGGTGCTCTTTGTTTGGCCAAAAATAGGCTTAAGGACAAGAAAATAAAGACTTTTCTTGTTTTTGAACTATTTCTTCTCAATGAAGTTTAATGGTCTTCAAAATGACTTTCACTAGTCGTGCCCTTTCATGAATTTCAAAATGAAGATTTGTATTTGAAAAGGAGGGCATTTCTACCCATCAGTACTTCATGAGTCCCTTTCAAGAATGGCTCATGCAAAATCCGATGGTTCACATCGTTCTATTTAACACCATCAATTTATGGAATCTCAATCAGATGATTTTTGATGGTTTGGCGTGCTACACCCACGCGCTTTGGCCACTACAGCCTTGGAACACAAAGGTTCATTTCCCCTAATACTCCCTTCACGCAGTAGTAGGATCGTCCTGATCCGATTGTCTGCCACCTCTTCCATCCCGTTCTCCAGCATAGTATCAGAGCTATTTCTATAGCCTGATAAGCTTCCCACAAAACCTTATTACATTAGCCGATAGAAGAATTGTTTTTTTGTTCTATAAGTTGCATTAGATTTTTATTCTTACGTCACTAATAGTTATTATTATCATTCAGACGAATATCCACATGGATTTCCAAGGGAAAGCCAATCCTATCATGCACAAGCTTGATGGAGCCAATTACCATCTGCGAAAATTTAAGATGAAAAATGTGCTAATGGCTAAGGAATTGTATGACGTTGTTACAGGTGCAGAGGAAAGACCCGAAGCCAACGATGCTACAATCTCCTGATGGAAGTTGAAGGATGGCAAAACTTTTTATGCTAATCATCCTCAACATACCATGGATTTTATGGATTAGTTTGAAACTAGTTGGATGAATGCAAGTGATAAGGATCATTTCTGATTGCGATAGCATGATTAACAAAAACAATACAAGCATTCATCATCCACAAAAATCACACAACGAAAAAAGGAGGGCTTTTGCAAGCAAGCGATAGAAAGAAGGAGATACTCTCTCTCTCTCTCTCTCTCTCTCTCTCTCTCTCTCTCTCTCTCTCTCTCTCTCTCTCTCTCTCTCTCTCTCTCTCTCTCTTTTTCTCAAATGAAAAAGGTGGCTACAAAATGGTGTCACATGCCCTTATATAGACATTCCTAGGGTTAGGGTTTTTGGTTCACCCAAAATCATATGCCATAAGAACTTGACTTTACAAAGTTTATGAAACCAAATTCTATTTTAACTACTTGGGTCCCTTTTCACTTTGGGCCCATTTGAGAGTTGATCTACCTTTAATTCTTGCGCTATAGGCTTACGAGTACAGTGCACTTTTTATAGGTGTTTGACATTACAATTCATGTAGATTTAATATTTTGTCGACTCGGCCATGCTTTTATTCCCATAGTCATAAAATATCATAGTGAGGCACTGGGCTTTGTTTCTGCTCATTGGCCAGTCCGCTATTTGTCGACTTCTCTGGTATTGGCGCTCCCAGTATATTTAGATTCTGGAGCTCCTTTATCTGTGATTTGTCGACGCTCTCCATTGTAGTTTGGTGGCTCGACTTCGCTTTCTGATATCTTTCATGCACTTGTTATATCTTGAATCGCTTAGAAGAACCTTTACTAGAATCTTTTGTTGGAAATAGGATAGATAATAACAGCGGAAACTTCCTACTTCCAATGCATGACTACGCCTATAAAAAATTGAACAAAACAATAGTGATAAAAATCATGTTCAATCTTTAGCAACTAACTTTGAAATCGCTAGATACTAAGTGATTACGTAGCCAAACATAAAGTATTGAATTCTCAAATAATTTTTATTAGCTACAAAAGCAATATAGAGATGCATGCATCCTGACATATATTGAACGCAATAAGAAATAGTATTGATTCAAAAAAACAAAATCAGATGCTAATGAGCTCAAGACAATTTCGGATAGAAGCCGCGCACTCTAAGTTGCCTCAGAGTAACTGAGAATAAGTCTGATAATAAACGGCTCTGCTGATAACCAGTAGCGCAATAGCAACTCTAAATAAATCTTTAAAAACTGAGCTAGAATGCTCAAGAGAGTTCAAGCTTGAAAGCTTGATAGAGAGCTAACTACAATACTTTCTGATTGTGAACGACCTGCTTGATAAGAGCGTAGGAAGCGTCGTGTAATAACACTCAACTCCTTCACAATTCACAATAACATTTTCATATTATCAGATGATAAATGAGATGTACGAACAACTGATTTATACTAAGTAATTAGGTCATCAAATGCGATTGCTAGTTGCTGGAGTCTGTTGGCATTCATCTAGTTCCTTCTCAAAAATTGATTGCTGATAAGTGGTGAAAATTGGTCGTAAACAGTCTGTCTGCATAAATGAACTAAAATTGTCACTTTGCATAAATGAACGTAAACTGCCACAGGCGACAATGTCGGTTTTTTGCAAAAAATGTGACAATGTCCTAAAATCTCATTTCCTTCATATTTGAAATAGCCCCACACTTTGCCAGAGTCATTTCCTTAACATTTGAGGCACTTTGAAAAATACGAAAAATGCGACTCTACATTTTTACTTGTAATTCCTAACATGCAAAAAATACAAAAAAAGACGACGTTGCATTTTTACACAAGATTCCTGACAGGCGACAATGTCACAAAAATGTGAAAAATGCAACACTGTAATTTTACTCATAATTTCTAACAGGCGACACTGTCAGGGTTGTAGAGAGAGAGAGAGAGAGAGAGAGAGAGAGAGAGAGAGAGAGAGAGAGAGAGAGAGAGAGAGAGAGAGAGAGAGAGAGAGAGAGAGAGAGAGAGAGAGACTGTTATCAAACTCCGTGTATTTCTACAAACTGTGTAAAAGACTATATAAAAACACGAGAAAATCCGCAGAACTGGATAAACAATGGATGAGGATTAAAACCGATTAGTCGATTAGTAAGAAGGAGAATAATCCAACAATCTCCCTTAATCTGAATCCTTGAATGCCTTGACCTTCAAACTTAGTTCAACACAAAATCTTCTCTGTGCTTCCAAACTTAATGCTTTGGTCAAAATATTTGCTGTCATATCTTGCGTTCTACAATACTACAATCTGACCTCTTTGTTGAGAACTTTGCTTCTAACAAAATGATACTTTTGTTCAATATGCTTACTCCTAGAATGAAATCTAGGGTTGGTTGATAAGGCAATGGCACTTTGATTATCACAAAATAATAATGTCGGAGCAAATTGATTCAGACCGATATCTGAAAGTAAGTTCCTCAACCAAATTGATTTCTTTGTAGCTTGAGAGGCTGCGATATACTCTGATTCAGTAGAAGATAGAGCTATCGAAAATTGCTTGCGACTATTCCAGGAAATTGGACCATTGTTGAGGAAGAATGTAAATCTAGAAATAGATTTACGAGTGTCTACATCTCCTGTCCAACTTGCATCTGTGTAACCACTGAGTAAATTGAGTTTGTCGTTGCCGACTGTTCCATAACAAATGCAAAAGTCCATAGTAGCTCGAAGATATCTCATGACTCTGATAAGAGCCTTCCAATGTGTTACACAGGATTAGTCATAAACTGACTGAGAGAGCTGACTACAAAAGCTATGTTTGGCCTGGTACAATTCGTGGCGTACATAAGAGATCCTATAATATAATGGTAAGGATACTCACACATCTGCTGCTTCTCATGAATTGTTTGAGGACATTGGTCCTTTGACAATTTGGGACCTGGTTCCATTGGTGAGAGAGCTAACTTGCAATTAATTAATCAGATTATATCTGACTAACATGTTGTAGATGTACCTCTGTTGTGTAATGTAAACCAACTTCTATTTTCAATCTCTGAGGATTTGTATACCAAGGCAGAAATGAGCTTGGCCCAGATCGGTCATGTCGAATTCGGAAGATAACGTTGTCTTGGCCTCAGCGGAAACTTCCTACTTCCAATGCATGACTACGTGTTAGCCGATATTTCTGCACGAAAAATCGGGCTATGTTTAAAGCGATTCTCACAATTTTGCAAAACCGGCATGTAAAACCCGGCTATTACTGGTAAAATCATTACAAAGTTTCCTATAGATAGGGATCCCAGCCCGCCCAAAATGTGGCTAGAACAAATTTTGAGGCCTTAGAAATGGCCCATAGAATAGGTTACGGCCTTAGAATTGGCCCGATTATAATAGCCGGCACTGTCGAACAAATTTTCCAATGTACTTTGTTATTTTTTATTAATATAAAAATCGCCTATTGTGTTTTTCAGGGAACTGGTTGTCTTAAAGAAACCCCAAGTCATGAGTGCTCGCCAATACCAATACACGAAACAACGGCAATGAGAAAAATTGACTCGCAACAAATTGTCGAAAATTATGGGACAATGTCAAGGAAACTGTAACAAATAAATAGGCAAGTTCCAGTGCAAGTTGAACGACATCCCGACAATGCAACTCGATGACTTGGACAATGGGTAGTAGGTGCACAATGAAAAAATACAAGTGGAGGCCAAAAGTGCTTAACAAAAATATCCTACCTAAAAGTGGTAGGAGTTGACCACAAATAGGCATGAGGACTATCTAATTAAAAAGAGTAATGCTTCTTGGTTTTCAAGGGAAAGCTCGAACTTGAGACCAAAGAAACTTTGGATGTCAAGCTAACCAACCGAGCCAACCCCGTTGGTTTAAAAAGAGTAATGAAGTGAGGTACTTACCACTTACACCACCCACAAGTGCAAAAGAGGAAAGTGGCTCACACATGTGGTACCTTTCTACCCATGGCGGAGATCCATCTTGAAGGGTACCACTTGTGGTCAAATCACAACTAAGGGATATACACAAAAAACAAATTTTGTGAAGGGCTTGAAGAATGAAGATATGGCATTTTGAACGGGAAGGTGTGAGAGATGCCTATAAAAGGGAGAGACCTTTTGGCATTCACGTGGAAGGGTGAGAGAATGAGGCCAAGAAGATTGAGAATTCTTGTTGAAGGTGAGAGGATGAGAAGATGGGAGAGAGAACGTTTGAGGGTGACTATTTTATGCATGTTTAGGATTTTGTAATGCCTGAACATAAAGCGACTTTGAGATGTGGAGTGGTATGGAGTTGCTCATGAAGATCACCTGAGGAACTAGTGTTTCAATTTAACCGAGCGAAAACTGGCTGTGAGTGGATCATAGTCTGATCAATCCGGAAGGCTCTTCCGAACAGTGGGCCTTGATACCAATGAGGAACGCATACAACTACGGCTCTATAGGATACTACTGACCAGCACATATTCACCTGAGGAAACACCAATACTGGTGTGAGTGTCCTCGTTTGGAGCTATAGAGATCTCCTGGATTTTTTTCTATGGTTACTGTTGTTAGAGCCTGAGTGATGACTGACCTCTGAGTATATAGTTCTGTGTGCACATTTTGTTTCTGCTGCCTGGTCTTACAGTGACCTGCTGCCTAAAACACAAGCGATACCTGCGCCACTGTCCGCAGCAATGGATGGTTATCTTGTCAGCACTCAGGCTATCTTCCCCACGATCTGATGCCTTGAAGAGTTACAGTGCAACCTACTCCACCGTTGCTGGCGAGCGCTCCCCATCTGATCATTGCTGCTCATCTATGGCTGCTAAGATCTAACAATGGTTCCCTCCACTAAAGCTCTACTTGGGCTTGATTTGTCTACGCTGGCTCGTTCTGCCTTTGAGCGCTGATCTTGGGTGTTCCAATACAATGACTTGGATTGTAGCAGAGCAGTATGATGATCCCCCGAGTGCAATGCAACAGAACCCGATCTAAAGCTGGAGGATAAGGCTGAGTTCTCATGTTTTGTGGGCAGTCGGAATCGCAGTTCTGAGAGTTTAAGGATGGGAATCGCACTTCTGAGTTTAAGAAGGGCCAGGATCCTTGTGAAGTTTCCATTCTGCCTTGAAAATCTTGTATGTGGGTCGGTTTGAGAATCGAGTGGACTAAGAAGGACCTCGCTAACCAATGGACAAGACATGCTTGAGCTCATGACTGGGCGGTTCTCTTGAAGGCAAACCGATTTTCCTCCACACAAGGTATATTTCTCACATCCTTGATGCTGGTTTTGCTAGTCAACTCATTTGCGATTTTGAGTTATGAGGCTCGACTTTATGGTTTACGTGTTGTTAACATTGCTAGTATGGCATAACATGGATTTGGCTTGACTTCGTTCTTACTTTGGTCTGGATTTGCTTAGTAATGACCATGTTAGCTAGCATGCTAATTGTGGCCCCTCAAATTATGTCTGTAATTGTCGAAGGATGAAAGCTTTAAGTGTACGATGCTTGGTTGGGAAAAATTCTATTTGACATCGTATTTGGCAATGAGTCAGTTTTGATTACTTGAGTCACTGGCCCAACCTCTTCGAAACACAAGAGTGGGTTGTCACCGTATGTGGTTGAAATACACCACCTCGGGTTGGGGTCAGCATAGTCACATCCATCGTTGGAATTGCCTAACGAAATACCTAGGCCTAAGGGTTGGCAAAATACCACTACTTATCAAACAAAGCGGTGCATATAACTGGCACCCCCACGTTGCACGACAAGTACCACAGAGATGACGTCCTATTTCTATTTGGTGTATGTGTAGTAGCTCTATCTTGTGTGCCTTAAAATTGTTGATTGAGTACTCATTGACACCTTAAAAAAATTGTAAGCACCACCCTCTTTACCGTATGGTCGATCAAAGACCAAATCCTATACTTTGAAGGCTTAAGGCTAGAGCCATAATGCCATGAGGTGGCCTTGGACCCGTAGCCTACAAGACTTTAGAGTAATGAGGATGTCCTTAATCACCCTCACCTAGAACTACGATATGGAAAGATAGGATCAATACGATCAAGAATGTTATTAAACCTCCTTGCAGCCATGTCACTCGGGACCTGGAAAACCCTCATCGGCTGGGGAGCACGGGGTGGTTGAGACGGCCCTCGGGATAAAAGCGGTATCCCTCAATCACTCACGTAAGGGCATTGTGGGCCCTTCGCCTTTTAGGGCTTCCTATGAGACCAATCCCCCGTCGGGAATTTTCCCAAACACTACGCCTATCAAAAATTGAACAAAACAGCAGTGATGGAAATCACGTTTAATCTTTAGCAACTAACTTTGAAATTGCTAGATACTAAGTAATTATGTAGCCAAACATAAAGTATTGAATTCTCAAACAATTTCTATCAATTACAAAAGCAATACAGAGATGCATGCATTCTGACATATACTGAACGCAATAAGAAATAGTATTGATTCAGAAAAACAAAATTAGATGCTAATGAGCTCAAGACAATAGCGCAAAAAATACGAAAAAGATGACACTGCATTTTTACACGAGATTCCTGACAAGCGGCAGTGTCGCAAAAATGCGAAAAATGCGACACTGTAAGTTTACTTGTAATTTTTGACAGGCAACACTGTCAGGGTTGTAGATAGAGAAAATGTGACACTATTGTCAAACTTTGTGTATTTCTGCAGACTGTGTAAAAGCACTTATAATTTTGCAAACTGTATAAAAACACGGGAAATCCGCAAAACTAGATAAACAATGGATGAGGATTAAAACCGATTAGTTGATTGATAAGAAGGAGAATAATCCAACATCTTCTAACAAGTCAAATGGACTGTACAGCTGTCAACACCTGGGAACATCTAAAATAAGTCTTTTTGAATCAATTTCGTGAGATCGATTATTTAATCAGAGTACTTGCACGATTAAACTCAATGCAGAAGAAGGAGAAGGGATCTTTGAAACTGTACACCAAGAAGGTATAGAACCTAATCGAAAAATTAGTTGGTTTTTATCATGTTGCTATGCAAATTGAATGGTACCTTGCAGGTCTACCATCTATTTCAAACAAGGGCCCATGAATAGGTTGGACGAAGTTATCGCGATAACTGAGAAATATGAAACATCAATAATTGCAAGGAAACGACGTTCCACCAAGAAGACAAAAAAGAAATCCTCAGCTTTATCCGAAGATTCAAACTTTGACGATGACTTATCCGATAGTTCGAAGTCGTCCAGTTCAAGTGAGGAATCGGACATTGAGAGTTCAAATTCTTCGAGAGATAAGAAAAATCACCAAAAGGAAAAGAACATGAAGAAGAAAACAAAACCTTCCAAGGAACTCCCTATGAGAATCGATAAAGAGTGGAAGAAGAATATTGTCGATTTGTCGAAGCAGATGTAGGATCTGAAAGTTTAAATATCTGAAGTATCGGACAAAAGGAACAAAGCTCCATCCTCTAATCCAGATGTCTGGTGCACGAAGTGCGGTTCTTCAAGTCATACATTGATGAATGCAGGGTAAAACAAGTATATTATGTCAAAAGCTCTTCAGGAGATGCTTTATATGTTCATGAAACAGATCCAGAATAACATTGCAATTACATACAAGGACCACCTACTAGCCTAGTTGTGCAATCAAAGGCAAAGTTTTCACCTAAATGATTTGTACCTGCTCATATTGTAAGCCAAGATCACAAGACTGTTTATGCACCTACGAATCTATCGCCAAAGCGAGTTGCGGGTAGCTGCTATAATTGCGGTGCTCAAGGCCATTATTCACATGACTGCCTAGAACCATGTCGACCATTCGACTGTGTTCCCGTAGGTTCAAAGTGTTCGGGAGAAGGACATACTGATACAGATTGCCCAAAGCCTAGTAAGCCGAAGATTTTGTACAAGTATGTGCATACTCCTAGTGTAGAAGCTAATTCAAAGACAAAATAACATCAAACACGAATTGGCCAAGTGATTTAGATGATGTTCTTAAAGTTTCAACTCGAAGTTCTTCAAAATCATCAAAATCTCCAATGGAGAGCTCTGTCAAAACTCGCAAGAATTAGAGGAAGCATCCTACAATGCAACAGAAGGTAAATAACTCCATTACCAAGAAAGACTTGAGAAACGATTCAGATCATGACCGGAATGCTACAAAACTATTTCTAAAGGATGCATTTGAAGAAGCAAAAGTTTTAATCAAAAATCAAATTAAATCCAATCCAGTTCAAAAGAAAGTAATTTTTGAAAAAAATGATGAAGATATACACCAGTCTAAATTATCCAAAGCTATTGTTGATTTTAAGCCGAAAGATAAGAAGCAGTATGATATTGTTTCAGTGTGAACTGTGTAGATAATAGTGGTGAAGTGGTGCAGTTACTGCATAATGAACGGTGACGTAGTCTGTATTGGATAGAGAAGAGAGAGAGCTTCCTATTGAGTGGTGAGAGAGTTGACAGATGTCGAGGGTGTCAAATGAGTCGAGTCGATTGTTTGCCCTTGTCGATGGAGTCGGAGTCGGACATGTCGAAGTCGATCTTGCTCTGCTTCAAAAGTTGACATATATACAGACTGTTCGACTTATGCGAGTAAGGTTGCATGCTGCTAAAGAGAGAGAACATTTACATAGTGTAAGAGTACTCAAGAGATGAATTCAGATGAGTAGGAGTAAAGATTAATTCCATCACTCCCCTTTAAGCTTAACTCTTAGGATCCTAAATGAAGTTTAATAAGATTGCATAAGACAACATTCTTCTCCCTTGATAGAGGTTTTGTCAAAATATTAGCCAACATGCTATCAAAATGACAATAACTTAATTCGATATCTTTGTTTAGAAGTTTCTCTCTAAGAAAATGAAATTGAACTTCAACGTGTTTAGTTCTAGAGTGAGTTCGTGGGTTCATAGATAGACAATGCAACTCTGGTTGTCGTAATAGAATACAGTTAGTTTGAATTGAAGGAACATCGGATCTTGAAGCAATCTTCTGAGAAAGATAATCTCCTTTACTGCAAAGGTGAGTGACTATGATGTATTTGGACTTTGTGGAAGACAAAGAAATGTATTTTTGCTTTCGATTATTCCATGGGATGGGTCCTCTTGCTAGAAAGCATAAATATCCAAAAGTGGATTTTCGTGTGTCCATGTCTCTAGCCTAGTCATAGTAGAAATAAATATTAAGAGTTAGAGCATCCTCTATATTTCAATTATAGCACAAAGCATAATTCTTCGTGGCTTGAATGTATCTTAATGCTCTCAGTAGAGCTTTCCATTGAGGTGTGAAGAGATTCGTCATATATTGTGATAGTGTGCTGACTATGTAGCAAGATCGGGCTGAGTGCATATCATGGCATACATGATCGATCGATAAGGGTATTTGCACATCTCCTTTTTCTCTGGTTCAGTCTTCGGGCACATGTCTTTTGATAGCTTTAATCCTGGATCCATAGGTGAGTCAATTGACTTGCAGTATTTGATGCCATATCTATAGAGTACACTTGTTAGATACCTTTGTCTTCTTTGTTTGCATTGTCAGTTAATCCCATGTTCTGGATAGGGGATACCCTTCAAATATTGTAAAATTCATTGCCAATGTGTCATGCCAAGATTCAAAGAGAATTGGATTGCTTGGTGCCATCCATTTTGATGTACTTGTTCTTATATGCCTTTTGGCATGGAAAAGACGTTAATAAAGCTTTTTCTTCTTCTTCTTCTTATTCTTCTTCTTCTCTCTTCTCTCTCTCTCTCTCTCTCTCTCTCTCTCTCTCTCTCTCTCTCTCTCTCTCTCTCTCTCTCTCTCATATAGAATATCATGGAGCGATTATTAAGCTCCGTAGGTAGGATTTCTTTCACTGTTCACCTCCCTTGAGAAGATCAACCTCTTGAGGAAAAGATCTAGAGCCAATGATGCCTAGATAAGCACAAATAAAGAAAGCCAAAAAAAGACCAAAAAGAGAAAAAGCAATAAAGATGAACGCCGCAAAAATCTAGACTATTCCATGAGTAGATCTGAAGCTTAGATTGACAACCTTAGCAAGCTTAGATTCCTAATCCTATCACCATGTTTACCCTCTATCTATTGGATCGAAGCCCAATATTACACGACTACCCAGCCAAAATAGATCCATAGAACCCTTTTTTTGCCCTCCTGATCCATTGATTATGAAAGCACGAAAGGGGTCCAATAATTTTTTTGGCGCCGTTGTCAAGGAGACGATGCTAAACAGTCCTAGAAGTGGATTTTATATTTGCATTTCTTTGCTATTTTTCTTTTTGAACAAGTTTATTACTCGCCTATAGGGTTTTTTTCACTGTTTTGTCATTTTCTTTACTCGCCACTTTCCCAGAGGCCACAATAGACATTTTACAATGATATCTAAGATATTCAATTCTCATGAAAATATAGATGGTCATTGTGTTTTTTTTTCCTTCTCAAAGTTGATACGGCACATCAAGCTCATATCAAGTACAATATTGAAGACATGTAAGTTTTAGGATTACATACTACAACATCAGATTTTTTTTTAAACGTATCTACTAGTAGAGCAAGAGATGAACAAATTTTAATATGAAAATGGTGAAATGATTCTAACACACAATCACTTCCTAAAAAATGATAACATTGTGGATATAATGCTAGAGAAATATCGAATAACATAAAGTTTCTGCTCCTACATGATCACATGGGAGTGTGAAAGTCCCTTAAGGGGTCTGACCTATTCAAACCCCATATTTTCACACTCCTACATGATGTCCTGGGGGAGTAGAAATTGTTGTTGTTTTAGGTCAAATTCACAATCTCCTACAAAAGTAAGATTAGTTCATTATAAATGAAAGCAACATGACGACTCAAGTTCAAGTACAACAACAATTCTTTTTGCAAACTTACTTGGAGCAGTGTTCGGAAAACCTCTTTGGGGTTTCCCTCCAATTTCCTGCATTTTTTTTAATTTATCAATTTTTGAAATTTTTTGCCTTGTAAATCCTACATCTCAGATTTTTTGCCGGCAGAATACTACATATTTATATTAATAAATTATCTTATTAACTCAATAAGCCTATGTAACCCAAGTTTCATAAGGATCTGCTTACTTTACTATAAACGCATTTCCTCCATATGATAATTATAGACATTAAATTATCTGCATTTGAAAAAAGTTATCGGTTTTTTAAGAGTCAACTTCCAGTAAGATTTTTAGGAAATCCGTCAAATTCTCAAGAGATGCTTGCTTTCCCGAACATGGACTTGGAGAATTCTTACGAATTTTTTCCACAACAAAAGTTAGGAAGGAAAAAGCATTACCAGATTCGAATTGCAGGAAATTTTCTGCAGTGCAAGGAAAAATCTGAAAGACCTACAGATCTTGGTTCATTGTTTCATGGGAATAGAAAATGAGCTAGAAATGAAAAAGTAGTCACACCATACAGAAATGAAGCATTTGCCGTATTCTCCTTGCATGAGCTGTTGAAAGGAATTTCCTCAAAATAAGATGATGACCAGCCCAACATATATCCACGTTAGTAATTACAGTGAAGTTTGGGAGGACCTTAATAAACTTACATGTCTATCCTGTTCATTACACAGCAATTCCCACCCAGGTTCGATTTTCTGTGATCCCACGCATTAATAACACCAAGGAGCATTATTCAGCAATCTCACTAAAAGTTCGTAGGCTGGAGCTCTTAAGAAAAGAGAGCTCATTGTTGGCCTCAAACGCATTATTTAAGACTGGTCTTGACTATACCTGTAGACACATTCTTCAAAGAGAAAAAAATAACTGAATTAGCTCCTGCATAAGAAAATTGACTAGGATGTGAACATTGCTAAATAGCAGCACAAATCTTTTTACCAAATCATTTGAATGCTCATATTATAATGATGTCTTTTGAGAAGGGATTGTATATGAACTGCTGGACCTGCCAAGGAAAGCAAATGGAAAAACTCACATAATAGCAGAATGACGGTTCGCTAACATGATGATAGTTCTGTACAGGCTTAGGGATGTTTTGTCATCTTGTCCTTAGAGCTACATTGAACCTCTGTAAGGTATTCTTGTACATCCAATATAGAAATGCATACATTGTCAGGCTGGTTAAGAGGGGTGTCATAATATCATGAGAGGAAACAAACTCTTCCATTTTAAAGCCGAGAGAAGCTGCAAGCGTATGCCAAAGAAGCTGCTTTTGCATCAGTTGGTCTAGAAGCGTGTAGATTTTACAGCTCACAAGAAGAGAATCATCACTCAGCAATGAAGATATCAAGTTGAATACTAGGCAGTTTGTAACTCCAAAATTGAAAAACCTGAATTTATTTTCAGTCAGGCGATGACAATACAGGTTATCAGCTACCTTTTGGTGTATGCCTCAAAGCTGGCCCTGCCACGGCAAAGTCTTGTCTCTTTTATCTCTTCGACTACTGTTTGTTAATCTCTTAAGAGTATTGTTGCTTATAAATTTGACTTCTGCCAAAAAGACAGCGCTGACAGGTCGATGATCTGAAAACCTGGACTCTGCACGTGCATATGATATTTGTTTCAAGCCTTTCCCAAGCCATAGTATGCGATCACACCTACAAAACACCAAAGCAACTGCAAGTGTTTACCAAGCAATGCCAAAAACTATGTTCTTTAAAGAGCACAAATTTTTCCTAACTTTCTTCTGGGAGCTTTAAGGGATAATTATGATGTGCAACATCTGTGTAGTCATAAACGAAAAAATATAAAGCATGCTCTTAAGCGAGTCTAATATTTTTCAATCAGTAGCCTTGAGTTAATCACAATTCTCACATTCCTGAGTCTTTCTATCAGCTTCAAATTCATTTTTCTGGAGCAAAAACGTACATTGAACTAGTTATTGTCAGCAATTTTAGCTATCAGCCTTCTGACAGTCTTCTGCAATGACAGAAATCATGTGCAAGAATCAGTATCCAGTGTCGGTTAGGATAAGATGAAACCCGTATGGTGTAGTGTTGTCTTTTTCACAGACATCTCAGTGGTTTTTAGAGTACAAAACCAGCCTAGAACACACTCCATTCTACAGGTGGAACATAAGTAGCTAAGGCCAGCGGTTGAACCAAAGAAGGGTAATAATAATTGATAGTTATCCTACATCAGTAAGTTGATCCTTCAAGCAATGCATCCAAGATTTTCAACATTCCAAGACTTCCCTTTGGAGGTTCCACAGAGGCATTACTGGCTTCGACTTTTAAAACATCCTCTGGCATGGCTGTACTCAAGAGAGAAAAACAAATATTTAATTGGAAATGTTGGAGATAAAATCTTCACAGAAATCATGTGCACCAATCACTATCCAGTATTGGTGGTGGGTGTGTGTGTGTGTGTGTGTGCGGGTTTAGTTAGGTAGTCATTAACAGAACTCGTTCGTGCTAACAGGTGATTAGGGCCCCATTGTTAATTGAATATCAATAGTTATGGCTTAACTGATCACAGGTAACCCTAGAGTGGCCCCACATGCAGATTGTTTATGCGCCCATGAGCAAGCATCCTGGACAGCATCGTCAAATTCTCAGAATAGTTTGCTGCTAAAGTTGTGACAAATAATTGAGCTGATGTTTCTGATTAGCACAATGTCCACAATATGGGATTGATCTGAATGGGGCAAACTTGAGGTGATCAAAGGTTTTGCCATTTTGTGTCAGAAGAAATCTCTCTTGCAGTGGATCTTTGAAGCAATAATTCATATTATCTCCTGTGAATTCTTGAAGAGCAATTGTTCAGATCTCTTCTTGACGGTTGAGCGAGTTCTTCAAAAGGTGACGATTTGAGCACTTACATGAGCTATTAGCTACAAACATGCTTTGAATGCTCAACTATGCTTGTGACAGCCTGCTGTGTTACTTGAAATGCTTCAACTATGCTTGTGGACAGCCTGCTGAAGTACTTCAAATGCTGAAATGCTGTTCACTATGCATTGATGTTCAACTGCTATGGCTTACCCAACAGTTAAAGGACATCAAGAGGTATCCATTAATATGCTCCACTGGTGGGCCTTTTCTCTACCCTCCAATAAAATACAGAAATGCCTTATCTAATTTGAGCTGAAACATTGAATGCCCTGGCCTCCAAATGAAAGGGGCTCTCACGTAGAATGACATGGGAGGCTTCAAATTGGGGGGTAAGTGCGTATTTTGAAATGGGCCAGGCCCTCTTCCAAGTGAAGCCACCCTTAGTTAAAGGACATCAAGAGGTATCCATAAATATGACAGATATTTGCTTTTAAACCATTAGTGTTCTCATTTAGCCAAATGACAACCATAAACTCTAACGGCAGGTGGGGCCAGCATCTGCCTTAGTTAAGCTAATGTTTGCCTCTTTTACCCCCCTGCTAACTGCAGGTGGGCCCCCTGAAGTCACTTATGTCCAGTCTGGTCATAGGTGTAAAAAGATTTAAATCATGTGGAGCAGACCCGATATAAGGAGACACCATCACGCTTCATCTCTCTAACAATGGCTTATTTTAACACAGCACAACAAAATGAAAGAGTAGTAGTTTACATTTTCTCTCTCTCTCTCAGGAATGTGTACTTTCTAGATGTGATGATTGAATCTCGTAATGGTGATGACTAGAATTGTGTACACTCTGAATACTAATAGGAAGAAGAAAACAAAAATCTAAAGTACCCATTTTGGTAAAGAACCATTGTCTTGGACTAGCAAAGTTCACCATTTTTACAAAGTTGACCAAAAAGAAACAAGTCAGGCACAATAGTAATTTGCCCATCTTGCTATTTATACTTTTCCTCAAAACTTCTGAAACATAATATCCATTTGTCAGACAGATAGATGTTCTTTCACACTAGTTCCATTGACAACCATGTAACTGCAGATTTCCAGATCATACTTTATCTGCAAGAAGGTCAAGGCTCCAAGCAGTAATTGGTAGAATACACAGTTGGAGAACAAGGCCCAAGATTTGACTTCAAGCTTTCTATTGGTCATTCATTTGAGATGTATTCAAAGAATAATTGATAATGTCACAATGCCTGAATAAACCTCAAGCTCATGCTGAACAACAGGTAAAGACTTTAAAAAAGTAACGCATGATCTAGAGAAGATTTTTGGCCGTAACCTCAACAGAGGCCTAGGCATCTAGATTGTGTACTTATAGCATAAGTACAGCTTTTTTAAGGTTAGTCAAATATACTTGTTTTCAATTTGCAACTTTTTACCTTAATAGGTGAGTAATCCATGGTTCTTATGAAATGCCTATCAAGACGATACTCACATAACAAGATTGATCTTATTTTGCAACCCTTCATGAGATCAGATGACAGCGATGGTCTGATGGCCACCTTTCCAACTATCAAGATACTCTATCTTGCGTTGATAGACAGCGATGGAGGGGCTCGTTCACATACTTGTATAATGTTTACTGAAAAGGTTGGCCGCTGTCCAGCGATGGACAGATGGCTACCTATCTCAATTGATATGGTCGAAAATGAGTGATGAGGTGTGCTGTCCGGCGATGGACAATATGACCTTGTTGGATATACGTTTGCTTACTGTATTGCACACAATATATCCTGCTGTCCATCGCTGGACAGGAGGAGCACTTACTTTTCATACTCTGATATTTTATGATGATCAATGGCTGACTGTCCAGCGATGGACTACAAACTGTTACTATCTTTTTTGATACTTTTTACATAAGTATCCTCTTCTATCCAGCGATGGATGGTTGGATACATTAAATCTCAATATTTGTGGCATAATGACTCTCTTTAATGTTTTCACATACCTTTGGTCTCACTTTACTAAACTGATAATATCTCATGATGTAGCATCATCACACTGCTTCGGCTTCTTCTTTAACACTTGCTATCTCAAAAAAAAGGTATGGCACCAACCGAATCTCCATAAAGCAAGTTTGTTATCATACTCCGAATATGTCTTGAAAATGCTCTTTCCGTAACTCTTTATAAGCAGCTATATGCTAAAAAGTGTCTTTTGGCTTTCTATGATCTAAAGAGAAAGAATCCTCTCGCTTAAAACAACAATGGCAGCCTCTCAAGACGCTACGTCTACAACCATTCAGGTATACTTTTTTAGTTTGAACAAACTCTTTGCAGCCTCAGCAAGCATGGTATGTTCAATTCCGTACATCTTTAAGATATATCACTCTTCTACGCAAGTTCGCTTTTTCTTCCTTTTTCGGAAAAAGAAACAACGTAAGACCACATTTAATCTCATATACAAATCGAACTAAATCACCTTGAAATAAAACCTGGTCATAAAAATGAACAGTAAGGACTCCAATAACACGATCTTAGACAGCATGGATATGCGTAAGAGTCGTAGTTTCTACTAAAGGATTAGAATGGCACGGATTTGCCCTAATACCTAGTATAAACATTGGTAGTCTCTTACTAAGTATTAATCACGTCTTTCTTACACAGTGTCCTTGTGCCTTGGTTGTTATGTCATTGATATATAACAATCATGGTAACACTTAACCTTACCCTTTTCAGTGTTACTTTAGACTCTTGGTGAGATACACTGGAAAGCATGGATATGCTCAGGAGTATGGACAGCAGTGCGTGGCATACCTTACTCTGTAAGGGTCACTTGGGTTAGTATAGCATGGATTTGCTCTGACACCAGCACACGTGTCCACACCAGGACTTTTGGCTAAGTAAAACTTTAACGGCTAAAACTTTTCATACTCTTCTTTGTTTAAAACGAACTGATATGGACCAATTGCCTGTAAGCTGATCAGCATGGCACTCGCCTTGATACGGTGATATAACGGCTTGGCCTATCGCTAAAACAACGTTTGATTGGGAAGACTGGACTATGTTTTAATTGCTATGAATAACAACTGACGCTCAGCTATGACACTTGTCTTCCTCACTAAACTAACTCGCACGGTTTTGTTTTGTGGGATGGTGGCAGGTATCAGTTGGACGTCTTGAAAGTGGTTATGCTTTATGGTGCTTTATAGTACTATATTTTACTTTTCAGCTATACTTTACCTTGTTGGATTATGAATAAAGGCTTTAAAAGATTTCAGTCTTGCTTTGGCAACAGGAACTAAGTGCAGTTTTGTATCTCTCTCTATGCATCCTGGTGGTGTAAATCCGACTATTCCCTGGTTGGGATAGTGCTGAAATCTTTACCTTTTATCCGATTCATAAGCTAACATAGGTCTTTTTTTATGATTTATTCCACAGGATGGTTTCAGGAAGCTGCCTCTTTGGGTTATGGGGAGCCCCTACCTCCACCTAACCTTTTTGTTCAGACTATTATTTGTTGTATGAAAAAGGCCGTTGAGATGCATAAATTTATCATTAACACTGATAGGGCTATGTGTTCTTCTGCTAGACCTGAGGATAAGATTCTTTGCTTGATTGAATTGCTAGAGACTATTGACTGGGTAAAGATTTATCTTGAGTTTGTCAAGAAAAAACAACCGTTGAGCCTTGTGGAAAATCTTTATAGTCGTCTTAATGATTTTGTTGAAAAATTTGAAGAAGAAAAGAAGTTTTGCAATTCGCACATTAGAAAAGTGTTCATGTGCTTGGAAAATGAAAACGCTCCTACTGTTACTACCCCTTCTACTTCTGATGCTCCTTTATCTCCGCACCCGCTTGTTTTTACTGATGACCTTGATGAAGACAGTGCCTCTGAACTTGAGATCTTCTCTCAAGACATTTGCGATATTGGTGACCTTTCTCCTATGATTTCTACCAATCCAAAAATTGCCAAGTCCCATTTGTTCTTGCTAGAGTCATTGAGTACAAATCCACTCTTACATCTTACAAACTCTAGAGTCTTCCTTTTGTTAATTTCCTTGCACCTATTCCTATTGACCTTTGGATTCTGATGACTCTCCAGTACATGACTGATGCTTCCATCGAACTTGCTAAAGACTCTTCCGCCAAATTGCTTGCACCCTTGGGAGATGCCGAAAATATCCGAGAAATAGAGCGTCTTCTAAAACGTCCTAGCTTTTCTACCCTCCAAGACAAGTACTTCCAGAACTCAAACAAAAGGACAGGCTCTTTCAATCTTAACAATCCGAACTCAGTCATTTCTGGATCAGGAACGGGAAAGAAAAAGCGATTTTAAGATTTCAAAGGGAAGGAAGGACAAAGCAGTGGCAGCAAGGATGACTTACCAATCAAAAAGTTGAATTTTGATAGATCCTAATCGATGTGCAAGACGAAGAAGGGACAGTTAGAAGGCAAATCAGCATTTCAGCAACCGGACGTCTCCAAGTTTCCACTAGTAGCGACTCAGGAAGACTTTTTCTACATTTATGTTACCGAAATAGAGTTTTTGAGTTTATCCATGTGAAGCACTTTAATGCTCATGTTTTACGCAGACTTTTTGGTACTATAGACGAACTCTTTCATGATATTACTTTCGGCTGGACTGGTATTTTCCTTATGATGTTTTTTGCCAATTTGATATAGATAACCTTCATCCTTGTCATTGTTACACTTTTAATCCTTTCAAAAAATTTATCTATGAAAAGTTTGGCCATGTCATTTGCATAGATTGTAAGATTGTTAAGTGTTCTCTATTACGAAAATCTTTAGAAAAAGGCCTAAACCATATAACTCTAAGGCAAGCTAGTGTGAATGAAGTTGCTTTGGAACTCTACGACGAATGGTTTAAACTTATGGGACTCCTACCTTCTTATGCTTCTTTAGATGATATTACAAAAAAGGAACATGCTACTTTTTGTGAAAAAATCGCATTGAGCTATATTAGAAAGGTAAATGGCTTCATGGAAATACTGAAACTCTTTCTAAGCAATGTTTCCTCCAAACGCGTTTCGAACGCTGAAACGCGTTCGAAACGGGATGTACAAAACGACCCCGTTTTGAAATGGCGTTTCGTTGTTCGAAATGACTGTTGAAAAATTGCAAAAATTTTTGCAATACAACGCGGGCCCGAGGGGTGTCTGTTCTCTTTTTGGCACGAGAGAGAGAGAGAGAGAGAGAGAGAGAGAGAGAGAGAGAGAGAGAGAGAGAGAGAATGTTGTGACTTGTGAGTGTGGGTTGTGTTGTGTAACGTGTTGTGAAATGTGTTGTAACTTGTGATTGTGTTGAGAGAGAGATATTGATGTGTGTGCATTGTGTGTGTGTGTGTGTGTGTGTGTGTGTGTGTGTGTGTGTGAAAGAGAGGGAGTGTTTGTGTGTTTGTGTGTGTGTGTGTGAAGTAGAGGGAGTCTGTGTGTGAGTCGTGGCGTGTGTGTGTGTGTGTGTGTGTGAACTTTGAGTGTGGTGGTGTGTTTGTGTGTTTGTGTGTGTGGCGGTGTGTTAACCTGTTTGTGTGTGTGTGGTGTGTGAGTGTGTGACGTGTGTGTGTGAGATTTAGAGAGAGAGAGAGAGAGAGGGAGAGAGGATAGGGACTTGGGAGAGTGTGACATGTGTGAATTTTGAAAGAGAGGGAGAGAGTGTGTGTGTGTGCACTATGTGTGAGAGAGTGTGTGTGTCACAGACTACAGTGTGTGTGAGAATTTAGAAAGAGAGGGAGAGTGTGTGTGTGTGTGTGTGAGGCTTGACTCTTGAGCTAGAGTGAGGTTAGAGCTTAGATTTACCGTTTTAGAAATTAGGATTAGTTTTTAATTTGAAGTCTGAATTTAATACTTAACTTTGATTACTAATGAGTAATTAGTGACTGTTCTCTGAGCTCTCTCACTGACTATAATTTATTACCTAAAGCCTGCTGCCTAACTAGTAACACAGTACACCAATGTTATTGTTACAGGTGCGGCAGAGCGCCGAGATTCCCCCTCGCAGCCGACACCTGTAGCCGGCACTAGCTCCGCTGCAGCATCCATTCCACCTTCTTCTAGAGAGACTCCTGCAATGCCAGTTGGTGGGGCAGGCAATAGTGCTATTGGTAGCACTATTAGGGGACGGGGTCGAGGACATGTGAGAGGCAGGGATGTTTTTGTGGCAGCTTTCCAGCAGTCGCATAGGGATGCAGCTGCTATTGCTGTTAGGAGGTGCTTTTACTTGTGTGGCCTCCCTTTTCAAGTGGCACAGACCCCTGCATGGAGGGATATGATGCGAGCAGTATCTCGTATCGGTTTTGAGTGAGAGGGCCTGACCATGGAGCAGTTGAGGACGAGAGAGCTACATGCTAAGCGGCAGGCCGTGGATGCTGACCTACAGCCCATTAGGAAGTCATGGGCGAGGTATACTTGTAACCTTACATCTTCAAAACCTTTGCACTTGCCACTTACTACTTTAGAAATTAGTACTTTCAAGTTTCTAACTTTGAACTTTCAATCTCCAAATTTGCAACTTAGTTAGTTGAAAGTGTTGTCGAATGTTTTAGGTTTGGATGCACTATAATATCAGATGGTTGGACCGATGCAAGGAGGCGCCATCTTGTGAATATATTGGTGTCTTCTTGCATGGGCACCATGTTTTTGAGATCCATTGATACATTGGAGCCAGGCATGGCATTGGATGGCAGGAGATGTTTGAGTACATCTCACAGGCCATTGAGGAGGTCGGAAAAGAGAATGTTGTCCAGGTATGCACTTGCCATTTTCAAGTTTCAACTTTTGACATTGAGCTCTCAACTTTGAAGTTAGAACTTAGTAAGTTACAACTTACAGCTTACATTTTGTGAATCGTGATTATTGTTTTAAAGTTGCAATTTGCACTTGCCATTTACATTTGCAGTTTGCATTTGCTTCCAGAATGCTCATTGGTGAATGTTCATGAGTTATCATTCAACCTTTGTCGGAATTCCAATGCAGGTTGTCACGAACAACACGTCCAATTGTGTTGTCGTGGCTTGCTTGCTTCATCCACTATGGAGGACGGAAGATCAATTCCATGATCGAGAGCTCAGGCAAGGATGGCATTCCTACGTCTCCTCTATCTATCCTGATCCCAGGGATCAGGATGCACTCATGGATGACTTGAATTTATTCAGGTATGTACTATGTAATTAGTAAATTGTAATATGTATTCAGGACCCAGGTATGTATTCATCTATGTGGTATGTATATGTATGAAGTCTAAGGCTTAAGCTAGCTACTAGTTAAAACTTAATAGTAGTAACTTGTAAGCATTTAGTATTATTTTGAAATTTGAATGGTGAATGTTGAATGTTCAGGACCGAGCGCCTCGATTTCGGTCGTGCAGCTGCCATGCTGAGGGAAGGGCAATTGCACCCTGTTTCATGGTGGATGAAGTACGGGAATGATGTTCCCATGTTGTAGAAACTTTCCATCCGCGTCCTCTCACAAGACTGCGCAGCAGTTGCATGTGAGAGAAATTGGAGTGTGTTCTCTCTGACTCATACGAAGAGGAGGAACAGACTTTCTACTGCGAAACTGGAGAGGTTGGTGTATGTGCATGCCAACCTACGGCTTGTGAAGAAGCTAAGAGAGACCGGGGAGCCTGTACAGGTAATGATTAAATCATTAATCTGAATTCTATAGAGTCTAGTATCTACCATGAATCATGATTTGTCTAGATAGTAGAGTCTAGACTCTACACTAAGAAGTTAGAACCTTCAGGCTTCAAGTTTCAACTTTCAACATTTACATTTCAAATTTGCTATTTTTTTTAAAATCGTTTACTAGTACTTATTATTGAGAATCGAAATCTTGGTTTAATTTCAATTTTCGTAGGTTAATCCCGATGAGATCAATGTGGCAAAGGTTCCGGACTTGTCACCAAGATCACAAGAAGAGGAGGATGTCTATGCTCTACTCCATCGGGAGGCCTTAGCAGCTGCAGGTTGATTTTGATGCCCAACCCCGATTCACTGCGTTACATTAGTAGGCTTTTAGTACTTTGAAGTTTTGTAGATATACCAGATAGTAGATTACTAGATTGTGAATCGTGATTACTAGTTTGTAATTTTGTAAGTTAAAACTTAAAAGTAATATGACATGTCAAGACTCGAGCTTTAGTACTGATTCCAATTTCCTTGTGTGCATTGCGCAAGGCATACCACTCGAGCTGCAGCACGCAGGACCAGGAGCGCAGGAGAGGGCCCGAGCCATGCAGCAGTCTCAAACACCTCTAAGAGTCCCTCTAGCTCTGACTCAGATGAGGAATCCGCCACTGAGGGTGAGGGATCGAATGAGGAGGATGAGAGTGACTCTGATGATGGGGAGGATGACATTGAGCCAGAGGACATGCCAGTGCCTCCACGACGACAGCGTCCGAGGCGGGCAGCTAGATGCTAGAGCCTAGATGGGCAT
Source organism: Diphasiastrum complanatum (assembly GCA_029204225.1). NCBI lineage: Eukaryota > Viridiplantae > Streptophyta > Lycopodiopsida > Lycopodiales > Lycopodiaceae > Diphasiastrum > Diphasiastrum complanatum. Next base: position 39,116,500 of record CM055112.1, on the reverse strand, counting down.
TGGGGGGGGGGGGGTCCATCAATCCACAGACCAAACTTAGCTTTACCAAGATTCATCAACAATCTATATTGTGGCTTATAATAAAGCAACATTGTGGCTTATAATAAAGCTCAACAACAGGTGGCAATACATCAAGATAGAAAGAAATTGAATCATGGTCCTCGACTCAAAACCCAAGTGCTTGTCTTCTTTGCCTACTTTTTTCCTTGCAATGTATACCTGTGTCTAGCAAATCAAAAACAAACTTGGTCTTTATTCCTTCTTGAGGAGTGTTGTTCTTGAAGATACTTGATTCTCCAAGCGTACTTTCCTCGGACAAACCAATCTTTGACAAAGAGGGATGGATACATATTATTGTCATTAAGGTTTCTAGTCATGGTACAGAAGGACGTACAGTAGGCCTGTTGTCCTCCCGATGGAGAATTGATAGCTGGAGGTCCAGAGAATTGGCCTTCTGAAAAGTGAGTGGTTCTATCCTCACCAATCCTGCACACGCAACAATTTGTTGCAAATAAAGAAGCTCTTTAAACCTGCATTATGATCCCGTACATAGGTTTTGCTACTTCCATATTTTCCATATACGTCTGAATTTTTCTGTACTGTCTCTACACACATGACAAAACCAGGTGCCTTCTATTGTCGATTCAAGAGGCGGTTGCAGACAGTAAGTATGATATCCACTATCGCGCCAGTCACATGGAAGCACAAGATCATCATCTGCATCAATATGACAAAATTCTACAAAGGCAACGTTGTCAGAAAATGGGTCAATGCCAGGTTTCAGATGACAATCATGGCCCTCACATCAGATTATGTTCCCAACACGTCGTGGTTCAGAGTGAAAGTTGCCTTTGTAGAATACAATTGTCGTATTGATGCAGATAATGATCTTATGCTTTCATGTGACTCGTCGATTGTTTTTGAGTTTGCAGATAGTGGCTTCAACCATGTCAGGAGCAAAGAGTGTTGAAATATAAACCTAGTTAAATAAATAAAACATAGCACATGGTTTTATTTGGGGCCAAAGTTTTTAAGGCCCAAATAAACTTAGGCAAATCTTTTTAGTACAAACTCGTGGAGGGCCTTCGTGCATGATGATGCCACTTGTCCACTTGAGTTTGGTAGACACCCATGCACATGTGCATGGGGGAGAATAAGTTAGTTTGCCACCTATCATGACATGCATGCAACATTTTGAGAATTTTGACACTTGGCAATTGCATGCCAAGTATTGTACATACTCGAATTCTATTTAATAGAGTCTCCACGAGTTGGAGAGTGTGTTGAATGGAATCATCTTCCATCTTCATCATTTTTCATTGTTTCCTTGATCTGATTTTGGCAGGTGGTCGCAGTAGGATCTGATCTGATCCTTTTTCATGTTTCTCCCTCTCCTCTCATCAGATTTCGATGAGGACAGTTGCATACTGATCCTTGGAGGAGGGCGCTACCATTCCTATGCTTTCTAGCTTCAATCAAATTGTTTCCATGACCAGAACAGCCATCATTCAGATCTGATTGGGCGCTGGATCTGATTTGTTTGTTCCTTCATTTTTCCACAGTGGATAGTCAGAATTGAATCAAATCAATTACACAAGATTTCTACTACATAGATTCTATCATTCCTTATGAATAGAAGCAATCAGAAGTCAATCTGATTTTTTCCATTTGCATGTGCAGGTACTAGTCCATGCATGTTGTATGCATGCCTCTAGAATTCTTCAGATTGCTTGCATGTTTCCACAGTTGCTTGCATGTTGATTGCATGTCACTGCATTTGCTTGCATGTTGATTGCATGTTGCTGATTTTGATCCATTTTGAGTTGTAGAAGACCATCGAGGATTCCTAGATTGGTAAACATCATTTTACGACTAAAAAAGAGGTCACAATGGGTAGGACGAGAAGAAAGAGAGATGGAAGGGTGAGCAGTAATATATAGGTTGGTTGCATAGTCGACCCAGGACTGAAGAGGGATGGGTGCAATGGATAGGGGCTTATGAAGAAAGATCTTCCAAAAAGTAGCCGAGGAAGCAGACGGCGAAGGAGGTAGGAGGAACGGGAAGAAAAGCAGGCCACTTTCATTTTGTGGAGAAGGGAACGAAGCTGCTTTTCCGCGGAAGAAGAAAGTGTAGAATAGGAGAATTTGAGAAACTCGACATATTTCTAGAAGAAAGAACAATCTTTGTCATACCATTTACTATGGGTACGACGATGAGAAGAGAAGCGGCAAGGGGGCGCAATGGCTTGAGCGGCGGTAGTCAGGGCATGTGTCAAAAAGGAGGCTTGGGTAGTGACATCAGAGGAGGAAGGAAAGTGGTCCAGAAGACGAGAGACGTGGGCAACATAGGCCTAGGATTGATGAGGAGGTATACGATAGCGGGTGGGTTAAAGAGGGAAGGTGGAGGAGAAGGCGGACTTCTCGCTAGGGAGATGGAGAGGTAGAGTAGAGAGTGATTAGAGAGGACTGGGGTAGCGATGGTGAAGGATGCCAAGCGGGGAAATAAAGCAGGAGATGCAATGAAATAGTCCACTATGTTGTGACCACCACCAAATGGGTGGCAAGTATATGCAAAGGAGGATGGCCACTGAAGAAGACCGTTAAGGATAATGAGACCGTGTGCTTGAGCCAATCTCAGAAGCTGTTCCCCAGAAAGCGTAACCGTCGCTGATGAGTCCTGAGAATAACGGGCATAAGAGGTATCTAACGGATGAAGAGAAAGTGCGTCAGCATAGAACTCAGTCTGGCGAGCGGCTGTGCGTGCCTTGAATCCCCTACAAGCAATATGTAACCCTTTAGAGAGAGTCTAGCGACACCGTCAGAAAGGGCCTGAAAAGGATCACCTCCCAAATCCATAAACACTGAAGTGTGGGGAGCAAAGTAGCACACTGCAACAAACAAGTCTTGGTCCAGCCCCAAGAAGGATGTAGTAATCTGAAGCCACAAGTAAAGGCCATAAGTATCTTGAGACACCAACCAAATAGCAGGAGTATACACCGACCTGTACAAACATGCAACTCCACCAGAGGCCCGAAGTATCCTGCCCTGTAGCATAGGTTGTGGAGCAGAAATCCACTGAAAACCAAAAATGTGCGGAAGTGGGTGTGTGGAAGACTCATATGTCTCTGCAAAAAGTAGAAAATCAGCCGAACATAAATAGGTGTCAAGATCAGCCGTTGTAGAAGAGGTGGAGAGGCCGCCGCAGTTCCAAAAACCGAATGTCACACTAGCCGAGGCTATCGGGCTGCTTCCATGCCCGAGTACCCTACTTCCTTTTGACGCTTGGATAAAAAGCGAGGGTTGCCATTTATGAATACCACCCGTTGTGGTTTTGTCCTTGCCTCCTGAATAATAGTTTTACGTTGTAACCTTTGGCAGTGAGTAAGGTCATCATCTATGTCGAGAGCCTCAGAGAGTACGACACGCACAAAGAACTGTCTGCCGGTTGTCCATAGTTTTGAATTTGACAAAATATACCTTCGGATCATGCTGGAGGCGCCAAGCATACTCGTTACCTAGAACTAACAGCCCCATGCGTGAAGTAGACAAAGAGGGAACCTGGTCCAGTGTTGTGCCCTCAGTAGGAAGACCCCGGAATCTTAAGTTGAGCTTTTTGTCATCCCGGCGTTGTTGTTCTGCCAAACGCCTTTTACCGTGGTGTCTAAGGAGGGTGCTACAGAAGACAAAGAGGTGGTAGATGATCTCAGGATAGAAACACATGATTTGGTCTCACGTACTTCTTGCTCGAGAGTAGGTACCTTGTGTACATGTTCCACCATCTCATGAAGTCGCTATTCAAGAACGGAAATCCGGGCAGTGCACTCAACAATGTCATGTATTTGGCACTCAAGTAGGGGAAGCTGACTCATGGATGCCTTAGTATCCTCAACGGCACGGAGATATTAGGGATGATGTCCCTCTGCAAAGCGCAGCACGAAGAGAAGCAATTTCAATCTGTTGAGCGTCAATCGTGGCAGTCTTAGTAAGCAAATCCCCACGAAGTTCGTTGAGTTGTGAAAGAAAAGCGAAAAATTGCTTAGAAATGTACTCATTCACCGAGGAGATGTTCTCAAGAGTGGTGTGTCGCGTGTAGCTGTGGCAGGTGTCTCCCATAGCAGCTGAGGACGAAGCAACGACTTGTGGCGGCGTTCGAGCGCTGACAGAATCGGTAGGCATGGTGGACGCAACTTCCAAAGTACGAAGACATTTGCGAGAGCCTGTAGACATCATAAACTTCTTAGCACGCTTTGTGCGCAAGACAAAGTCTGGAGGCAAGTGAAACGAAGTCGTAGGATGATTTGCAGGAGATAGATGAGAGAGGAAGTGAAACCCTAAACAAGCAGTTTTACGGAAATGAGCGTAACTTTTTCATACGAAGTCCGATTGACCCGAAAACTGATTCAAATCAAAGGTAAGATAGAGCACTGCGCAGTTGTCTGCCTGTACTTGCAGTATGGTACGGATACGTACGGACTATACGGATTTTACAGCCTGGAAAATTTTAAGATAAAAAGAAATCAAAATTTCAAAACTCAAACTGTTGAGGATCTATTGCAAAAGGATAGCAGCACTGAAATCTTGAGAAACAAACTTAAAGTAGCTAAAAGAGATGCAAGAAAGTGTCATGCACATAAAAGGTAGACCTAGCCACATAGAAAGCTTGAAAGAAGTGAGAGTTGCATGGAGATGCAAGCAGTGAGGAGATGATGGATGCGTGGAGATGGTATCATGCGACCGAACATAGTGGCCTGAATGCAAGAAATGCCTGCCCAGTCCCGGAGACAAAGTCCTGGCAACCAGATCTCGGAGGCATGCATCACTGCTGGAACCACCCGTGTGTAAAACCAACTAGCATCTAGTAGCAGGATCAAAAATATGATTCATTGTACAATCACGCTCGAACTGGACCAATGCTGAAAGACCGAAGGAAATATGAGCAAATGCAGCCTGGCGGAAACCAAGAACGGGCGCAGTAAACAGGACTCGCAAGTAAGTATAAGAGGCAACAAATGTCAACTTCGTGGTTGTTATAGAAGAATTAATACTTGTGAAGGCTCTATCGATTGGTGTTGAAAATCATGATCTTTGTCTTTTCTAATGTAAGACCTATAAGTGACACTACAACCCTTCTGGTGAGGGGGAAAGCAGAACAATGTCATCAGCATAAAGCAGAATGGGGATGAGCAAATGAGCCAGCGGGCAACCATCTCCACCTTCTTCACGAATGAGGCGCTCAAGATCATCAACATAAAGTGCAAACAACGGAGGGGACAATGGACAGCCTTGCTTGACACCAACAGTGCTACGAATGGGAGAAGACAAATCAGTACCCAGCCAAATACATGCTAGAACTCTTTCATACTGAGCAATCATTGTCGCCGGAATAGAGCCGGAAAAGCCAAGCTGACATAGTGTACTGATCAAAAGATGACGGGGAACAGTATCAAAGGCCTTAGAGAGATCAACGAAACAAGCAAATACCTTTTTGCCCATATGCTTTGCCTCCTCAATGATAGTACGTAGGGTGAGGACATGACCAAGAGTGTTATAACCCCGGCGGAAGCTATTCTGGCTAGTCGCATACAATAGTCGAGAATCAGCCTCTGTCGTAACGAAGTTTTGGAGAATAGTGGCGTACAACTTGACCAATCATAATAGTCCGATAGTTGTGGACATTCATGGCGTCGCCTGCTTTTAGAATGGGGTGAAGGAGATTGGTGGCCCAAGGTATGGGGAAACCATCAACGACAAAGCGGTAGCACCCCCCTCCAAAATTTCATCAGTATCCATTTGCTTGCCAACTGAAAAGAACTTCGTTCAGTTAATGCATTCATTGCGGGTATAATAATCGCTAAATTAAGCAATGTTTCATTTACAAATTATACCAATGAATCGGCAAATGGGTATTTTTAGCAATAAAATTGGAATTAACCATCAATGCAACGTAAATCTATTATCGACTTGTTAACTCAAATAACGACTGCAAAATTTTTTATCAGTTTCTTAAAACTAAAAAAACCCACTAAGAACAAAAAATTCACAAGTTAAAAAACTCCAAATGCCAAAATTTGGCCTCTCCCAACCCCATCTTACCCCCAACTTGCATGCCAATCTCCAAGTTTCAAAAATTAAACTTTGAGTTTGGGGGCCACCTAACCCCCCCCAATCAACTTTTCTCCTCTCCACGCAGCCTCAGGCAACGAGGAGTTCTCGGGCTACCTCACGGCCGAATCCAGAGCTCTGGATCCAGCGATCGCCCACCCGCGAGCGAGAGAGAGAGAGAGAGAGAGAGAGAGAGAGAGAGAGAGAGAGAGAGAGAGAGAGAAACAGAGCGCTGGGTGAGGGATGGATCAGCGCCCACCCTCCTCACCATTACGGGTTTGCAATGCAGGTTTATGGGTGTTTGGGAGCATCCCAACTTACAAAACTTCCAGCATATGATTAGGAGTTTTTATTCACAGCTTTCAACCTTTTAGCAGTAGGAAGCAGCAAGGCACAGATATCTGCTGTTGCTTTACAGATTACCTTGCTTTAGAAGTGATTTACAGATTGCTTTACTTTAAGCAAAGTTTCTATCCAAGATTTGCAGGGTTAGCCCTCACTGTGCATGAAAAACAGCAATTATGCTGCCAAAATTTCCACATAAACTGATTTTTGCAGGTTACAATGACTATTTTATCCAATAGCCATTTGTTCAGAACCCAACCATCCTCCAGAATGGCTTTAAAGGCTCCTAACTCTGCAAACAAACCGTTAGTTTGCTGGAAAATGAAGCATAAGCCTGTGATTTCACAGTAAGCAGCCATGCAAACCTGTCAAACATCACCAACACTCAACAGCCAACCGGTTAGAGTATTTTTGCTTCTATTCCAGCCTATTCCCACCGTTTTAAAACCAAACCGGCTTCCAAACAGGCAATAGACAGCATTCGAAATACAGTAACCATTTCTTGAGAAGAACAAGAAACTGTAGGAAAAAATTCAGCCAACCAATAAAGTAACTGTTGCTTTCCCAAAAAGTAATCGGCAACAACAGAATTGACACAAAATTCCTTCCAAGAAACTAATTTGAAAAGCATAAAAACGATCCAATTGTGAGCCTGGTACTGCACTTACCACACAATCGATGGCAATTTGAAAATTATTTCCAACGGGAAGAAAATTCCACAATTCCACCGTTTTGTTGCTTACTCCGTCAAATTCTCGAGAAAACGTCGAGATTTCCACTCAGCACTTTCAATGGTAAATCCTGCTTAGACTAGCTCTGATACCAATATAAAGTCCTCACAACAGGATTCTAGCCTAAGCATACCATACAAAGCAACAACACATGGGAATCGATGGAGGTTAAACCAACCCAACCAAACCTAGATCGAACGGATCTAGTCCCCAAGCTATGGATCAATCAGAGTCATGGAAAGAGGAGTCACACCAGCAGCATGTAGCTACTCATCACAAATCAAGCATACACTAGTGAGAGCCCAGCATGTATACTTATACCCTCCAAGGCCCATGCACCACTAGTAGTGCACTGTGACACCTCACTGGACACCTCTGCAGCCTATCTGGGCCAGGTCATCCAGTTCCCTAACGACTCACTAATAGACCCATACCAACTCCACCACCATGTGTTTAGGCCTACAACCATTAATTATGACCATGTACACATAATGGCCCCAATTCCCTTATAGTCACAATTAACTTGAAGGTTGTTGGTCTACCGGTCCCTAGCGTGGACACACTACCCGAGACCAGTCATGGGCATGACACATGATACGTGCCAAGACTACCACCCCTCATGATATCCTATGTGCTGAGTTTGCTACTCCTCCGATCATCCTTCAGGACTTTTTCCGCCTTATTCTTTTTCTTCAACGGATTCAAGAGATTCGTGCATCTCACCCAAATAGATACATAGTTGTTGCGGTTACTTCTTCACGTGTCCTAGCTGATTCCCATGCCAAGCTATCCTGGTACCAGCAGACGTCTGATCTCTTACGATATCGGGGGATCTCTATCATGGATCTTCCTCGTGGTACGCATTCATATATGCGAGGCTATTTATTCCATCGATATATGCAGCAGACTTGGAGCTCCCTCCCACTTCCCGTATTCGACTGAGCTATTACCAGACACACTTCCTCTCTCTGGATCCTTCTGGTTTGCCATTGTTGCCGCTCCATCTCTCACAGCCCCTATCACACAGCCTGCGCTATCGTCTTGGGCAGTTGCGCATTTCCTCTCATCAGCTTGCTATTGAGGCCGGTCGTGCATGGGATATCTCCCGGGAGCATCGTCTATGTCGCTTGTGCTCGTTGCAGGAGGTGGAAGATGAAGCCCATTTCCTCCTCAGATGTCCGTTGTATTATGAGATACGGGGGAGGGATTATTGTCTCTTTCGCGATGGCCCGCATACACTTCGCAGTTTTGTCTCCTATCCTGATGCTCGTTGCTTGAGACTTCTTGTTTGTGAGATGCTACTCTCCGTCAGTCTCATCTGCTTGTACTAGATCACTTGGGGTTAGACTCCCGGCACCTGCTTCTCATTGGCTTCTTTCGGACTCGAACACATGCTGATGACTCTGATGATGAGATTCCTTCTTTCGGACTCGAACACACTCTGATGACTCTGTGCCACCGCGGAAAAAGCCCAGATGTAGTCGGCACTCGCCTCCATTGGGGCCCACTGTACGGTCCACTCAGCGAACACTTCACACTTACTTTCGCTGATATGTACTTATTCTCCACCTGGCCCGGGTTGTGGGCATTGGTACTTTTTTAGTAGTTCTTCTGTTATACCTGGCCCGAGTTGTGGGCTTATTTCACTTCTGCTTTGTTTTACTTTCATTCATAGCTAGTTTATAGCATTTTAGGGCCACGTCCTCCTATGGATGATGCTCCCACTGTTGCTTGTACATATTTTCTTTTTGGTCTTATGCGCCCACGGGTGCCCAAAAGACGTTAGTAAAGCTTTCTTTCTTTCTTTCTCTCTCTCTCTCTCTCTCTCTCTCTCTCTCTCTCTCTCTCTCTCTCTCTCATGAACTCTGTTCAATGCATTTAACGCTTGGTTGTACCTCCTTCAATTTTTTTTGCAAACAACCACTCAAGATGTCTTCGTTATTATTGTACCAGTAAGCCACGTTGAAAAAACCTTTTTGCAAACTAAATACATTCTTACTTAAAGGGCCTTCTTGAGTTTCGGGAAGACTTGTTGCACAAGCTATACATAGAATGATAGGATCATGACACCTAACGGTAGTATAATCTAACGATGGGTAGCAAACCCTCTTTCCCACCTTAGAAAACTATAAATGGAGGGTTAATGTATCAACTTCTCCACAACACTTGTGCTCTCTCTCCTTCTTCTTTGTCATCTTCATCTCTTTCACATTCTTCACTCCACTACATAGCATGCTTCATCATACCACACGGTGCCCTACAGGTGTGGAAAATCAGGTGGGTGATTCACCTTACAGCTCATCGCTGAGGTAGCTACTGCCTGTTGGCAATAATTGCATACAAACAAACCACATTTCTTAGGTATGAACCCACGTTGGGCCGCGATTTGTCTATTGGCAGCAAGCTAATATTGTTATGATAATATTCAAGTTTTTTGGTAAGAAAAACGTTGTCTCACAGCGATGAGATACAAAGTGAATGTAGACACCGATCACCCACGTTGTATGATCTATAAGACAGCACATGATTTGCTGGCAGGGCGCGATTTACATCATTCCATAGTGCGCTGGACAACGGACCTCAATCGCACTCTTGTAGAGGTATTCACACCACCGTGAGACTTATTGTATTCACACTAGTTGTATATACATTCATACTTTGTGGAACGCGCTTCCAAAAAGGAAGAGATGTGATCTACTGCTGTTTTCCACAGCATATTGAGTGCATTTCCTTCCACAATATATAAATGATCTATACATGTGTTTTCTGGGATAACTATATGAAAATACTTGCTTGTAGGATGAGTTGAGGTGATTGAAAGTGATTTTCACTTGCTGTTTAATTTATAACAGTATTGGTTGCGTGATATGAGTGTTAGAAGTAAAGAAGTCTCCTTTCTCCATCAAGATAAAGCTTGCAGACTTCTGCATTACGTATGCATGGCATATAGACATCCTTCGACGGTTTTTTTTTAATGAACTAATGATGATAGACGAGATACACTACTAAGATACTCAGGATATGGCTTCACCACAAATTCAGGTATTACACTTAGCACATTCTTGCATTCTGATGACGAGATAAATTCTATAACATACAATTGTTATTTCGGCCGACATACATCTTAACAACCATCTCTTACAAACCAATATGCTGCCTCTAAAGAGCTTTCGGTCCAATTAAACGTAAAGATGGATTGCGTGAAGGATATATGAATGTAGGGATAATTACTTACTTTAGTTATTTCTGCTATCGACTTTATGAACGAACCAACGTGTGCTTATATTGTAACTGTTGTTTTTGCAAAAGTAACAACACAATGCATTGTGCTATGTTAGGCTGACATTGTAGACTGCATTCTCAGATATGGGTTGGGAATCTCGGGTAGTTGGTATGGCACGGATCTGCCTTAAACTACTTATCATAGCATATAGATGCTCATGTGTTCACATGAGGACTAAGAGGTCAATATGGCACGGATCTGCCCTGATACTTGACGACTATGAAGAGATCAAACCCATTATGCTATTAATAGAGGAATTTGGTTTTTTTCACTTTAATGTTTAGGATGTAGAATACGATTTCTTGCCCTCATGTTGTGGTGTATACCCTGATACGGTTGCGTTAGGGCAATATGTATTGTTATATTTGAATTGTTGGTAGGAAAGATTGGACTATGTTATGTATTCTGCTATCCAAGCTGTCATGTAATGAGTCTAGTTTTGGACGTGGATAACAACTGATGCTCCGTTACGACACCTATCTTCCTCACAGTACTAACTCGTGTGGTTTTGTCATGTGGGATGGTGGCAGGTAACAGTTGAGCGTCTTGAAACTTGCCTCGTTTTACTGTACTTTGTATTGTAAGATTTCATGCAGCTTTTTTACAACCTGTTATGCTATAAAACAAAGGGTTCAAAAGGTTTGGTCTTGCTTTGTCAAGGGGGACTATGTGAAATGCGTCTCTCTCTCTCTCTGATGGCACTCTGACGGCACCCAGCTCTCTTGCCTAGCTCCTCCAACGTGCCTGTACCTTTTGCGCGCTCAGCTGTGCCTCATCTTCTGCTGAGATGCATGCTTACCAGCGCTCTGCCTTGAGCTACATTTCTCCCCTCATTGACCTTTGCGGCACTTGCAGTGCCCCACCCCTTGCGGGGTTGATGACATTCATTAAGTAATATGCAGCCAAATTTGCTTGCACTCAAGGAAAGAGTAAATCTGCTTGAAACGGAAAATACCACTCTTAAGTAAGACGCAAATGGCAACCTTAAGCACTGCTCCGCAGGTGAACCCTGATCAAATCAAAGCACTGGAGGAGAAAATTCAGACCTCGACAAAAAGTTGGGCCAACATGCTCAAAAATACCGAAGCAAAAAGCAATAGGATGGTTGCACAGGCGATGGAAGAACAAGCCAAACGAGAATACAAATCTCAAAATGTCTGCATCAGAGGTCTTTCTAAAACCGACCCCCTGCTTGCAGCCAAAGAATTTATGGCCTCACTTTCCTATGGAAGGGGAAGGCGCCGTGGAAGCAGCTTGGCACAGTAAGTTCGAATATTCGGTTGTCTTCATTCGTTTCAAATACACTGATTATCGTAATGAAGTTCTTAAGCACCGTGGATGGCTTAAAGGCAGTAACGTAGCCATTGAGACTGACAGATACAGTGGCATCCCGAGAGATGCTCGGATTTGTAGTATGTGTGATACACACGACGTAGAGGATGAGTTTCATTTTCTCTTCAAGTGCCCGGCCTACTATGAGATCCGAGGGAGATACTACTGCTTGTTTCAGGATCATCCACTCACACTTTCTACCTTGATATCGTATGAGGACCCCAGATGTGTTGCGCTGATGATCCGAGAGATGGCGGACCTGCGTATGGCGAGACTAGACGCTGACACCTCCCCCTTGATACAGCTGAGCATACAGGAGTGTTTATCACGTCGGAGGCAGAGGCAGGAGATTACTGATTCTGACGGAGAGGCTGAGATCCCGGACGCCTCCATGCATAGACGGCAAAGACAGTGTCGGCGACTAGAGGGACAGACAGCCCACAGGCCACGATCTACAACTTCACGGCAGCAGAGACGCCAGCGACCATCCACTCAGAGACGGAGAGACACAGTTCGTTCAGCGACAGTGTCTCAACATACCTTACATCACTATTTCATAGGCGGAGAGAAATTTATATGATGATACGGCTCTCCTTGTCTATCATCATTATTTCCTATTTACCTGTAGTCTTGTTTCTTTGTTCTTTTAGGTGGTAGAGCTTTCATGCTCCCACCGTGCATACTTGACATGTACCTTTTTCAGTCCTATGTACCTTAGGGTATTTCATGGACATTAATAAAGATCTTTCTTTCTTTCTTTCTTTCTCACCCTACGTTGGGATCGAGTAGCTTTGGGTAGGTGCTCGAGCCCCCAAAGCCTCTCTCAACCTAGGCATTCTCTCTCTCTCTCTCTCTCTCTCTCTCTCTCTCTCTCTCTCTCTCTCTCTCTCTCTCTCCCCCTTTTTGCTATGCAAGTGAAGGCGGGGTTGACACTCCCAGCGTCCGGACCCTATGCTACATTAACGACACAACACACTGAAGAGATATTTTTCTGTTCTTAGTTAGTTTGGTTTTAGTTATGTCGTTTACATCATGATATATATATGTTTTCCTTTCCAGTTCTGGAGAGAGATATACAACATATCTATTTCAGATTGTTTATTTCAACTTTGTATGTTTTCTTTTATAGAGACGCTTTTTTACACGCTCCTAGAGTATCATACACTTGAGATGTACATTTATTCTGTCTTTTGTACCCTCGGGTAACTATAAGACATTCTCAAATGATACATGGCAAGGTGGAACCAAGATTTGGATTCAGTGGAGGATTCCCTCAATCGATTTAAACATTGATATGAACGTCAGAGAACTCTGCATGGACGTGTTGTTCAACAGGTACGCTTCACATCACTCTACGTATCCAACCCAACCTCAGTCACTATAGCAATCGTCATTACATCTTGCTTCAGATTTTTACATTGATTCTTTTACAAGTCTTATGAGTTTTCCTTTGGTTATTTGGATAGGTTGAATAAATTTTTTAAATAATAGTCAATTTGTTTGCATTTGTTTTACTAGTTGCTAATACAGTTGACAATAGGTTCTATGATAGCAGAAGCTTTTGCTTTTGAAGACATTCTTATGCTTCCTAGTTAAATGCATACTTGAAATCTAGTCATATGTATCTTTAGGTACTTTCAAAGAGATTAATACATCTCTCTCTCTCTCTCTCTCTCTCTCTCTCTCTCTCTCTCTCTCTCTCTCTCTCTCTCTCTCCACGCAGCCATCATCTCCTCACTGCTTCCATCTTTCTTTGTGGCTAGATCTACCTTTTTTGTGCATGACACTTTCTTGCATCACTTTAGCTACTCTAAGCTTGTTTCTCAAGATTTCATTGCTGCTATCCTTTTGCAATAGATCCTCAACAATTTGAGTTTTGAAAATTTGATTTTTCTTGATCTCAAAATTTTCGCAGTCTATAAAATCCGTACAGTCTGTACGTATCCGGACTGTACTGCAAGTATAGTCTGACGACTGCGCGTAGTGCTTTGTCTTACCTTCGATCTGAATCAATTTTTGGGGTCAAAATAGGCCTAGAAAATGCAAAAAAAAAAACAAGGGTTTAGGGTGCAAAAAAAAGGGGACAGTATAGGGGGGAGGGGACAGGTACAACATCACATGGGCACTGTGGGGGAGCAAACCATGGGGCCAATGGGAGAGCAGTCATCAGCAACTGCACATGGGCAAACAGGCTGTGGGAATAAATAGGCACTCACAATGCCATTGTGAGAGGCATTTTTAGAGGCTGTGAGAGCCTGTTTGAGAACCAGGGTGCTGTGAGAGAAAGTCGATCGAGATGGCGGAGCACATACCACCAAAGCCCGAGGGCGAAGCAAGGAGGAAGCTCAAGGAAGATGTCCAAAGGCATAACGAAAGGCAGAATTTGCAGAGTGACAGGCTCGGCAGAGACACCCGGAGTGGGAGCCCCCCGCCCCTGCTGTCGAGGTGGATTTGGATGAGCGGATTGGAGAGAACTTCACTGCACGGCAGCTGGCCATGGTCAAGGAAAGGGTGCGAATCCGTCGGGCTAACCAGGAGGCAGAGCGACAGCGAGAGAACAATTCACTAGACCAAGGCGAGGAGTCAGTGGAGGATTCGTAGGAATGCTAAGACCAGATAAGGTCCAACCGTATGTGGCGGACTGCTGTTATGTAATTTTCGGCTAAAAATGAGGCGGCATATAGTTAGATAGTAGTATAAAGAACAAACCCAACCGTATGTGGCGGGATACGTATGTTATTTTGATACATCTCTTGAATACGTATGTTATATGTTGATACGTATGTTATTTTGATACATCTCTTGAATTAATATACAGTGTGTTTTCTGTGCAACGCGCGCCTGTGCTGTGAAATGCAATCTCTGTATTTTTAAAATGCAATGTAATGTATGTGTTTACGAAATGCTATGTTTTATCTCGATTATGGTGGGCATGGGCATGTGAAATCTGTCAAAAATCAGGGGGGACAGAAGGAGCGATTGCTCTTTTGATGATCGTTTGGAGTGCATGTGCTATCAGTTTGTCGTGACATCAATGATCAGCTTGTAGGTGGATTTCAGTGAAGTGCATCTGCTATCAATCTTTGTAATTGAGATTGATTGACAATAAGATTCACACACGCACATACAATTTGAGATAAAATTGAAAACAGAGCCTCAAATTTACAAATCCCTGTCTGGAACTGGCATGGGCTGTGTATCCGAGGAGGAGGACTCGTCATCCAAATCCTCCCAATCTGCCTCCGCATCAGCCCCCAAGCAAGCCAAACCAACTAGACCTGCTCCAGCTGGTTGTGATAGTGCACCTCTAGCTGTACCTGGAGCCCTGCGAGGTCGTCCTCTCTTCCCTGGCTGTTTCTGTGCTCTGCCTTTCTTGTTCGGTGCACTCTTGGGCCTTCTTGGTCTCTTGCGGACGAGGGGAGCTGTCAACGCCTCATCACCCCCATGCAAATCACCTAGCTAGCTAGGCTGGGCCCAAGCTGAGACCGGCTGGGATAGGGCCAAAGAGGGGACTCCCTGTGCAGCTGAGAGAGGAGGATGAGCCCGTGGAGTGTGTGCCCGTGGGGCTGCTACAGGTGGAGGAACTGGCTATGAAGGGGCCGTCCCTGTAGGAAGCAAGTATAGCGGGGATGTGTACTGAAAGGGATGCTGTGGTGGCCGGTACTGGTACATCCTGGGTGCTGCCAAAGGAGGAGCCAGTGGAGTGGGTGCTGCCAAAGGAGGAGGATGTGAAGTGGGTGCTGCCACTGGAGGAGCCACTGTGGATGTGGGCGCTGCAAGAGAAAACCTAGGCACAAATGGTGGCCTGCCATGGAAACTTGGTGCTGTAGAAGTGGATGGCGATGGCAGGGCTGCAGGCCTCAATGGCATCGGTGGCACTAGAGGTGTCGTGCGGCACATATAAACCCTCTGAGGAGCCAAAGGAACTGCAGGCACCTCATGTACCTGCTCTAGCGGAGACTCTGTGTAGAGCATGTTGGCAAGAGATGATGGGGGTGCCCTGACACTCGGCATGAGCTGGGCCTCTGAATCGAATGTGGCAATCAAGTCGTCTAGCTGGCAAATAGAAGGTTCAGCTCATAAATCAAACTGGCCACGGCCTGTGTGGTCTCTCTGTCCATGTGCGGCTGATGTGCGCCGCGAATGGTCTGCTGCCTAAGAGCTCTCCCTGCTGGGCGACGGGTAGTGGACCTCCAGCATGGTGCACCAACTGGATGATGACGCCACAGGAAAGGCACTAGTGGATGCATCGGCTGTAGACGTGGAATGGGGAGAATGGGATGCACTGGAGGGGCAACATCTGGCATGGGATACGAAAATTGCTGGCTAGGGACGTATCCGGAAGGGAGGGAGAATCTCCTCAACATCCTCGAAGGCCTCGTCACTAGCATTCTGGGCCTACTTGGGTGGCAGAGAGTCCATGAGAAAATCGTAAACTGGGGGCGTGCGAGCAACAGGACGTGGTGGCGGAACCGCAGTGGCAACTGGCGAACGCGAGGGGACGGATTCCACCGGAATGGGTGCAGATGGGGATGCGTGTGGCGGAACTGTCTGAGGGGAGGACGGGACGAGGATGCACTCCCTCTCCTCGTGCGTGCCAGCCAAGCAGGCAGCAACTCGGGGTCAGCCACATAAGGAGCGGTGCGAAACCGGAGAACACCCTCCGAAATGGTGTTCTCCCCCGCCACAAGACGTGGCCCGTAGGTGTCCAGTAGTCGCTGCCTGATGGGGACAGACATGCTGCCACAAGGGGCAGCATTTATGGTGGCACCATTTTTGGCACGTGCACTGAGCAGGTGGCCTTTAAGGTGAGTGAGGGACACAGCAAATTTGACTAGGCAATACTGGCAATGCATGACCTTTGCATCGATCTTGTTGGTCTTGTCGGCAACCCACCTGACAACGTCCACCTCGTCCCACATATCGGCAAGGTTGGACTGCACCATTGTGATGGAGAAAATTAGGGAAAAAATGCAGAGGAAGCTAAAGCTGGAAAGCTGGAAAGCTGGAAAGCTGGAAACAAAACAGCAGGGCGAAGGCAGGGTTTAGTGTTGGAGAGACATTGAAAATGGGCGAAGGCAGGGCGAGGCAAAATAGATGTAAGGCAGGGAGGGGCATATCACTGGCGAGGCGGGCAGTTTAGGTTAAAAAAAAATATATATATATATATATATATATATATATATATATATATATATATTCAATATTAAATATATTAAAATATTGTGGTACCGCGGTACTGGGATCCGCGGTACCCAGTACCGTGGGACCTATGGTATATATATATATATATATATATATATATATATATATATGTATCATAGTACCCCATGGTACCACCATTATGGTACCGCCGATACCATAATGGTGGTACCGCCAGGATGGTGCTGCCCTCAGATCCGCGATACCAGGGCGGCACCATAATAAATAAATAAATAAATAATGTAAAAAGAAATTAGTGTATTTTTTGTAAAAAAAAAAAAATTATGGTACCGCGGTACCAGTATGGATCCGCGGTACCCAGTACCACGGGATCTATGATATGAACGTCAAAATGTCGTTGACAGTTTTGACTCTGACAAAACAAATGGGGCCGTAGTCCATCAATCCACAGACCAAACTTAGCTTTACCAAGAAGCATCAACAATCTATATTGTGGCTTATATTAAATCTCAACAACAGGTGGCAATACATCAAGATAAAAAGAAATTGAATCATGGTCCTCGACTCAAAACCCAAGTGCTTGTCTTCTTTGCCTACTTTTTTCCTTGCAATGTATACCTGTGTCTAGCAAATCAAAAACAAACTTGGTCTTTATTCCTTCTTGAGGAGTGTTGTTCTTGAAGATACTTGATTCTCCAATCATACTTTCCTTGGACAAACCAATCTTTGACAAAGAGGGATGGATAGATATTATTGTCATTAAGGTTTCTAGTCATGGTACAGAAGGACGTACAGTAGGCCTGTTGTCCTCCCGATGGAGAATTGATAGCTGGAGGTCCAGAGAATTGGCCTTCTGAAAAGTGAGTGGTTCTATCCTCATCAATCCTGCACACGCAACAATTTGTTCAAATAAAGAAGCTCTTTAAACCTGCATTATGATCCCGTACATAGGTTTTGCTACTTCCATATTTTCCATATACGTCTGAATTTTTCTGTACTGTCTCTACACACATGACAAAACCAGGTGCCTTCTAGTGTCGATTCAAGAGGCGGTTGCAGACAGTAAGTATGATATCCACTATCGCGCTAGTCACATGGAAGCACAAGATCATCATCTGCATCAATATGACAAATTCTACAATGGCAACGTTGTCAGAAAATGGGTCAATGCCAGGTTTCAGATGACAATCATGGCCCTCACATCAGATTATGTTCCCAACACATTGTGGTTCAGAGTGAAAGTTGCCTTTGTAGAATACAATTGTCGTATTGATGCAGATAATGATCTTATGCTTTCATGTGACTCGTCGATTGTTCTTGAGTTTGCAGATGGTGGCTTCAACCATGTCAGGAGCAAAGAGGTCACAATGGGTAGGACGAGAATAAAGAGAGATGGAAGGGTGAGCAGTAGTATATAGGTTGGTTGAATAGTCGACCCAGGACTGAAGAGGGATGGGTGCAATGGATAGGGGCTTATGAAGAAAGATCTTCCAAAAAGTAGCCGAGGAAGAAGACGGCGAAGGAGGTAGGAGGAACGGAAGGAAAAGTAGGCCACTTTCATTTTGTGGAGAAGGGAACGAAGCTGCTTTTCCGCGGAAGAAGAAAGTGTAGAATAGGAGAATTTGAGAAACTCGACATATTTCTAGAAGAAAGAACAATCTTTGTCATACCATTTACTATGGGTACGACGATGAGAAGAGAAGCGGCAAGGGGGCGCAATGGCTTGAGCGGCGGTAGTCACGGCGTGTGTCAAAAAGGAGGCTTGGGTAGTGACATCAGAGGAGGAAGGAAAGTGGTCTAGAAGACGAGAGACGTGGGCAACATAGGCCTAGGATTGATGAGGAGGTATACGATAGCGGGTGGGTTAAACAAAGAGGGAGGGTGGAGGAGAAGGCAGACTTCGCGCTAGGGAGATGGAGAGGTAGAGCAGAGAGTGATCAGCGAGGACTGGGGTAGAGATAGTGAAGGATGCCAGGCGGGGAAATAAAGCAGGAGATGCAATGAAATAGTCCACTATGTTGTGACCGCCACCAAATGGGTGGCAAGTATATGCAAAGGAGGATGGCCACTGAAGAAGACCGTTAAGGATAATGAGACCGTGTGCTTGAGCCAATCTCAGAAGCTGTTCCCCAGAAAGCGTAACTGTCGCTGATGAGTCCTGAGAATAACGGGCATAAGAGGTATCTAACGGATGAAGAGAAAGTGCGTCAGCATAGAACTCAGTCTGGCGAGCGGCTGTGCGTGCCTTGAATCCCCTACAAGCAATATGTAACCCTTTAGAGAGAGTCTAGCGACACCGTCAGAAAGGGCCTGAAAAGGATCACCTCCCAAATCCATAAACACTGAAGTGTGGGGAGCAAAGTAGCACACTGCAACAAACAAGTCTTGGTCCAGCCCCAAGAAGGATGTAGTAATCTGAAGCCACAAGTAAAGGCCATAAGTATCCTGAGACACCAACCGAATAGCAGGAGTATACACCGACCTGTACAAACATGCAACTCCACCAGAGGCCCGAAGTATCCTGCCCTATAGCATAGGTTGTGGAGCAAAAATCCACTGAAAACCAAAAATGTGCGGAAGTGGGTGTGTGGAAGACTCATATGTCTCTGCAAAAAGTAGAAAATCAGCCGAACATAAATAGGTGTCAAGATCAGCCGTTGTAGAAGAGGTGGAGAGGCCGCCGCAGTTCCAAAAACCGAATGTCACACTAGCCGAGGCTATCGGGCTGCTTCCATGCCCGAGTACCCTACTTCCTTTTGATGCTTGGATAAAAAGCGAGGGTTGCCATTTATGAATACCACCCGTTGTGGTTTTGTCCTTGCCTCCTGAATAATAGTTTTACGTTGTAACCATTGGCAGTGAGTAAGGTCATCATCTATGTCGAGAGCCTCAGAGAATACGACACGCACAAAGAACTGTCTGCCGGTCGTCCATAGTTTTGAATTTGACAAAATATACCTTCGGATCATGCTAGAGGCGCCAAGCATACTCGTTACCTGGAACTAACAGCCCCATGCATGAAGTAAACAAAGAGGGAACCTGGTCCAGTGTTGTGCCCTCAGTAGGAAGACCCCGGAATCTTAAGTTGAGCTTTTTGTCATCCCGGCGTTGTTGTTCTGCCAAACGCCTTTTACCGTGGTGTCTAAGGAGGGTGCTACAGAAGACAAAGAGGTGGTAGATGATCTCAGGATAGAAACACATGATTTGGTCTCACGTACTTCTTGCTCGAGAGTAGGTACCTTGTGTACATGTTCCACCATCTCATGAAGTCGCTATTCAAGAACGGGAATCCCGGCAGTGCACTCAACAATGTCATGTATTTGGCACTCAAGTAGGGGAAGCTGACTCATGGATGCCTTAGTATCCTCAACGGCACTGAGATATTAGGGATGATGTCCCTCTGCAAAGCGCAGCACGAAGAGAAGCAATTTCAATCTGTTGAGCGTCAATCGCGGCAGTCTTAGTAAGCAAATCCCCACGAAGTTCATTGAGTTGTGAAAGAAAAGCGAAAAATTGCTTAGAAATGTACTCATTCACCGAGGAGATGTTCTCAAGAGTGGTGTGTCGCGTGTAGCTGTGGCAGGTGTCTCCCATAGCAGCTGAGGACGAAGCAACGACTTGTGGCGGCGTTCGAGCGCTGACAGAATCGGTAGGCATGGTGGACGCAATTTCCAAAGTACGAAGACATTTGCGAGAGCCTGTAGACATAAACTTCTTAGCACGCTTTGTGTGCAAGACAAAGCCTGGAGGCAAGTGAAACGAAGCCGTAGGATGATTTGCAGGAGAGAGATGAGAGAGGAAGTGAAACCCTAAACAAGCATTTTTACGGAAATGAGCGTAACTTTTTCATACGAAGTCCGATTGACCCGAAAATTGATTCAAATCAAAGGTAAGACAGAGCACTACGCAGTTGTCTGCCTGTACTGGCAGTATGGTACGGATACGTACAGACTGTACGGATTTTACAGCCTGGAAAATTTTAAGATAAAAAAAAATCAAAATTTCAAAACTCAAACTGTTGAGGATCTATTGCAAAAGGATAGCAGCACCGAAATCTTGAGAAACAAACTTAGAGTAGCTAAAAGAGATGCAAGAAAGTGTCATGCACATAAAAGGTAGACCTAGCCACATAGAAAGCTTGAAAGAAGTGAGAGTTGCATGGAGATGCAAGCAGTGAGGAGATGATGGATGCGTGGAGATGGTATCATGCGACCGAACATAGTGGCCTGAATGCAAGAAATGCCTGCCCAGTCCCGGAGACAAAGTCCTGGCAACCAGATCTCGGAGGCATGCATCTCTGTTGGAACCACCCGTGTGTAAAACCAACTAGCATCTAGTAGCGGGATCAAAAATAGGGTGAGGACATGACCAAGAGTGTTATAACCCCGGCGGAAGCTATTCTGGCTAGTCGCATACAATAGTTGAGAATCAACCTCTGTCGTAATGAAGTTTTGGAGAATAGTGGCGTACAACTTGACCAATCATAATAGTCCGATAGTTGTGGACATTCACGGCATCGCCTGCGTTTAGAATGGGGTGAAGGAGATTGGTAGCCCGAGGTATGGGGAAACCATCAACGACAAAGCGGTTGAAACAGTGGGCCATGAAAGGGGAGGCGAGTTTGGCAACCGGTTTGAGGAGCTCGGCTGAAAGGAGGCCAATGTCAGACGTATCATTGTTCTTGAGTTTGCAAATGGTGGCTTCAACCATGTCAGGAGCAAAGAGGTCACAGTGGGTAGGACGAGAAGAAAGAGAGATGGAAGGGTGAGCAGTTGTATATAGGCTGGTTACATAGTCGACCCAAGATTGAAGAGGGATGGGTGCAATGGATAGGGGCTTATGAAGTTCCAAAAAGTAGCCAAGGAAGCAAACGGCAAAGGAGGTAGGAGGAACGGGAAGAAAAGTAGGCCACTTTCTTTTTGCGGAGAAACGAACGAAGTTGCTTTTCCGCGGAGGACGAAAGTGTAGAATTGGAGAATTTGAGGAACTCGACATATTTTTGGAAGAAAGCACAGTCATTGTCATACCATTTATTATGGGTACGACGATGAGAAGAGAAGGCGACTAGGGGGCACAATGGCATGAGCGGCGGTAGTCAGGGCGTGTGTCATAAAAGAGGCTTGGGTAGTGACATCAGAGGAGGAAGGAAAGTGGTTCAAAAGATGAGAGACATGGGCAACATAGGCCTGGGATTGATGAGGAGGTATACGATAGCGGGTGGGTTGAACAAAGAGAGAAGGTGCCTGGTGGAGGAAGGAGAGGTAAGCAGAGAGTGATCAGCAAGGACCGAGGTAGAGATGGTAAAGGATGCCAGGCGGGGCAATAAAGCAGGAGATGCAATGAAATAGTCCACTACGGTGTGACCGCCACCAAATGGGTGGCAAGTATATGCAAAGGAGGATAGCCACTGAAGAAGACCGTTAAGGATAATGAGACCGTGTGCTTGAGCCAACCTCATAAGCTATTCCCCAAAAAACGTAACCGTCGCTGATGAGTCCTTAGAATAATGGGCATAAGAGGTATCCAACGGATGAAGAGAGTGTGTCAGCATAGAACTCAGTCTGGCGAGCGGCTGTGCGTGCGTTAAAATCCACTGCAAGCAATATGTAACCCTGTAGAGAGAGTCTAGCAACGCCGTCAGAAAGGGCCTGAAAAGATCACCTCCCAAATCCATAAACACTGAAGAGTGGGAGCAAAGTAGCACACTGCAACAAACAAGTCCTGGTCCAAAGATGCAGTAATCTGAAGCTACAGGTAACAGCCATAAGTATCTTGAGACACCAACCGAATAGGAGTATACACCAACCTGTACAAACATGCAACTCCACCATAGGCCCGAAGTATCCTGCCCTGTAGCATAGGTCGTGGAGCAAAAATCCTCTAAAAACCAGAAATGTGCGGAAGTGGGAGTGTGGAAGACTCATATGTCTCTACAAAAAGTAGAAAATCAGCCGAACACATATAGGTGTCAAGATCAGCCGTTGTAGAAGAGGTGGAGAGGCCGCCGCAGTCCCAAAATCCGAACGTGACGCTAGCCGAGGCTATCGGGCTACTCCTATGGCTGAGTACCCCAACTTCCCATTGACGCTTGGAGAAAAAGTGAGGGTTGCCATTTGTGAATATCACCCGCTGTTGTTTTGTCCTCGCCTCCTGAATGATAGTTTTACGCTGTAACCATTGGCAATGAGTAAGGTCATCATCTATGTAAACCTGAGAGTCTCTGAGAGTACGACACGCACGAAGAACTGTCTGCCGGTCGTCCATAGTTTTGAATTTGACAATGTATTGCTGAGAGAATTATTATTAGAATTAGAATTATATTAATGTCTGTCAAGTACCCGAGGGCACATAAGAGAAGTAGAAAGTACATCAAAAAAGAAGGAGCATTGTCCACGTTCCTAAAAGCTAGACCAGCACTAGAAAACAAAGAGAAAAACAAAGCTTAACCTCCAGCTCTGTTGAGGGTACAATATCAGTAGCTTAACCACCAACTACACAGAGGGAAAGAGAAAACTGAAATAAGTTAGCTAACTGGCTAAGTGGATATAAAAAACTGCGTGATATGGTGAGAAGCAGGTGTTGGCCTCCGGTGAAGAGCCCTGGGCCTGGAGGAGCGAAGAGGATGCTGGAGCTTCAGTCGTCGTACTGGAATGTCTATCTCACTGTCAGAAGTCTCATCTCTATCCCTCTTCTGGAAAAAGTGCGTAATGTGGGACTGGCTATGATCCACATCAGAAACATCCTTACAAAGTAAACATCTCTCGCAATAATAAACCAACACATCTCGCATCTAAGAAGGCAAGGAAAGAAGCAAGTGTAAGTGGGTATCTTTGTATAAGCAATGGTATCTGCCTCTGATCTCATAGTAGGCTGGACATCGGAAAATGAAATGGAACTCATCCTCAATCTCTTGTAAAGAGCAACACTGACAAATCTGTAGCGGTCGAGCTGTGTCTGTGTATCTGCCTGTCTCAATAGCAAGCTGGTGAGAAGACCCCTCATAATAGTGCGGTAGTTGTCGACAATCAAAGGATCCTCGGCTTTGAGGATAGTGTTACGAGCTCGTGACCAGTGCCGAACCCTAGAGAACACAGATAGGTCAGATACCACAGTCAGGGTCGTGTCCAGTGTACACGACCAACAATGCAAGACAGTGTGAGTAGTGTGTCCCAGCACGGTCCATAGCCATGGCGGGCCTAACACAGTCTAGGGACCCTGTCAGGAGGACAGGGCCCCCAGTTGGGTCCCGACGTGCAGTCGGCCACGTCAGTACCACGTGGCCGACACTTGGCAGTTGCATGCTACCAGTCCTCACACTGGGCTAGGAGGGGCTTACTCTATATCAGGGAGTAGGCAAGGTTGGGTGGATCAGTTAGTGTTTGCCCTACTGTGGTGTTAGGATCTATTACACTGGTATCATAGCCATCTCCATCTTTGGGAGCTTAGTAGCAGCAATGGAGAAAGTAGATAGAGTACTCAGAATCCCTTCAACTTTTCACAAATCTAAAGAGCAGGGTCAGTGCTAAAAAATCAGCTATCTACTGAATTGAAGTAAACCTGATGAGCAGGGCCAGCGCTGGACAGAGGGGGATTGATTGCAGATTTGCCCCTGTTGTTTGTATAGAATTTAGCGATTAGTGAATGTTTTCGAAGTAGGAAACTTGATACAGGTCCAGTGCTGCCAAATCAGGTTTTTCAGGGTGGAATTTTGGGGACAGCTCCAGCGCTGCCAGAGCAGCATTCCTCCTTGAGTTTTGAACGAAAATTCGGCATAACCTGAGTGAAATTAGGAGCAGGTTTCTACTACAGGTCCAGCGCTCCAAAAGCGTCTTGATATTTGGTTTCTTGGAATCATTTCGGGGGCCAAATCAGTGGTTTTCGAGCCAACAGAGTGGCTGTACAACCAGCGAGCAGGGTGCCTAAAAAGTTCAGATCTTTTCAATCATTTTTTGGAGTCCAAATTCGAGAAATTCGGGGCAGACAGCGACGGCAGGGACATCAGAAATTCCGGATTTTTCTTGCATATTTCCGGTTTTTACTCAGTTTGTTGGAGCCCCACATCTGAAATCAGATCAGCGAGCTACTTTACTCAAGAACCGGGAATTTTGGCACCGTTTTGGAGCTTCAAACTGAGATTTTTTAAAAAGAAAGAAAGAAGATAAATTTAAAGGTGAAGCTCCTCAGAAACGCCCTTCACTCTACAGACCTTAAAAGTAGAAGATTTTGAAAAAGCCAAACAAGAACTTTTGTGCTTTGTGTGTATGGGCAAGGGACACACAGTCAGACAGTGTCCCAAGGGGCCTAGGGGCCTTTCACTACAAAAGATAAAAAAGATAAGAAACAAGCTCATCTTGTTCAGACTGTAAATTTCCCCAATGACTCGGCAGCTTCCGAGATCAAAGTGTATCATGAAGATCATGAACATTGTTGCCAGCTGACCTCTGCAATGCTAGCGAGACCCTTCAGCTTTGGGCCGCATGACCTAGTACGTATGCATGGGAAAGTTGGTAACCAGTCAATAAGAGTTATGGTTGATGATGGGGCAACCCATAATTTCATCAACTACATCCTGGTTAAAAAACTTAAACTACCAGAAGTACCTAGTCAGCATAGGTACATAGTTTCACTAGCTAAGGGTGAAGATAAGAAAATCTGGAAAACTATGGTAAGTAACTTGAATCTTGGTATTCAGGGGTACCAAGATGAAATAAACTTTCAGGTAATGTACCTGGATCGCACAAACATTGTTCTCGGGAGAGATTGGCTCTACAGTCTAGGACCTTCCCTCCACAGAAACTATCAGGAGAACACCCTCAGCTTTCAGCACAAAGGCCGAGAGATCCAGTTGCATGGGGAGCATGATGTTCCCAACAGTCCTATGGTCTGCAGTTCAAAGCTCTGTCAGGTAATCGGAGACGACGACCATCAGGTATTCTTATGTGACTTTCAGTTTATTCCTGAAGTTTCTATTTCTAGTTCTATACATCAGAAAATCAGTAAATTAGAAACTTTATTGTCTAAATTTAAAGATGTTTTTCCTGAAGATTTGCCACATGGTTTGCCACCTAGCAGAATTTAACAGATTATCTTGGGAAAGGCCAAATTCAGACCAGTAGTTCACCATGGGCCTCACTAGTCCTTTTGGTGAAAAAGAAAGAGGGGTCTATGCGTCTTTGCGTAGATTACAGAGCCCTCAATAAAGTCACAATAAAGAATAAATATCCTATGCCTCGGGCAGACGAGTTGTTTGATCAACTCGACTGGGCTAAATTTTTCAATAAAATAGACCTCGGATCGGGATACCATCAGGTCCGTATAAAATCGGATGATGTCCCGAAAACAGCTTATAGGACTTGTCATGGTCATTATGAGTTTAAGGTGATGCATGCTCCAGCTACCTTTATGACCTTGATGAACAGTGTCCTCAGACCATACTTAGGTAAGTTTGTAGTCGTATTTTTAGATGACATCCTCGTCTACAGCAAAACGAGGAAGGAGCATCTAAAACACCTCAGAAAGGTGTTTCGACTGCTCAGAAAGCATAAGCTTTATGCTAAACAATCCAAGTGTGAATTCTTCGTTGAAGAAGTAGCATATTTGGGTCACATTATCTCGTCAGATGGGATTAAGATGGACCCAAATAAGGTTAAAGCCATACTCAATTGGCTAAGACCTCAGAATATTTTGGAACTTCAGATCTTTCTTGGTTTGGCGGGATATTACAGACGATTTGTCAAGGAATATGCTCAGATAGCAGTTCCCATGACAAATCTCCTTAAGGGGAAGGGAAAGGAGTTCATTTGGGAGTCCGCATAGCAGGAGAGCTTTGATGCTCTCAAAACAGCCTTAGCTACAGCACCAGTTTTAAAAGTCGTCGACCCCAATCAGCCATGTGGACGACCAGTTGCGTTCGAGAGTAAAAAACTCGAGCCAGCTCAGACTAGGTATAGTGCCTTTTCCTATGAAAAGGAACTCTTTTCTATATTCCATGCCCTTAAGACTTGGAGGCATTATTTGTATGGTGCCAACTTTGAGGTCCTGACAGACCATGAAAGTCTCAGATACCTTTGCAATCAACCTGAGCTTAGAGGTCAGAAAGCTCGTTGGGCAGAGTTGATGCAAGAGTTTGATATGTCTATCAGATATAGACGGGGGAAATTCAATACAGTAGCAGATGCCCTTAGTAGAATGCCTATGATAAACGAGCTAAGTTTTATTCAGATTCGTAATGAGTTACTCGAGTCCTTGAGAGGGAAGTGCCAGCATGATGCATTCTTCTCTACTATCTGGAACTCAGTCCAGAGCAGACAGTTACAGACTCCAGAACCAGTTCCCGGGGCTGGTGCCAGTTCATCCAAGATGCTGAGTCCGAGTATACGTCGTCAGCTGACGTTGAGGATTCTGAGCCTATATTACCCAAGCAAACCCCAGTGGTTGAGGGTCAGTTGACTCAAGGATTCAAATGGAAACAGTATTCCATTCAAGATGAGTACTTGCTCTATAGAGATAGAGTATGTGTCCCCAATTCAGAGGATTATAGGCAGCAGGTCCTATATGAATGTCATGACAATCCTAGTGCGGGACACCCAAGCATACAGAAGACCTATGAGCTTCTTCGTAGGCAATTTTTCTGGCCCAGTATGAAAAAAGGACGTCCAACAATATGTAACCAGTTGCCCGAAATGTCAAGTAAATAAAGCAGAGCGTTTAAAGGCAGGAGGGTTGTTGCAGCCCTTAGAGATACCAGCTGGTAAATGGGAGAGTATCTCCATGGATTTTATAGTAGGCCTGCCTAAAACCCAAAAGGGTAATGACGCTATATGGGTCACAGTTGACCGTCTGACCAAAATGGCTCATTTTATTCCGACCAAAACAAGAGGTTGTTTGTAGACAGGCTATTTTAATTGTACGGTCTACCTTCCGGCATAGTCAGCGACCGAGACAGTAAGTTTAATGGCTGGAGGATATGCTTCGTGCATACGTCAGCAATAGAATGGAAGTCACCTGCTGAAGAAGATGATAGTATGCCATTACAATTCCAAAAACCAATATGTAAAGGTTGAGGGGTTCTCGGGCTGCTCCTTTGCCCGAGAGCCCCAAATCCCTATTGAGAAATTTTATCAAAAAATTTTGGTTTGCCTTCAATGAAAACCACCCGCTTCTTAATCACTAAAATAAATTGCTGAGAGAAAGAAAGAAAGAAAGAAAGCTTTATTAACGTCTTTTGGGCACCCGTGGGTGCATAAGACCAAAAAGAAAATATGTACAAGCAACAGTGGGAGCATCATCCATAAGAGGACGTGGCCGTAAAATGCTATGAACTAGCTATGAATGAAAGTAGAACAAAGCAGAAGTGAAATAAGCCCACAACCCGGGCCAGGTATAACAGAAGAACTACAGAAAAAGTACCAATGCCCACAACCCGAGCCAGGTGGAGAATAAGTACATATCAGCGAAAGTAAGTGTGAAGTGTTCGCTGAGTGGACCGTACAGTGGGCCCCGATGGAGGCGAGTGCCGACTACATCTGGGCTTTTTCCGCGGTGGCACAGCGATAGGAATCTCATCATCGGAGTCATCAGCATGTGCTCGAGTCCGAAAGAAGACAGTGAGAAGCAGGTGTCGGGAGTCTAACCCCAGGTGATCTGGTACAGGCAGATGAGACTGACGGAGGGTAAGCATCTCATGAACAAGAAGTCCCAAGCAACGAGCATCCGAATAGGAGACAAAACTGCAAAGTGTAGGCGGGCCATCGCGAAAGAGACAATAATACCTCCCCCGTATCTCATAATACAACGGACATCTAATGAGGAAATGGGCTTCATCTTCCACCTCCTGCAACGAGCACAAGCAACATAGACGATGCTCCCGGGGGATATCTCATGCACGAGCGGCCTCAATAGCAAGCTGATGAGAGGAAATGCGCAACTGCCCAAGACGATAGCGCAGGCCGTGTGATAGGGGCTGTGAGAGATAAAGCGGCAACAATGGCAAACCAGAAGGATCCAGAGAGAGGAAGTGTGTCTGGTAATAGCTCAGTCGAATACGGGAAGGTGGGAGGGAGCTCCAAGTCTGCTGCATATATCAACGGAATAAATAGCCTCGGATATATGAATGCCTACCACAAGGAAGATCCATGATAGAGATGCCCAATGTCATCAGCATAAAGCAGAACGCGAATGAGCAAATGAGCCAACGGGCAACCATCTCCACCTTCTTCACGAATGAGGCGCTCAAGATCATCAATATAAAGTGCAAAGAGCGGAGGGGATAGTGGACAACCTTGCTTGACGCCAACAGTGCTACGGATGGGAGAAGACAAATCAGTACCCAGCCGAATACGTGCTAGAACTCTCTCATACAGAGCAACCATTGCCGCGAGAATAGAGTCGGAAAACGACCCAGGATTGAAGAGGGATGGGTGCAATGGATAGGGGCTTATGAAATAAGATCTTCCAAAAAGTAGCCGAGGAAGCAGAGTGGAGGGAGCGAAGGAGGTAGGAGGAATGGGAAGAAAAGTAGGCCACTTTCTTTTTGCGGAGAAGGGAACGAAGCTGCTTTTCTGCGGAAGAAGACAGTGTAGAATTGGAGAATTTGAGGAACTCGACATATTTCTGGAAGAAAGAACAGTCGTTGTCATACCATTTATTATGGGTACGACGATGAGAAGAGAAGCGGCGAGGGGGTGCAATGGCATGAGCGGCAGTAGTCAGGGTGTGTGTTAAAAAGGAGGCTTGGGTAGTGACATCAGAGGAGGAAGGAAAGTGGTCCAGAAGACGAGAGACGTGGGCAACATAGGCATGGGATTGATGAGGAGGTATACGATAGCGGGTGTGTTGAACAAAGAGGGAAGGTGGAGGAGAAGGCGGACTTGGCGCTGGGGAGAAGGAGAGGTAGAGCAGAGAGTGATCAGCGAGGACGGGGGTAGCGATGGTGAAGGATGCCAGGCGGGTCAATAAAGCAGGAGATGGAATGAAATAGTCCACTATGCTGTGACCGCCACCAAATGGGTGGCAAGTATATGCAGAGGAGGATGGCCATTGAAGAAGACCATTGAGGATAATGAGACCGTGTGCTTGAGCCAACCTCAGAGGCTGTTCCCCAAAAAGAGTAACTATAGCTGATGAGTCCTGAGAATAACGGGCATAAGAGGTATCCAACGAATGAAGAGAGAGTGTGTCAACATAGAACTCAGTCTGGCAATGGGTTGTGCGTGCGTTAAAGTCCCCTGCAAGCAATATGTAACCCTGTAGAGAGAGTCTAGCAACGCCGTCAGAAAGGGCCTGAAAAGGATCACCTCCCAAATCCAAAACACTGAAGTGTGGGGAGCAAAGTAGCACACTGCAACAAACAAGTCTTGGTCCAGCCCCAAGAAGGATGAGTATGTGAGGAAGACAGGTGTCAACGCTGTTTTTCATGTACAAAATAAGCTTTGCTACTTAACAGCATGGTTGGAAATGAAAATTCATAATTTGCTCTTCCCATTCATGTGTGAGTTTTAGCGAGAGGCCAAGTCGTCTTTCAACCGTATCAAGGCGAACACCATACTGATAGGTGTTTGCCACGTTAGTCCATATCAATTAGTTTTAAATTATCATAACACCTGCAAAAAAGTAATTGTACATACGAAATACCTAGCAAATAGGATGACACGCGTGCAAAGGTATTAGGGCAAATCCATGCCACATCCTACTTTTGTTCAGAGTCTTAACTTGAAAGGGCAATTATGAATCTAAAAAAGTTTTAAGCTGCAACTAAGAAATTTAGCATTGGCTAGTACAGTCCCGAAAGTGCATACATGATTTGCTACGTTATTGTAAGGTACTCATTTAGTCAGCTATCAACAGTAGTGAATCAATATAGTTTTATAACCCTGAATTTTGATCTAGAAAAAGGTAGAGTGCAGAATTTTTGTATACAAAGACAACACCAAATCCAAACATTTTCCAAGGTGAGCTTCACTCACTCCAATTTGTAGCATCTAGCCCCAACATTGCACAGCAGATAAAATAGTGCAAATAGCAGCACTTACAACACCACCACTCTTTGACATACCAGGCAGGTGTTCGACTCTTTCCTCCAGGCCTTGAATTTTCTCCAAAATATCCCTCAGAATTTACTTTATACTTGTAGGTAGGTGGAAACTGTATTGGACCTTCTTTCCAACCTTCAAAGACACGCCCAACACCTTGCTCAATCTTGAGCTACAGGGACACAAACCAAACCAAAAATTGAAACTTAGAATCTTTCAACACTAATTTGGCAACATTTGATCTGGCATCAAAAGACGAATTTCCTATAACCAAAGTCCACAATCTTAAGGAACATAGAGATAGCTAGAAATGTTCAGACTATAATATTACTTGATCAATCTCAAGAAGCATCTTCCAGTTTTTTTGGGCCAGTTGTGCTTTTGTATTTGGATGCGATGGTATAAGCCGGTAGTTCAAGTCTCCAAACAAGATAATCCGACTAAGACATAGAAAAACATAAAGAATAAGTCACAACATTATCATCAGAAAGTAAGTCTAAATTACTGAGGAGAAAATTTAAGCACATTGTAGAAACTTTCTGAGTATGGAGAAATGAGTTCTAGCAAAGAAAAGGATCGATTGCTTGCAAACCAAATGAAATAACAGTGGCAAGGATTTACAGTAATGAGAGAGAAACTCACTCATGTCCCAAGATGCTGTGTGGCATCTCCATCCAATCTAATTTAGGTGAACGAGCAAAATATGTTCGCCGCAAGATCTCTGATACATCAGCATTTCGGCGAAGTTCATCACCTTCCTTCTCACCCGAAGTTAAGTGTGTGCATATGAAACAAAAGCTTGTTTCATGAAGGCACATGCTTACAGCAACAGACCCCTGATTCAATAACAAAAAAGAGGCCTTTCTTAAAATGAAGATGAAAATACCCGATGAATAGATCTCTTCCAACAAACTAAAGCCTCTAACATAAATTCAAATTTTTCCAAGAAGACTTGTGTGTGTTCTTTTTATGCTAGATAAATGCAAACTACAATTGAGTAAATAACATATCTATGAAATTTTTGAGACAAAGAACATATCCACTCTTACGAGTTTTCCAACCAACTTACCTTTAACATCACAATTTCTTCCACTTAATCAACCCCTCCCTGATCCTAGTACTCAAACAATACAAACATTCCAGGCTCAACGTTAACTTAGTCCTATCCCAAACAAAACTGCGGTTGGTAACTTATGATCTTACTCTGTACTACTTAAAAATATCCGAATTCAAATTTCAAACCACCTCTAGTTCCAGATTGTTCCATACAATCCCTACATAATTTTTCTTATTCAAAAAGTTTCAAATATGCATCTTATTTTGGGTTTGTCTGAAAGTGCTTTCAAATAATTACATTTCTATACATTTCGAAAATTGTGCAACCAATAGATCTTCTTATAGAATGTATCACATCACTCCTCCCCCTTTTCTTCCACAAAGGATTCACTCTATTACAATGAAGAATTTTCTTTTAAATATTTTCGACCTGAGTGACAATAACCATCATCCATCTAAAATCCACCTATGCATAAGAGATAACTAGGGTTAAAGAAATTGAAACACAATCACAGATACATAAAAATCATCCACATAAATTCAGAAAAGCACTAAATTGAAAATTTCCCTGTACTCAGCCATAGGATTAAACTAATGAATTCAATTCAATTTTTCAATTTAAACAATTCTTGTCACTTAACAACTTAACTTTTCTGAGACTGATTCCCCTTTCATTAACAAGCTTGGCATTACTCCATCTACATCTAAAACCTGTCAAAAACTCTGAATATGAAATTACATGAATGTGAAACCCCTCAAATCGGATTTCAACAACTCTTAAACCATACCCAACAAAATTCCTTTGCCTAGATAAAGAGTCCAATTTTCATCCATTTTGTTTGGCCATTTCATATTATCAGACAGTTTTAAATTCAAATTTGACGAGTATCTTGCACAAGCTTTTTCTCGACCCATTTCTAATGATCAAAATCGATTCAAAATGTATGAACAAAAATAACCGATTTCAAAATTTGATCAAATTTGAAATTTAATAGAAAAGAAAAAAATTTCATTTTAAGTCCCTATTAGGGAGTGATTCAACTCCAAAACTCAAAATGTCATTATAGTATTAAACTACTGGCAAATTGCATGTACGAGAGTACAGCGGGATTTGCAGTTCCTTCAGTCACTTTTGAATTATATATAATCAAGAAATAACTTAACCTTTGTGAATATATTGTAATCAAATCCGACTGAACGAAATCTTCAGTATGGTCCTTTCACTAATGTAAGTTCATTCCATAGATAACGTGAAAAATTGAAATCTCAATTTTTTGAAAAATAAAAGTTTTACGTAACTCAAATATTCTGACGAAAATATTGTTAGTACTGAAGGCAATCGAAATAGATAAACCGATATTCAGTTCGACTAATAAAGTCACTAAACCAATGCAATCACTGGCATACAAAGCATGCAACATCAGTCACCAGTCGTCAATACAGAACATAAACCCCAATCACATAGATTCCACTAGCCACTTTCACTGCCCATTAGTTCTCGTAATAATAATATCATCAACATAAAGCAAAATAATGATGATATAATCTGAAGTATGCTTGACATAAAGAGTAGATTCGCTAGGACTATTAGTAGATCCACGATCACAAAAATAGGCATGTATCTTTTGATACCACATCCTCGAGCTTGCTTCAGTCCATAAAGTGCCTTCTTGAGAAGAGAAACTTTATCTTCTTGGCCTTCAACCAAAAAACCATCAGGTTGTTGAAGGTACACTTCCTCATTGAAATCACCATTGAGGAATGTTGTCTTTATGTCAAGTTGCCGCAAACGCCAACCAAAATGGGCAGCCAAAGAGGTTACTACCCTCACGGTAGTCATCCGAGCAGTATACTTGATTTTGTATACCCATTTAGAACCAATTGCCTTCTTCCCATGAGGAAGATCAACAAGAACCCAAATCTGGTTCTTCATGAGTGAGTCATACTCATCTTGCATCGCATCCTCCCAACATTTTACTCCCTTGAGCTACAGTGCACCAAATTGGTCATTGTAAAGAACAGTGCAAAGGGTAGGTATGTTTTTGAGATGACTGCCATGTCACCCTACCACCTCAGCTTCACATGTGCAAGTTCTGAGCAACTGAACTTATCGCAAACATCACCCAATTTTTTAGCAACAAATTGGCATTGTGCCAATTGACCATAAATATGTGGTCAAGATGGAGAAAAGCAAGGATCATCAAACCACTTGCCATTGTAGATTCAAGATTATATAGATAGCCTTACCTTTCACAGGACGAATCTAGATAACGTGGATTTAATCGTTGGCATGGAATGGTTTTATTCTAAAAACTGCTTTGATCTATCTTATGTGACCACTTTGGAAGATCAATATTTGAAAATTCTTGACTACTATTTAAATTTCTTTATAAACTTATTGCATTTGTCTAATTTTCTATCTTTAAATGATTGTTCTAAAAGTCCTAGGCAAGAATTTGTTAATGGTTTAGAAAAGCAATTGCTTGAAGGCGTCTTGAAATTTGAGATCCTCAGAGAGATCATAAAACTGTTGTTGTACGGGGCCAAAGGAAAATGGTGAAGTTGTTAGCTAACTTCAGAATCATGTATGTATGGGTCGTATTAGTCCTAGTATATTCCCTTGAGGGGGGGGGGGGGGGGGGGGGGGGGGGGGGGGGGGGGGGGGGGCTAGCACTTTTAGTTAGTAACAAAGCCAACGGAGTTAGGAACTATAAGATGTTCAATTAAATGATAACAGGGGGGTGGCATGCAAAAAGCAATCTTAGGCGAATCTATCAGCACCCAGACCTAAGAAGGCAAGAAACGAGTTCATGAGCGAACTCAAAACAACTACTTTGAAGCGCTTGATCAGATGGAATCAGAGACCTAGTGAAAGAAACACATGTCCTGAAAGAAAACTAAGAAGTCGAATCTTTGCTTTGTTTGCAATAAGCCTAGAGACTTGATGAGGTTTTTCTCAAAGTTATTGAGATGCCAGGTAATAAGGGTAAGAAACTAGAAACTGACCTTGTTGAATTGTGAGTGTGATTGCTCCTTTAGTACAACTGCTTTTCTGCCCGGTGGTTTATCTTGTTTGAGGGGCATAGTGAAAAATCATGAAGTTAGTATCTTAGTGGATAGTGGAGCGACTCATAAATTTCTGAATTCTTGTCTTGTGCAGAAACTCAGCCTAGAAACTAAAGTGAATAATCATAAATATAAAGTATATCTAGCTTCGGGAGTCGAGTTGGAGAGAAATCACTCTATCTCTGAGTGCTTGCTTAAGTGAAAAGGTTGGATTGAGGATGATTCTTGGGAAAGAGTTGAAAGCCAAAGAAAGAACTTCCCTAATTTCCACTTCTGAGGACAAAAGTGATTCAAGGGAGAAGAATGCTACTTATTGAGAAGAGCACCTCAATATTGACATCTGGAGCAATGGATGATGGTTGACGGCTATGTGCATGCTAAGGAGTATCAATAGTAACTTCCTTGGAGTTTAGTAGTGGATAGGGTTTGAATGGAATATTATCAAGCATCTAAAGGATATAAGTACCTACAAAAACTTGCCCTACTATAGTTCTAGATTCTAGTTTGTGGTTACCAAAATTGTCTCCTCACCTGCATTCATTCACCATGGCTCAGGGGTGGTGCTATTGTCGATTGATCTTTAGCTTCTACCTAGTTGGGTGGTTTGGCTCCATAGTCTATCCTTTTTGTGCTTTGCAATAGGATCATCAGGATATACAAAAGGCGATCATTACAACCAACCCTTGCACAAGATCCAGTTTGTGCTTGCTTGTGAAACCTAGTTAGAAAGTTCACCACCTGCACTGTAAGTCAAAATGTCATCAACAAAATGTACAACATCACAAGATACTCATAGTGACCGAATCGAGTTTTGAAGGCAGTCTTGTGTACATCCTCTTCACGAAATCTAACCTAATGGTTTTCACTCTTTAGGTCTGCTTTATTGAACAAAAGCGCCCAAGCATCAAGTAGATCATCTATATGTGGCATAGGAGGATATCGATGTTTAACCGTTATCTTGTTCAAAGCTTGATAATCCACATGCATATGCATTGATCCATCCTTCTACTTTACAAGAATGATCGGAGAGGCAAAGGGGAATAACTAGATTGTATCTGCTCTTGGCCAGATAATCATCGGCCATCCATCTCACTTCCTCTTCCTCTCTAAGACTCATTATGTAAGGATCTCTATTGACAGGACATGATTTGTGCATTGATTTAATCTTATGCTCAACATCCTTCTTAGGAGGTAAACTAGATGGAAGATCATCTATGACCATTGAACACATCTAAAAACTTCCTCTTAATCTCTTGATCGAAATTGGCAACAATATTGGTTTGCACACACTGCATGCTACTCTGACTAATATTAGTAGGCATATCAAGTAGAAAGCAACACTCGTGTACTCGCAATGGATCCTACGCAACTGTGGAGCTGCACAAGCGGTCCAGGAGGCACATCCCCCTCACCACGAAGAGAATGCATCACACCATCATATTGGAACTCATACACATGAGTATATTAGGCTATGTATGGCTTCCACATTGCGTGGCAACAGATTCCCAGCACCACATCAAACCGTGCTAGCCATGTTATCTCAAAATCCAACTCATATGTGTAACTTTGTACAATTAGTGAAATGCCCACAACCTTCTCATCCCAAATCTATGTACCCTGTCCACTGTGTAGTACTGGAATGCTTGAGTGCTCACACCTAACTTCGGTACCTAACTTGAATTCAACACATTATGAGAGGATCCTGTTTCAAATAGAACTTGGACATCTCTACCACACAACTATCTTGACATAACAATTAGAGAAGTGTTAGGATATTGATAGCGTTGGCGAGCCGAATTTGACAAAAGTGCTGGTGGAGCTGTGTCCACTCTCCTAACCACCAAAACATTCATGAGGTGTGGAACATATGAATTGGCTTCTTGCTCGATCTCTTCCACTATCATAGGGTCATCCATCTGGTTCATTTGGTCCACCTGAAGATTGTACGTGGTTCGCATCTATCTTCATGGACATTCTTTCCACCTATGCTGCCCCAAACATTCAAAATGGAGATTCTCTCTCTTTGCATGTTCTTGGTCCTAAAACGACAACATTGAAGGATGCTTTTTGGGCATTGGACTGCCCATACAACCCTTTGCCATTGGAGACCCATGCATCATTTGCCTTTTGGTCATCTCGAGCTTGCCCAGGGATTGGTTTGACCTTCAAATTTCCTCTTCTTGTTCCATATGTCCTTGCGTCACCAAGGTTGTTGGCCACTTGTAATAGCTATCGCAACAGGATCTGGGCCTCTTTTACCATCTTCATAATACAAAGCCATCTCTATGGCTCCCCGCAAATCATGAGATTGCTCACGAAAGGGCGAACACTGTTTCGGAGTCCCTCCACAAAGCGAAACACTTGCATGAACGTAGGAGGTTTATAAGGAAACCTACCCTCTCGGTACTTGTTTGCATAATCCTACACACTCAAGTTACCCTACTTCAAGTCCCCCGTTGCTGCATGGCTCTATTATTTTCATCCAAAGGTATCCAGTTTTGCGTAAACATTTGCCGGAATGCCTCCCATGTGGTTGGAACTAGGTCACCTTTTTCCACCTTCCTCTGCCACCTTTGTGCTGACTCTTGAAAACGATATGTGGCTTTAGCAATCATCTCAATCTCATCATCAATGCCACACATCTGGAATGCTTTCTCCGACTTTTGTAACCAATTTTTGATAGCATATGTATTCAGTTGAAATAGCAATAGTTAATGTGTAAATTTTACGATCACTTGCCATATTTGACAACAACTTTCTCTCTTTAGCTCTCTAGTCGGTGGGCCAATTGTCACAAGTCAGTCTCTCCAAGCTCGTGAATCCTAGAAGCCGGTGTGTAGAATGAACCTCCCAACCATAGGCACCCCCTCCTTGAGTCCTTCTACCTGCTATTCCCGTCAACTGGCACATGGCATCCACCTGTGGGTGATCAGTCCACTTGGCATGCCTAGCCCCTGTGACCTGTGACTACTGAGTGACTCATAGGGTACTACCCCCGTGCCCCGCCAAAGACCTGTGACCCTCTTGGTCACCCCGACTACTTGCCAGCTAGCATCTCGTCATTGACGGCTAGAGTCCCGAAGGCCAAGACACACCGCATCTCTGACAACTTGTCAGGCGGCCACACCGGGTCACTGCTCGTGACGCACCGGTCCCAACTTGGGACAGATGTCCTCCTCGGTCACTGGCCCTTGCCAATACTTGGCCTCAGGCCCTCTGGTGACCGGCCGTGCCAAGGTCATGATAGAGTCGTAACTGGACTCTAACAATCCTTCCCTTCTCTGGCAAGTCATCGGTCCTCGATGACAAACTCTGGGTAAGACTTCTGCAACGCCTGTTGCGTCTCCCAGGTAGCATCTGACAACGGATGCCCTTTCTAGGTTACTAGATACTCTTGAAGGAGACGATTCCGCAATCGTCGCTCCCTTCGATCTAGGATTCTATCTTGCCCATAACCTGTGGTGTCTTTCTCCTCAAGAGACACTAGACCTTCCACCAGGCTAACACCATCGTGCAAACATCTCTTCAGTTTGCTAACATGGAATACTGGATGCACCTTGCATCCTACAGGTAGCTGTAGCTTATAAGCTACTTGGCTCACCTTCTTAATGATCAACCATGGTCCACAATACCTAGGAGATAACTTGGCGCACGCGTAGCACCTTCGACTTCGAAGGGACTAGTAAATACACCCAATCTCCATTCTCAAATTCCCGATAGGTACGGTTCTCACGAGCATAACTCTCTGCCCTAGCTACAGCTTTGGACAAGTTATCTCGTGCCAACTCTAGCTTCTGCTGCATCTGAGCCAAAAACTCTACAACACTAGGTACCCTATGTGGAATTCCTATGATTGCAAGACTCAGTGGCCTGACACCATAATTGAGCTTAAATGGACTCAATCCAGTGGACGCATGTCTCTTATCATTGTACGCGAACTCCAATGACGGTAAATGCTTTACCCAATCTGTTTGCGTACTACTCACATATGCCCTAAGCATATCTTCCAAGATGATTTACTCGCTTTGTCTGACCATCCGTCTGAAGATGCTCAGAGCTACTCATTCACAACTGTGTTCCCAGCTTGGCGAACACCTCAATCTAGAAATTTCCCGTAAACTTGGGATCCCTGTCAGAAACTATGGACTTCGGAAGACCATGTAACCTGACTATATTCTGAATAAACAACTCAGCCACTTGCGGAGCTGTGACCTTTTTGATAGTTCGAAACTTGTGCTTCTTGCCAAGTTCTTTGTCTCTCTCACTTGAGCTAGGTTCACCACCCAAATTACCAGTGCCACGAAGTCTTACAAGTATATGACTAAGCCTCAATTGCCCCAGAATATGCCTCAACATGAGCTCCATGCCAGCAACTTGAGTAGGAAGTGCATCGATCCTTTGAAAATCTTGATTAGTATCGCTTGTGGATGTCACAGTAATAGAATAGTTAGCAGAAGAAAAGCAACGTATAAAGCCATGCAAAATCAAGCAGTGGAAGTTTTGAAACAAAGCAAAAACAAGCTCTCAGCACCTCAAACCACTATACAGATAGATTACTCTGAATTCCTAGAAGAACTAGATAGAATAGACCTTCTACAGTCAAAATCTAACTACTCACAAACTCTTCTTCTCCAAACACTAGCAAAATAAGGTTTCAAACTGACCATTAGCAAAAAGCAAGGGATAATCACAAAATTGAATGGCAGAAAGCCCTACCCTACCAATGACTTACCACAACAAACCTTTTGCAACTGA
Source organism: Diphasiastrum complanatum (assembly GCA_029204225.1). Classification (NCBI taxonomy): domain Eukaryota; kingdom Viridiplantae; phylum Streptophyta; class Lycopodiopsida; order Lycopodiales; family Lycopodiaceae; genus Diphasiastrum; species Diphasiastrum complanatum. Next base: position 39,076,638 of record CM055112.1, on the reverse strand, counting down.
CAAATCTGAAAATTATTGAGTATTGAAGAAGCTACAACAATTTCACAAATCCTACGGGGCTGGAATTTCGCAAAAGCAAAGAGAATAAACAAACCAAGCAGTAGAGGATGCTCAAAGGCTGCCAGAAATCAACAATCCACCATAGGGCTTTAATGTGCTATCTTATGGGCTCAAAATTACCAACAAATCACCTACAATAGGGTGCTAGCTCTCCAAGCTTCCACCAAACCATAACTGAAGATGCCCATGATGCCAAATCCAGACAAGTTTGGAAAGCAACTGCTTTGATACCAAATGTTGCACACAAGCTCACAAAGCTCTCAGTAATTACAGAAAATTACCCAACAAACACGTCATTTTATTAATCTCAAGCAAATGGTACATTGATTAACAAGCAAACATGAGAGAGCTCTGATGCAAGTGGCCTCCCAACCATAGCTGCATAGGCATAAGATAGGGAATGCATAGCAAGGCTCCTTAGCCTCAAGCACCTGTTAACCCTGACACATTCTAACATTGACACATGGCAAGTTCCATGCACAATTGTCACTTGCCACTTGGTAGTACCCTGACACATAGATTAACAAGCAAACATGAGAGAGCTCTGCTGCAAGTGGCCTCCCAACCATAATTGTCCATGCACAATCGACACTTGCCACTTGGTAGTACCCTGACACATAGTTGCATTGAATCATAATTCAGTTTAGCGAATTAACAAAAAAAAAAAATTGCAAATTTTCTTTGACCTGAAATGTATTGGAATTGGCCTATAATATACTAGAATTGAACTTGAAACTATCGGAAACGTATTTACTCTTAATCTTCTATGTTTTTTCTTTCTACTGATACCCATATTGAACATATTACAAAAAAAATAAAAAAAATAGAAAGGAAATTTGTGATTCGGACCACAAATCAGAATCGCATAGATGCATATAGGCAAGCAAGTAGGAGGATCGTTTAACATGTGTCACTCATACATTGGACCAAGTGTCCTAGTGAGCATATGAAATGTGTCTTGTTGACCGGTCAACCCCCACTTTTTAGGAGGCCAATTTAGCAAACTTTCATGAGATCTAGTATCCCCTTAGCCTTTTTGGAATTAGTTGCTACAACTGATTTTTAAATTGCAATTTACAATTATCTCCATAGGTTGGTGACTAAGCCATTTACAATTAATAATTACAATTTACAATTTACAATAGGTGAAGGGATTCAAAGTACATGTGAGTATCAGAAGCTAGTGCATCCAAAAGCTGCCAAGGTAGCAGGAAACAGCAAGCAACTGAAAAGATCTTTCCAATCAAAACTGGTTCAACAAAAAGCTAGACGAGGCTCTGAGAATCCCGGTTCTTCAATTATATGTCTATTTCAACTTCCCTTCTCTCTAAGTTGTTCTTAAACTTCAAAAGTCTCCTGAGTGCTGAAGAAGATATATTCTTTACATCAGGAGAAGACCAGCCAGGACCCAAAGTTTGGTCATTTCTAGGTATCAACCTTGAGCTTTCTTTTGCTAGTAGCTACAAGTACAAGATATAACTGGCTGTTTTGTCCCAACAAATATTAATTTACTGTGTGCACTCTTTTAAGCTTCGTTTCTGCAAACTATCATTTTCACAATTTTAATCACCCCTTTTGTCACGTTATGTCTTCCAATTAATCTGCATAGGCGTATTATGTTGCAATCGATTACACATGCCTACCTTTTTGTTTGTCTCTGACAATGAGTGTACATTTATGATCATCCAACAATGATAAGTCTGATGAACTGTCCAAGAAAGACTGAAGGAAGAGTCAGAAACGAAAGAGAATTCGGAATGGCTCCAAGTCATCACACTGAATCCTTCCTACAATACTGATTTGTATGACTAATGGAAGACGAATGATCTCCCTGCCTTTTTTCTTTCCTTCTTCTATGTCCTATGTCGCTGAGTGGAGTCAGCCTCCTGACCTCAAGGAGAGGAAAAGAGGTGCTCACAACATGCCATATATTGGAGGATGTGATCTTATGACCTACTGAGTGTCTGGTTTGTCATTGTTGGAGATTCAAGCCAAGGATCTTAAACTTGATGATAGTAACCAGCAGGCATGAAAATCTTGACAGAGAGAATTCTTGCAAAGGAGCAATTTTCATGTAAACAACTTTCATAAGCTTACCTGGATGTTAAAGGTGATTCAAAGGCAAGATGAGTCACCTTATTTCCATAGTAGCCCATTAGTCCACACCCAACACACGAAACTTTCAAGCTATGCACATGGCGACGGAGTTCTCTTCGTACCCAGATGGTGATAAATATGCCCACCATCTGCTTGCTGATGATCCGAGTATATGGGCCACAACCTTGCTCAGATTCAGCTCCTAGTGTCTCATCATTTGGAGGAGACAATTCACCAGGAAGGGCAGTTTCGCTAAATGATACAGGTTCACTTCTTGCTTTACATCCTTCTGAGGTTGTTGATGCTTCATCAGAGCTCTCATCCTCATTGTAGACCACCACAGGATGTACATTGTCTAATGACCAATTCAGGTCGGTTGGTTCGCATGCACTATGAGCTTTCCGGTGTTTTCCAGGCTTACTATTAACAATCACATTCTGCATCATAACTATTCCACGTTTATCAGCATGATGGATAACACTCCTAAATGCTTCACCTTCACTTGTGTCTTCAGATGCAGATGCTTCTAGAGGTTTAACACTTTGGTACATATCCGTTGCTTCAAGTAATGCAGCTGGAGGAGCACTAGTACTTCTCCTAAGGGTACGATTAAGAGTTTGCCGTATTAGTTCTTCCCATTTGGTTGCTGGGGCACCATCTTCCGCACCTAAAACATTTCCAGCATTCAGAGGGACAATCTCCTGAAATCTGCATGACAATTTCCTTCTGATCAAATCTTTCCTCTGAAGAATGAAATGCATGTATTGTGCCTACCATCTCTGTTGAAGTGGAGCACAAGCGATTTTTGAAAGCAAGATTTCCAAAGCAATACGAGACAGTGTCAAGTTTGCAAAAACCATGTCCATCATTGCACTCTAAATGCATGTCTCCAGAGTGCACATTATCATAGCTCACTATGAGATATCAAAAAAGACTACATGCGACTGTGCAGAGTAGGATGTACCCTATGACATATATATCCGCAAGCTCTTTGATGTTCAGCCACTGTCCCAGATCTAAGTCAGTTGAGGGTGACTTTCCAGCAACATTCCAAGTACCTATATATACCCTGTTCGGTCAAATACAGTACTAGGGTAATTAGAAATATGTGCTGATTTGTTCATTCCAAAAAATTTACTAGAAAATGTTGTTGACTCACCGATATTCATGGTCATCTAGAAGATGTTTCCATAATCTTTTGGAATTTTGCTTTGCAGGCACACGCATTGGTCGTCTAGAATGCTGATTTTGCCAATCTGAAACAATAACAATCTCAGTGGAAGATCTGGGAAGGACACACTGCAACAATGTATGTGAGAATTTTTTCCAGAAAACGTAGTAAGCGTACTTGCAAATTTCTGGATTTGAAACACTAGCAATAGACTGTACAGAAAAGCATAAACTATGTTGCATGGATGGCATAGAACCGAATGTAAAACATATAAAATTTGAAATGAAAAGACATCGCATGGGATCAAATTCACTTGAGCCTTGTGTTGAAGCCCAAGGTTCATCAGCAACACATTGTTCATATACTATTTCATTTTGGAAACACACAGACTGGTTATAGACTCCAATAAGTAATTGGTTGAAGATTTGGACTCTTTTGAAGTCCACTTTGACTATTATATTGTTACACCTGAGATCAAATCCACATTAATGTATCTGCAATTTATTACCAGCCATTATTCAGATTTTTGTTTGTATTTCGTGGCATCAAGCTGTTGCAGCACATTTTCCCTATGTTAGTAAATGTAGGCGTATATGATCTTCCATTTACAAATGTATTGTACATGCATGTGGATGGCCAGCTCATCAATTGGGTATGTAAGTAATCAAATGTGCTATATAAGTTAGTGTGGTCAAAGGAGTGAAAAGTCAAGTAGAGGCTTATGTACTTCAATGTACTAAGTGTCAATTAAATAAAGCTAAAAGGCTAAAAGCTAGTGGCCTATTGCATCCATTGGATATTCCTACTGGAAAGTCGGAAAGTATTTCTATGGATTTTGTGGTCGAGCTTCCACGTACAAGGAAGGGCCATGATTCTGTTTGGGTCAATGTTGACAGACTTACGAAGTTTGCTCAATTTATCCCAACTAGAACTATGGTTAAAGCTTCAAAACTAGCTCAACTTTTGTTGAGAAGATTTTTCGACTGTACGGGCTGCCTTGCGATATTGTCAGTGATCGTGACCCAAAATTCACTGGGAATTTTTGGCAAGTAGTGTTTGAAAAGTTGGAAACAACTTTGAGTATGAGTTCTACAGATCATCCTGAATCAGATGGTCAAACGGAAAGAAGCAATCAGACGATGGAAGACATGCTGCGAGCATATGTGGGTCATCGGCAGTCTAATTGGGAAAATTACCTTCCATTGGCGGAATTTGCATATAATAGTGCAAAACACTCATGCTTATGTATGGTTATCAACCTCGATCACCGATTAGTGTTGGCATGAAGAACCTAAGGGTGCAAGCCGAGCTGATTTCCTTACGGATATGCAAGAAATGTTAGAGGTGGCTAAAGATAGCATAAGAAGTGCCCAGGACAGGGCGAGGCACTATGTTGATCTGTCTCAGAAGCACAAGGAATTCAGGGTCAATGACATGGCATTTTTGAGGGTCCCTAGTCACTGTAGGGGCTTGAAAACTGGTAAGTGTGCAAAGTTGGCACCTAGGTATTGCGGTCCTTTTAAATTATCCAAGTCATTAACAAGGTCGCATACAAACTAGACCTTCCAGCTAACGTTGAAATTCATCATGTTTTTCACGTTAGTAAGTTAAAACCCTCGTTGGGGGTTGGGGAAACCATGGTCCCTGTGGAAGATCTAGTAGAGCTTCTTCGTGATGATTCCGCGAGTGGACCACCTGAACCCGAGGCGATTGTTAATAGTTGGCAGAAAACTCTAAGGAGTAGAGTGCTTCGGGAATTTTTAATCAGGTGGAGGGGCAAGTCAGAAGAAGAAGATACCTGGGAAAAAGAGACTGATCTCCAGAAGAATTTCCCAAATTTTTTTCTACAAGAAAAAATTTAAGTTAAGGGGGGAAGCAATGTTACATACCTATGTAACTAGCAATACTTCAATAATCCCTATGTGCCCATTTAGTGTCTGGGGGGCTAAATGGCGAGTCACCCTTGGATAAGGGGTACCCTTGGATTAAGGATAGGTGCCTTTGGATTAAGGTACCTGTGTCCTTGGATAAGGGCATGTAGGTGTCTATGCCTTGGATAGAGGCATGGAACCTAGTGAGGTGTTAGGAGGACCTTACCATGGGTATTGGTCATTTTCCTAGACCTTGGGCCTCAACCTTGAGCTATGATCACATAATAGGCCTTGGGCCAAAGTTAGCCATCACTTTTTCGACGTTGGGTTGAGGGTTGTTGTAAGCAATTGATTGATGTGAATGCATATGTGGAATCCGAATGTTGTTGCTACCAACAGAATACTGACAGGTGATTGTTTGCTTCCTCTTTTGCAAGTCTAATACATTGACTGATTTACACGATCTGATACATTGACAAATTCACATGATGTCGGTCCTTGGTAGAGGCATTTGGTCTGAGGTTGAGTTGACAAAGGGGGATGTGGCTACGCACCAGGGATTTGGTTCCCGCAAATGGAGATGCCTGCATTGTGGTGGCATCTTTACTGGTTCTCTTACCAGGGTGGTCAGGGCCCACTTGCTACGGCTCACCAAGTCAGATGGGCGGGGGATGGTGGGCATATCCATTTGCCCTCGCATATCAGATGCAGAGGTGGAGATATTGATGGACACATACGGGCCCGACGGTACGTCTCTTGAGCCATTGAGACCATCTCAGAGCGTTGTTCACGAGTCAGCGGCAGGAGCAGGGACTAGAGAAGTTCCAGGACATAGTGCAGGTGCAGGGCCTGGAGCAGATGCAGAGGCAGGGTCTAGTCACATGGGGGGGATGTTCCTAGAGCTACCAGCACACATGCAGCCTCTCGTCTTGCTTCAATCCATAAATGGCTTTGTTGAGCTTACAAACAAGATGCTCTCTACCTGGCTCAACAAATCCTTGAGGTTGTACTAGTCACACCTCTTCATCCAGCATTCCATTAAGAAAAGCAGATTTAACATCCATTTGCTGGATCTTCCAACCATAGAAAGCAGAAATAGCAATGATAGAACGTATAGTTACCATCTTAGCTACGGGTGCAAAGGTTTCCTCAAAATCAATACCTTCCTGCTGCTCAAATCCTCTTGCAACCAACCGTGCTTTGTACTTGTTGAGTTGCCCATCAGCTCCATATTTGATCTTGTATATCCATTTACAAGTGATAGGCGTCTTACCATCAGGTAGCTCAACCAAGTTCCACGTCCTATTTTTCGATATGGCTTCCATTTCTGTTTCCATAGCTTCACGCCACTCCTTGTGCTCCTTTGCTTTATCAAAAGTTTTTGGTTCTTGAGCCTTGAGCACAGAACCCATTAGGGCTAGATTCATCTCTAATCTTGCAGGAGGTTTTCGATTTCTACTTGATCTTTTAAGCTCTCCTTGCTCACTTGATTCAGGAGTATCTCCTTTTTAGCATCACTTGTTACTGACAAGTACCACTTAGGCACTCTCCTAGGAATCTCATTTTTAACCCTGTCTTTTTCCATTGGCTCTTCCATATCAACACCAACTTCTTCCTTCACTTGCACTTTAGCTTTATCGTCAAAGGGATCAATTGTCAATTTTATATGGTCATTTTGACCCATCTCATCAAAAGTAGCATCTCTGGAAATCACGATCTTTTGTGCATCTGTCATACATCCTGTATGCCTTGGCTCTTTCATCATATCCAAGGAAAATACACTTAACAGCCTTTGCATCCAGATTCTTTCGTTTTTCATCAGGCACATGAGCGTAAGCATCACAACCAAATACTCGTAAATGAGAAATATTAGGTTTCTTTCTAGTAAAAGCTTCGTAAGGTGTCTTACCCTCCACGGACTTCGTAGGACACCGATTCAAGATATGAGTAGTTGTGTTGCATGCTTCTGCCCAAAAGGTATTTGGCAAACCCTTGCTCTTAAGCATTGCCCTAGCCATCTCCACAATGGATCTGTTTTTCCGTTCTGCAACTCCGTTCTGTTGTGGTGAATAGGGTGTAGTGGTTTGTCTCTTGATCCCCTGATCCTTGTAAAAATTTATAAACTCTGTTTGTTTTTCAACTAGAGCCTTGAACTCTCTAAACTTGACAAAAGCATCAGATTTCTTGATTTTGAAATAAATCCAGATATGTCTACTATAGTCATCAATAAATGTGATGAAATAGTAACAACCACTAATGGACCTAGTTTGTATTGGTCCACACAGATCACTATGAACAAGATCAAGAATGCCACTGGCTCTTCTTGCTCCATCTTTGGGAAATCTCTCTCTATCCTGTTTTCCCAATATACAACCCTTTCAAATTTTTCCTTCAAAAGAGATATCAGGCAATCCAACAACTAGATTACCTCTTTTAAGGATTTGCAAGCTTTGAGCACTAATATGACCAAACCTTTGATGCCAAAGATCACTTCAACTATCAACAATGCTTACCATAGCTTGAGTAAAAGATCTCGCATTCAATTTGTAGAGTCGATTCCCGTTGACTTTAGCTCCTGTAGCAATCACTTTGTATTGATTCTTGATGTCTTTGACAAGACATTTGTCACTGTCAAACTCAACCTTGAGTTGTTGATCAGCCATCGTCCCAACAGATAGTAGATTGTTAGCTAAGCCAGGTACATATTGCACATTGCTTATCTGCTTTATTTTCCCACTGGTGTGGCTATACTCGTCACAAACATCTGATGTGACTCACTCAGACTATTCAATGTCAATTGCACGATCTCACGATCTTGTACTCGCTCTCCACCTGCTGCTAATTGGTCACGGATCTCTTTGATCTTCAGTATGTGATCAGCAATAGTTGCACCATCATCCATCCGCAATGTAAACAACTTCGTCTTCAGAAACAGTATTCAAGATGTATTTGTCGTTTCAAACAATGCCTTCAATGTATCCCACGCTTCTTTTGGTCCTTCTGAATCTGAAATATAGGGAATAATTGCATCTCTAACTGATAGGTTGATGACATTCTGGGCTTTCCGTTTTCTCCTATCAAATGTCCGCTGATCTTCTTCAATCACCGGTCTTGTCTCTTCACCTGTCACAATCTCCCATAGCTCCTTTTCCATCAAAATGTTCTTCAGTTTGAATTTCCAAACTGCATAGTTGCCGACACCTTCCAATTTGCTTGACTCATTAAGGACACTCTCGCTTAGAGTTGCCATTACTGGATAGATGAGTCTAGATCACAAAATTTATCACACCACAGAACTGTAAATTTTTTTGGTTGGACAGCTGATATCGGTACAACGCGCGGGTGCACGACTGCTCGGGATTCTCTTTTGCTCGCGCGCGTGGATCCGATATTGGTATGGGTATGCGATATCAGTATGACGTGCGGATGTACGACTGCTCAGTATTTTCTTTACTTTTGTCGCGTGGATCCGATATTGGTACAGATATGCTATATCTATACGACGCGCGGATGTACGACTGTTCAGGATTTTTCCTACCTTTGGCGCGTCGATTCGATATTGGTACGGAGAAGATGAAAAGTAGAGGGAATATCAGAACTTTCAAAGGGAATATTCTAGATTCCCCACTTGGCGTGGCGGCTACGCCGCCTCCTCTTTGCAAAGATTTCAAAATGTGTGATCGTTCAAAAGACCGAGATCAGTAATGTGAGAAGTATGAAGCCTCCTAACTCTGAATGGTAGTACAAGACACTGTCTAGTGTGATTTGCGGTACTCCAAACAGACAAATGAGAGATTTCTTGGCAAACCTCTCACACAAATAGCACTTTCCACAACAACTCAGCAATATAGTATAAATCTCCCCCACTCAACAGATTTTCAATCTGTCTGATACTACCCTGGCCTTTCTGATGCCTCCCGGATTATGTCTTCGTTCCCCACTGATGATTCTGATCTCCAAACCTGCAAAATACACCAAAGAAGGATTTCTTCCAGCCGTTTTTGTCTCTCCAAGCTTTCACCTCCCGTGAAGGACTTTCTCACTTCATTGCAGAGCCTGTGACAAGCTGTATCCACTGATCAGGCATGCAGGACTATCGCTGCTCTGATACCATGTCAAATCAGATATGCAACATCAAGCATTCACCATAAGCATTCACCACAAGAAGGCGGAAGAACACGCACAATCACACTATCACTCTATAGCATACTAAATGTCAAATGTACAAATAAACCTTGAACCCCTGAGAGAGAGAAAAGACCTACGAGTAGACTAATAGGCTACCCTACGGCTAATGACAGCTAGTCACAGCTGTCAACATTAATGTACCTCGTAAACAGTAACAATGAAGTCTAACATACAATTGATTGATTCTAATAGTCTTCAATCTTTGCAAGACTCATAGAAGAGTTACTTGTAGGAAGGCATGCACCAACATATTGTTGATCCTACCATTATATTTGTAAGAGATCATTGCATGATCAACAACTTGTTATCTATTTTTGTTAATGTGATGCTCAATCCTTGATGTTGTTCATAGCTTAAAAGCAGAGGATTTTCCAAACATAGTAAGTTGGTAGTGAGGTTTTTTGGTTTTCAGATCTCTTTGTTCTAGGTAGAAATTCCTAATTTTCTTATGACTTTGGTTTTCTCTACAATGCTTAGTTTTCCACTTTCTTTTGCACTTATAAATTCCTTGCTATTGGGTGATAAGTCAAAGTTTGTGATTCTAAGTAGGGCTCCAAAAATCTACTTATTTCTAGTTTTTGAGGGTTTTTTCATGTCGATGCTCTTTCATGGAGTTCGAAATCATCCGTTCTAGGTAACGCTTACTTTTTTTTCACAATAACCTTGTTCAACCCCTTGTAATAGATACACATGCAAATACAACCATCCTTCCTTTTTCTCAAAAGAATAGGTGCACCGTATGATGGCTTACAAGGCCAAATGTGTGATATTCCTCTATTTTCCTAGCAACGTCATTTTCCTCTTTTGGCTAAATGGTCGTTGTTTGGGACTTCTTGTTCGTGAGATGCTTACTCTCCATCAGTCTCATCTGCCTGTCCCAGATCACCTGGGTTATAGACTCCCAGCAGCTACTTCTCACTGGCTTCTTTCGAACTCAAGCACATGTTGATGACTCCGACGATGAGATTCCTATCCCTGTGCCACCGCGGGAAAAGCCCAGATGTAGTCGCCACTTGCCTCCATCAGGGCCCACTGTACACTCCACTCAGCGGACACTTCACACTTACTTTCGCTGATATTTACTTATTCTCCACCTGGCCCGGGTTGTGGGCATTGGTACTTTTTCTGTAGTTCTTCTGTTATATCTGGCCCGGGTTGTGGGCTTACTTCACTTCTGCTTTGTTCTACTTTCATTCATAGCTAGTTTATAGCATTTTACGGCCATGTCCTCCTATCCGTTGTTGCAGCAAATAAGAATTAAAGCTATGATGATCAATCTTAAACTGGCTGGAATCACAATATAACACCAGATTCAAAATCAACTAGTGGATTACAGATCCATCTAAAGATTTTTTTTAACTCCTTACTGATCTAGGTGCATCTCCTGGTTGCTGGATACCTAAGTTTGAACTTTGCATCTGCTGTCTTTAAACAAATTTGACACAGGAATTGCACATAATTGCAAAGTGCTCGCGAGGTGCTAGATATCTTCCAACTAAAACTTCAAAAGTGTAATCGTCTGAATTAAGAGCGAAGGAAATTCTTTGGCATTTAAGATTCTTGACACACTGTGAGAAGTCACAACCTCATTCTTCCTCCAAGGAATTAGAACACGAGCGTTCGAATGTAGGAGGAGACTTCAATCACATCCATTAAATCATTTGTTTTCCTTGTATCTCTTAGAATGTATAAGGAGCATAAACATGGATCTCAACGTACTCATAATCTTTGTTGGAAGCTGCAAATTCTTTGCACTGAATAGTCATTTACACATAAGCGTACAAAATTCATGTACCACTTGATTTCTGAATAGAATGTGTAAACCTTCACAAAGACAATACAGCCCACAGCTAATATATTCACTAGGACCAAAGATATATTCTTCTTTCTCTCGTTGAGCATGTCCACCATATTACAAGCTTATGAACATATACATGATGTTGCCTACATTTCTTGGGAGCACATGTGAATGTTTTTCTACAAAAATATATGTTCATGGGTCGTTTCTGTACACAATTCTTTTTGCTATGAATGGAAATCATTGTGTTTTTTTCTCATATGCCCTCATTTGTGCAGTGGATTGGAGTTGAACTCATGATCTCAAGCAGAGTAACTGAGGAAGCAAGTCCTCAGCAACTCTCCGCTTCATATAGGACATCAAGTCTTTGGAATAGTAAAGCACAAATAACCAGACCACTATGAAAGCCTTTAAAAGCTGTAGCTGAGACTTAAACAGGGAAGCAGCCATTTTTAGGCAAAACTCTATTACAAATGTCTACCTCAACCGGAGCCAATATCGTTCTCCAACAAGTAAAATAGCATACACAAGTACGTTCTAACTCCACAGAGAGAGAGAGAGAGAGAGAGAGAGACGAGCCAATCCAACAAAGAAAATCAGTCCTATATTAGCAAATCCTAAAAATTAAGAAGTTGAGTGCTTCAAAATCGAGTATCTCACATTTTTCAGTTTTGGTGGTTGAACCAATTTGAGAGTATAATACTGCCACGGCATCATAGCAATCAGCATGCAAGTGCTCAGGAACTTTGCATACCTTCAAAGTTACCTGCATTTGGATGGCGAGGAGGCAAAGCTTTTGTTTTGTTGATATGTTCTTTATCAGGATCTGAATTAACTGACTCTGCAAGTCAGGAAGTTCGCATCAATTTCCAATACTCCGCAGCTCAAAGGCGACATACGTTAAAAATAATAAGTCTAAACTAAAAGATATGCGTTTTGTTGGAAGTTGGTTAAAGTTGAAGTACATATGAGATCTCCCAGCTGTTGCAGCCGAAGGCAGCCATAAACACACAAGCATTATTTTAGACCTCCTTTTGACGTCAAGTTGAATATTGTCGCCCTCGAGTTTCAAGCTGAAATAAGTCTGACTGTTGACAGAAAATTTACTAAATCTCACCTGGACTTTCTACTTCACTGAAGCCACCTTCGTCCTCATCTGCACTAAATTCATCCCCACTTGACTTGAGGTTAAGAAACTTTTTCACGACCTGACGGGGCCAGAAAGGCTTGAATCATGGAACAGAGAGAACTAACGAGTCAGAGAGATATAGACTCCCATGTGAGTAAGTACAGGACAAAATATGCCTAAAATGGGCATTCTGACTGTAGTAACTCATTTCTGCCACGAGCATTTTCGCAAAAGCATTCTGCCTTGGCAAAAATTGCAATAAGTAAAGGTATTTCTTATTATAACAGAGAAGTTACCTCAGGACGCCGTGTACTTCCACTCGACATTGCAAGTAGGTGAAGAAGTTTGTTTAATCGTCGTGGCTCTGCAGAGAAACAAACTATTCAAGATTAGTCCATGCATCCATTGCCAAGCACAATGGCACTTTGGAAGTATAAGAAAACAATATTTGGTTACTAATGCTAAAGATTCTGAAAAGGTGCTTGCTTTGAATGAAGTCTTCAAGGTCTTCTTGAAAACAACAACATCACATCTGCAAACCGTCCTATTACCATGCAGAAAACTTACTCTAACGAGCAAGAATGCACAAAACCGTGAACTGAGGTGTACGATTTAACGGTGAGTTCTGATTCTTATCACTCAAAAGAAATGATAAAAAATTAAGGTCATATGTTTTATAATATAGATCACTTATCATATCATTGAGGTGTTCTATTATAGATCACATAATCTTAATAATAAGGCACTATATTATAGATCACAAATCTTATCAATAAGGTGCTATATTATAGATCACAAATCTTGTGAAATGTACTTGAAGATCATTTCTCTACATGACATGGCCCTAGCAACAGTTACTGTTATCCTCACTAATTACGAGGTTTGCAGCGTTGTGTCTTGTACATTATCATAGATATATTGACAGAAAAATGAAGCGCCTGGGCTGACGACCGTAAATGCAGTTATCCAATTACCATTGCGTGATTTGACTCTATAATGCAAATTTGAAGGAAGTGGCAAGTGCTGATAAGCTTGTGAAACCTTTAGAAAGTAACATTATACGAAGGCTTGTATTCACCATTTTGTTACTTCATCTGCGAAATAATATTACGCCCCGTAAGAAATGAGTTTTCGAGCTCCGAAACAGCAGTCGCTGCAGTTAGGAAACAAGATTGTAATTTGTGAGACGTGTAGCTTAAAGCTTTGCGAACAGAGGCCCCATTCCCTGTCTGAGAATTAAAATAAGCATGAACAACAGATGGATCCAATTCCTAGACAGACGACTCCTATTAAAGCGTCTGCGCAACAAGCAGGAAGCATCACCAGGCAAATAATTACACGTGTAATGAGGATCGTGTAAGAAGACCAGAATTCTGAAGACGACGCTTCCCCAAATCACCCCTAGCCTCTAGGCGCGATTTCAACAGAAAAAGACATAAGCGTGCAGAGTGAATGAAGAGACGAGCAGCGAGCTAGTAGTACGAGAGACTGTGGGCACGCTTACTGTGGAAAACTGAAGCCCATGTGGCAAGCCATCTGGCCATTGTTGGCAGGAGCACGAAAAAGTAAAGAAGACGGAAAATTAGAGGAATAATACGCACTTGAGGAGGCAGAATAATTAGCCTGAAAAGTGAAATGCTCTTCCAATTTCCGCCATAAAAGATGCATGACTCCGACGACAAGATCCAGTTCGGGAATCAGTGAAGACGTGCGTTCTTGCAGCTACTGCTGCTATCTTTGCCTCGTAATCATTCAGTCAGACAGTCGCTCAGTCACTCAGATGCGTGTGGGACGGAAAGCACTGAGCAGTGCCCGACGACGCAGGGGTCCACCATAGCCCGCACTCATTTCTCCAATCCTCCTTTTCTTTTCTTTTCTTTTTTCTCCTTTTTCCGCTTTATCTTCTTCGAATTTCGTTCCTCGCCTTCGATCAAAGCACGAGAGCATGTGACCGGGAAAAAATGCTCCCTCTGCATCCGGTGGCAGAAAAGGACGCGTTTCAATCACATCCTCCAGTGGAGGTTGCTGCCAACTTAGTACTACGTAGCTTCGAATTTTGCACCCCGTAAAATAACCCTGGCTTCAAATAATACTAGGAAATTATGCTGGCGTCACTGTTTAGAGGTTAAGGGCAGGCCTTTTGTGTTGCTGACGTCAGTGCAAAAATGTTTTATTGGACAACTTTCTGCCATCAACCAATAGGACTTACTACTTAGGTTCTCCCCTATGATGTCGTCACCATAAGGTTTTCTTGTGGCTCATGAAAGACCCCAAAAAAAAACATGCAAACCACCACTTCAAAATGAACCAATTGAGTTTCCACAATCTAATAGGTAAAACTCAGTGAACCCCAAACTTGATCATCCACCACCAATGAATCATTTGAGTTTCGCCAAACTTGAGCATCCACCACCAATCATTTAGGTTTGCCCATTAGGCCTAGCAAAACCCACCATTTCCACTTAGTGCTACTCTTTTTTGGTATATTATTGCCACCTCAAATAGTAAAATCTATGTTCACCAATCCAGCAAAAGAAAACCTTCTCCCCCAACCTTCATGTGGACCAATGAATGAATGAGTAGCACTTAGCACTCAACCTTCTTGCAAAATTTTCAAAATCAATAGCCAAATGAATGAATGACACCTAGTGTTAGTGCCATACATTTTGTGACCATCCACATCAACCTTTTAAAGAATATTTGACTTTCATTAAATCTAGATGAAGAAAAAGTAGAGTTAGGAAGAAAAAATTACACTTAGCTTCTAGGCCTACGACTTTGGTCTTTATTCTTTAAGACTCTCTTCTTGGTTTTCAAGGGCCTTGAGCAAATACCCCTTCCCTTGGGGGGAAGACCTCATATCTTAAAGTTGTTCCAAAGGCACGATATGATGTTGGTAGTGAGAATAAACCCCCACGCAAATCATCTCGTGCCACATTCGCAAGCAAATGTGGCACAAAATCTTTGACCACAATCATTACATGTGGTGAGTTTAAGATTTCTCTCATGAACATGATACAAAATCTTTGACCTTGACCATTCACGTGGCAAGTACCTCTCTCACATGTGAATGAAGTATATGCAAATGTAAGACATTGTGAAACCAAGGATGATTTTAGACTATAGACAACATGCAAATTTGCCTATGGGGTAAAATGGTCACATACAACATTTGGATTGGGGACTTGTTGGTTAAGTTCTCAAACTATTGTAGTGGGTCATATTGCCACATGTGAGAGTTTGATTGGGACATGAGTCATATTATATCACCAATATCGTGCCTTTGAGATGAGATATAAGGCTTGTGGTTAGTGCTTGTGATTTTTGTGTGTTAACCAAGCTCCAAAAAACCGTCATGTCAAGATGAGGTTATGAGACTAACCTCTTGGCATTGCCATCAACACAAAATTTTAAATCCCCAAGTGCTTCTATGTATTGCAATGGTTTGGGTTTCATCAATGTCTCTAGGAAACCCAACTCGTCCTATAAATCTATAGTAGATCCACTATATGTATGGGGATTAGCCAAAAAGGTTCTTGAGTGGAACCAATGAGATTTCAATACATGACATTAGGCCTATCCCCCCTACCAGGATCTCCAATTTCCTAGAAAAACCAACTAAGACCGACGTGGTTTCATTGTATGTCCATGGCCATGCCATGGGCTCTCCAAGTTCCTAGGTGAAACTAGCCAGCCCTAGCCAAATTCCGCTATACGTCCTTGGGCTTGTTGCCCTCCACACCGCCCCCCCTCCCCACTTTGGGCCTTGGAGACTTTGCTCTCGCAAGTGCGACCAACCCAGTAATGATTCACCATGTGATGAATCTATTTTTAGTAAAGTCCTTCAATAGAGAAAGTACATATTATACAATGCAAACAAATTTGCAAGTTCCCACTTGTGTGCAAGGTCAGTTTAGGTCTCATGATCTCAAATCACATGCTTTAACTTGGAATTGCCTTAAAAAAGAAATCTAAGAAAAAAACCACAAGTGCTACTAAACGTTGAAACCAGCCCATGGATGTGTAGCGAAAGCACTGCTAGATTTGCCACAAAAACTGGCTAGCTCGAGTAGGCCCATGGATGTGTAGTATGACCAATTGAGGTCAATCAGTTCCACATCATCAAGTTTTCAAACAATATGGACTTGGTTCCGTTATACAATGGACGCCTAGAGCTCGTTCCACGATAGGTCCTTGTTCCAAGCCTTGGAGGCATTGATTTCTCACGTGCGACAACTTTGGGCTAGCCGCTAGCCTAATAAGGATTCACCATATGGCAATCTTTTATGGGTAAAATCTCTCACCACATGGTGAACCTTTGGGCAAAATGTCTCATTGTGTCTGTGCACAAGGGCCACATAGACCGTTCAATTGCAAATTGTGCAATATCACAAGAGTCACACGTACATCTTAGATGTGCTATCACTCTACACATTTTAAATGGAATAAGTTACTCACATATATTGCCCTATGAAAATTGAGTATTGAGTATAGTTGCTTCTGGGATAAAACCTCAACCCTTGCCACGTGTCAATTAAAAAGGCCTCTGAACTTGTTTATAGTGGTTGAAACTATTATCACAAGTCAACTACACATTTGACGATCGTTGACAATGCCAAGTTGAATGGCCAGTTCTAGTGCAAAGCGCCTAATATATGCGCTTCAAGTGCCTTTAAGATACAATGGTCAACCGCACCTCAAGGGCGATGCTATTAATGCTCATGTATGATTCAAGAAGCTTACAAGGAGAGACAAGCTATTTTTGGTGGTGAAATGTTGCTCCATGGCAAAAAAAAAAAAAAACCTTTTTTGTACTAGGGAATGATCTTGCTAATGAACTGTACTTGTGGTAATGATCATTTTGAAAACTTGTGACAAGCCTACAAGAGCAAAACATAACTTCAAAAACTTAAAAACCAGCCCCAATCATTGTGAGGTCATTACAATATTATTGTATCATCTTAGACAAGCCCATAACGGAAAGACATAATTTAAAAATCAGGCCAATCACTCGTAAAGGCCGTTACAATTTTATTGAATTTTCTAAAATGACAATGACCACCAAATAAGGTCACTAAAAGTACCATTCACATACATAATGGTTCTAAAAAGATTTATTTACTATTATTCAAAATTAACCAACATGTGATTGGTAAAAAAATGAACCTAACATTTGAATGGAAGAAATATTGAGCATCGGCCTATCCAATAAATGTTCGATCTTAATTTAGAGCGTTCGTCCTATCCAATAAATGATCGATCAAACTTTACATGTTACAAGTTAGAAGTCTTTACGGGCACATTAGTGTTTATGGGCATCCGAATTTTTGATTATGATCGTGATTCATTGTATAATTCAGTGGGCTGATATCAGGTAGAAGATACTTCGCCTCTGTAACAACGAAAGAATAATTGAGATAAACTTTTGCGCTACAAGAACAAGAAGTGTCTCACGATGTTGACCAATGACCACCCTGTGGTTATGTGTTATGTCCTCTACGCATCCCTCTACATGCTGTTCTGTAGGTGGCTGCTTCCTCCAGCAGAAGCAAGCGCTTTCGCTTTCCCCATACGCCCCCCATCTATTATTGCACACTCTCGTGATTTGTGACGTTAAAAGCAGAAATATAGTTAAAAGGAGCAATTGGGTTGTTGGATAGAATTTAGCACTCTTTGAAAGAGATGGAGATTCTAAGAAGGAAAAAAAAAACGAGATGGAGATCCGTCTGTAGATAGTGCATTATCTTGTGACGTTACTATAAAAGCCAACTTGCAATTCATCACAAGCCACAAGTGCATTCTCCAAAGCCAAACAAAGACGTCACCCTTAGTTGACTGCTTTAAGTACCATTTTTTCTCTCGCATGGAATAGGAATATAGGACTTATTTATTTTGAAGAAGGTGGTCCTTTTTTAAGTCTTATGTCTTCTTTCCTAGTAGTTGTATAAGTCCCAAGTGGTCCTTAGACTAAGTTTATACCTCCTTTCTTGGTAATATTATTTAAAGGTGGTCCTTCAATAGCTTTTACATCTCCTTTCCTTTTGCATATAGGCTTTAGGGCAAATTTGGACATACTCCTTTAGTTTATAGAGTAGGTTCATCTTTATGTTCGATTTCCACCTTTGAAGCTTATTCTAAAGGAAGGTACTTACATTTACAACCCAACATGGAGTTTATTCACACTTGTATTTGTTCATCAATAACATTTATGACCTAAACATTGTTGGATAGGTTCACACCATATTGTTGTCATACTAAGAATATTGAAGAAACATAAAATACATTAAACTAGATATTAACAATACCTTCAGAGACACCCATGCATTATAAAAGTTCATTAAATATTTGCAAAATTGTCATGGAGCAACAAAACACACACACACACACACACACACACACACACAACAATAGCAACTATCTACATGTGTTTAGTGAACTTTCATCTAATTGTTGTGAGTTGAGATTAAATTTTAACCTGTAAGCTATGTTTTTTTAACGAAAATAAAGATGGGTGTGAATGCAAGTTTCAATGTGTGCCTTTGCCTTTGACATGAAGGTATTGTTTACAAATCTAATTGAAGAAATTAGTTTATTTTAGAATGATAAAGCAAAGGCCACTTGGAATGCACTGTCCTATTGAAAATAACTAATCTTAAACTAAGGCCAATATGAGTTATATAATTTAGAACTAGTCCTACAATAAGTTTTATACCTTGAAGCACATAGTTCTATTTCACCCAAATACACAAAGAACATACAAGAAAACAATTTGGATCATCAGTGGGTGCGTCTTTACATGTTTGTTCCTTTTGCACCACATTGCAAACCACAACAATATCTCCTTGAAAAAATTTGAGGGTCTAAGGTCTAATATTCAGATTTCATGTATTGATGTAGAGGTCATTGCTATAGTAACATGCTTCTACATCATGTGATTTTTATTTGTGGAGAAACTAGAAAATAGGTGGAGTTATAGAAATTCACCATTTATACAAGTGCCAAGCATATCACATTGATTGAAACTTTTCAACTAAACTAAGTCAATGCATTAATCTCATTGTGCACATGTGATTCACAAACTTGAAAGAAAACCTCTTACCTTTTGGAAAGGGAGGATGTCATCTAGCCTTTGAGGGAGCACAACCAATTTTTTTTTATCAAAAAACAAGCAAGAACAATCAAATACAAAGTGTTTATGACCAAAATGGCTTCACACATGTGAAGGACAACCTATTGTATAAACAAAGGTCTGAACAAAAATTACTAAAATGATAATAGCATTGGATCACAAAAATTGCAAGACAATTGTGAGAACTACAAGTTTGATGCGAATTCACTTTTGCTCTTCCTTGTTTCACTTCACAAATGGCCTCCAATTTGGAGTATTTACGTGATGGAGGGAGCACGGCCTGGTCTGACCTATTTTACACATGTGGGGGCTGGTATTGTACTTACATGCATGCCTCTCATAGTGCCTAATCCTTATTCAAATTGCACCATCTAGAAAAGCTAGAAATTGCCAATTTTGTAACTTGATTACAAAACTTGTTATTTTACATACATGGATCTTGATATTATGCATGATCCTCCCTATGCCTACTCTTCACATGTGGATGACATGAAGACCAAGCTCGTTGCAGTATCTTCACCTCTAATCAACCCAATGCATGATCTTCCACTTTTAATTTAGCTTGAAATTTTACTTGATTCCTCTTGAAAACAAATGAAAGGCCTTAAAAATTACCTGGATGAAAGCTTGAACCATAAGAAAGCTTTAACACCACATTTTTTAGCAAGAAGCATAGCACCAAGCTGTATACTACTCGAAGACTACAAAATTTGAGGATCTACCAAATTGCACTATGACCTTATTACATTACCAAGATCTTTAAGGTTCCATTCATGCATTCCACAAGAGCTCTAGATCTTATCACCATGATTCCAACAAGCTTTATTCATGTTTCCATACACTATACACAAGGAAAATATTAGCTCATGAAGCAATGGCCTATTCCTCTCCAACTGTCCTCCACAAATACAACACATGAAAAGAGAAACGAAAGCAATTTTCAATAACCATTACAATAATGAAAAGGACTGAGGGCCAATTCTACTCCAAATTGTAATCTTTAATGTGACAGTGACATCTCTAATCCTAGCCTTACATTGTCATGAATAGTCGAGATCTCAAATTGGCAAATGAAGCCAATGTAATGAAGTAGCTTGTGTAGCACTCCAAAGATTTGACATGAAGCTCAAAATTTTGACTTACTATAGGTTGGAGTTCATGTGTGCGAGGTCCAAATTTGCACACCTATAATCTTCCTAAGTGGCCTACAATATTGGCTTATTTTGCCATTTGCATAATGTTTACAATACTACATTGGCCTGAGTTGGCATTTCATAATTTCAACATATTCACGTTCAAAGTTATGCTAGCCTCAAGATCTAACACAAATGAGTATTTTTCCATGTGGGTCCTTGATCAACCATCTATTGTACCTTCTTGTACTTTTGCTGACATCCTCACAAGAAAAGTTTTGCCACTTTGAAATTCGAAGGGTACAAATCTAGAAATCAATTATGTGATGTGTCAAGTGTGCTCCAATTTTTCTAAGGAAATCCACAAGAGCTATCAATGCTCATTTTTGTGGACAAGGAAAGGCAAGTTGGAGAGGGGGGTACATTTTGTACTTCATTTTTCATAGTTTGTAATGAAGTTGCTTCGAAGTTTAAAGAATGGAATGAATGTTGTTGCCATATCTACTTACTCTTGAATGTGCTAGAAGTAAGCAAGATATTTTCATTCTTAAGTTAAAAGATTGTGACTTCATTTTCAAAGAGAAGTTTAACAAGTATGTAATGCAAATTAGTATTGGTAAGCAATTGTGTACTAGTCAATTTGGCATAACTAATCTTGGTGGCTGTTTTGTTGACTTGAAATATTATCATATTGAGAAGGAGAAAATTTTGGTTTTGAGTCTTGAAAAAAAAGTCCTTGAGAGTCTTGAAGAAGATCATGGTTTGGATTCTTATTTTGATCATCAACAGCAAGAGGGAGTTGGCATGATGAAGGAAGAAGACATCAAGAAGGAACCCAAGAAGGGGCACTTGTCTCAAGGGAAAAGAGACCTGAATCTACGTCATTATGGAGGCTTGAGTAAAGATAAAGGAGCAGCAAGGAATTTTCTTCATATCTCCCTTTACTCATCTTACTTTATGTTTGATAGAAAAGATGTCATGAATTTGACAATGTCCTATGATGATGCTAGGATGCACATGGTTTCTCAGCCTAGATCGTATCATGATGAAATAGTGCTCACCACTACTTTGATCGGAGTTTCAAAGAAGGATTCAAAAACCTCATCTTGGGATCCATTCACTCTTGAATTTCCAAGGAATGAAGACCTTCATTGGAAGGACGACAATTTGGAGTTCATTGTTTTGTTGGATGAAGTCAAGATGGTGACATTTCAAATTTTGGTTGTATGTGCTTCACACCAAAGTTGGTGGAAAGCTACTGTTTTTCAAGATTATTTTGAGGAGGAGACTCTCATTTTCCAGTCCAATATGTTCATTCAACAACCTATCAACGTCAAACCTTGGATCTTGAAGACAATCCTTGTTGAGCTCTCACTACATTTGAGAACTTGTTGAGCTCAAATCATATTATTATCATGATGAGTGATCATACCCACTCCACATATTTTATGTACTTCATGAATCATTACATTTATTCTTATTTGATAGACATATATATAAACATGAAAACATTAGGGACATTGCTTGCATATCTTTGATCATTTGAAATTTTATGTGAATATGAAAACAACAAGTCCCAATGCTTGAATGTATTTCATCTATAATGCAATTGATCTTGAGAATAGAGTGCTCAAAAATAAAAATAAAAACTTGCTTATCTATGCTTTGTTACAAATCAAACATATAATCACTCATTATAATATGTGATTATACCGTTTACCATTTTTAAGAAAACATAAATGTACAACTTATCTAACAATGTCTCAAAGATAATACATATTCTGTCATAGGATCACTCACCTGATGACTATAAAGGCAATTATATTTATTCATGAGGTATCAACTTGTCGATCTCATTTTTTTTTTAAACTCAAAAATGGGTGCTCTTGGAATTGTGCAACTTTGTCTTCAAGAACCAAAATATAAACCTAGTAGGGAGCACTACTTGGTAAAACCAATATCTTTATCTTTTAAGGTTTTTAGTGATGACCACATCTAGTAAGATATAATGTGTATTTCTTGTAGAATAATGACGTTGCATGTGCATATAAATCATATAGTCAAATCAATGTTATAGTGTACCTAAGGTATTAGGTTCAAAGAGTCACAATTTTAGCCTTTTTCTAGACATGACACTTAGAAGCGTTGTGACATTAAGACTTATTGGGTATTGTCCAACTCAAATAGAAGCAATTATATGTGCATATTGGGCCCTATGCATGTTGTTGCAATAAGCCAATGGCTTCAAAAGGTATAGGATGCATGTATTACACAAGACAAACACCATCATGGTCTACTTGTTAGTATTTTCTATGTTGAAGGTTGGAGTTTATGATTAAGAAGTACAACTCATGACTTGTAAGACATTTCTATTCCATTTTATGTAAAATCAAATGACAATTGAAATTGGTTTTTAAAATGTGAAATGACAAAATGTAGTATCATAAATGTCCCATCACCTACCTTGATGGGACAAGTATCAAATTTGACACCACAACTTCAAGATTTAACTAACTGAGAGAATTATATATTTTTATCCTAGTAAAACATGTACATCTACACCTTGTCAAATTGTCTTGCCAAATTTGTTAAAGCATTTCTTTATCATTAATAAACCACAATCCTCTTATTCCAAGCTTACTATTTCTTTGATGAATAGAAGTAAGAAAAGGGTTCAAAACACATATGTGCTCTTCTAATTACTAAAATCTCAAATGCTACAATTTTAAAAGGCAATCTCATTCAATTAAAAAACTTTCTAAAATCAATCATATGTTACAAAATGATACGTTATATGAGTGGCCCATGAAGATGCAATTTATGAAAGGTTGTGGTATGTTTTAGCATAGACATGTTAATTGGTTGCTCACATGTGATTGTTTTCCCATAGTAGTTCCAATAATTTCTATTCTTTAAATGCTTTTCTTGTGGTTCATGCCAATAGTATATGTCAATTGTAATGAATTTTCTAGTTCTAGTAGTAAATAATATTTTTTTTGAAGGGCGATGATAACCTAACATTCTCCTTAGACTTTGGTTCTTTCAATTGCATGGTAGATGCATTGGGTCTCTCTCTATGTGGCATGCCCTTCTTTATTTCCATATTGACTTGGTATGCATCTATAATTAGCTCTAGCTATTGTAGATATTGCATGGACATCAATGGTTTTTTTTTGTCTCTTCTCCTTTGTATCCGTCTTTTGTTCCCCGTATAGTGATATCGTATAGTTATTTTCTGCAAAAGAAATATGCATATAGACACTTACACTAGGTAAGCCTTGTTAGTGTTTATATTGTAAGTTGTTTTTCTCATGAAAACCAATGAAGACGCACCAAATATGGCTTCATTACGGTGAAGAATAGTATAAAAATAATTTACAATAAAGATTGTATGGACCTTGGACTTTGGTCGAAAAGTGAGAGTAGATATATATTAACACTAGGGTTGTAGCTTACATGGATAGTTAAGTGTCCTTTCATATAAAAACCTAAATCTATTTGCGATACAAAAATCAATCAGTCCTTCATATGATATCATGTTGACAAGGTCAAATAGGTCTTGAATTTTTAAAAAATGATCTTATCTCTTCATTTATATGGATTCTAAGCATAAAAATGTGTACATCATGTGTTCTTCTTTCAAGATTCTCTTCAGTTAAATCTAGTTCCACATTATAGTGATTGTTCTAAAGGAAAATAGATATTTATGGCAACCAAAATGCTCCGATACTTGGAAGAAAAGAGAAAACAAAAGAAAGAGACTAGTAAAACAAGCACAAGCATAAGACATGTGGGAACATTTGAAATGACACATGGAAGGGCCAAGGTCTTAAAACTAGACATTTGGATAAGTGACATACTGTCACATGTACATTGAATCCCCTGCCCAATGTAAATTGTAAATTGTAATTATTAAATTGTAAATGGCTAACTCACTGACCCGTGGAGACAATTGTAAATCGCAATGTAAATATTGCTATCGTGACTTATTCCGAGATGGTGGGTCTCATGAGAGTCCATTGGACTGACCTCCTAAAAAGTAGGAAGGGTTGACCGGTAGGTTTCAGGCATCTCGTGAACTAGTGCTTGTCGAGATTCCTCCTTCAGCATATTGATCTTGGCCCGACTGGTCATCTTTTGGTTCTTTGTCATCCGAGTAGAGGATGACGTTGTATCTGAGTCCATCTTGATTGACTTTAAGAAATCTAACACCTTCTTTTTGCTCTTTTTTGTCATTTCGGTGGATTCATCCTTGTTGTCTTTCATTGGAACTGGCGTGACATTCGCCTCGTGGTTGCGAATATCAACATCCACTGTAGCTATAGCCTCCTCGGGTAGATCACTCCATCGGATCACCTGGTTGTAGCATTGGTTCAACTGATTCCTCTTATTTGCAGGTGTCTTTCGTGGATCAATCCTTGAGACCTTCGTCATAGCATACTTTTGTGGCAGTTGAGCTGGTATTTTCTTGATTCGGTAACGATCTAGGTCCATGTGGTGTAGGACCTGCTCATCAGGAGCATGGAATTGTTGCCCTTCCAGTGGCATCCCCGCTGGAACTGCTAGTTGTTGTATTGCGATGAAGTTTAGTGGTGCACTGGTTCCAGAATTCAATTGACAATTTTTGAAGCATGTCCATAACCGCATTCTCGGTAGAAGGATGTATATTGTCCCTTGTAAGGACATTCCGCAATCTTGTGTCCTTCGTCGCATCCATAGCAGCCGTAATTTCTTCCGTCTTGACGCTGAGTTTTAATCTTCCTTGCATTTGAATGTTTTCAATCACTGAATGTGTTTTTGCTAACATATTTCCTATTGCAGGATGTTCTCATAATAGATGATTTTGCTGCAAGACGAGGTGGTTTCAGACAACACGCATCCTCATTCCAGAGGGACAGTGGACTGGGCCACTATCTTCGGCATTTCTTGAAGAGTGAGATCTGTATTGCTCATTCCAAGCTGACCCAGTTGGGGAGAGTCTTATAATGGCAGTTAAAGCTTTATCGTTTTATTTAGGAGGACATAAATTTGTTAAGACAAATAAGATCATTTTTGTCAAAAGATCTTATGTTTTGAACATTTTAGGCTTTACTGATGGGAATGTTCCTTTAAAGAGCTCCCATTATTCATTGTATTCCACTTATATTAAGCTTAGTGGAAATAAAAATAATGCACATCTATTAGATGCATATGCTAGCAGAGAATTTCTTCATGACAGTACTACCATAGAATCTGATACAAGATCTGATGATGAATAGGTGACACTTTGTATAATACAATCAATACATATACATTGGGTATTGCTCCTCTCTTGTTCAATGAATTTGCAAAGCAATTCTGAACATGTCATGATGATCTTCTACTCAACAATCATCTAATTTTCTCTTCCTGTATGAACTTGCATGCTTTTCTAAACTTGTTGTATTGTGTGGACTTTGTTATATGTCGAATCTGAACTCTACGGTTGAACCACTGAAACAATTGACAAATGTAGTTTCATTTTTCATTGGTTCCTCCATGTTGTGTATTTCGATGAAATGCTGCTCGTGCTTGCCAGTGTGACTTCTCCATCCCTTGTGATGACCATACACTCAAGCTTCCATATGTATTTGCAAAAAATGTCGTATGATCTCTTAGTATGTGCTGCATATGTCAAAATCATAATGTTAGTCTTATGTTTAGATCTAAATATATATGAAAATTTGAAAGCATTTTGAAAATTTTATACAAACCATGTAATGAGTGATGTGATCTTCTCCCCATGCTTTTGATATTGCATTAACAAACTCGACACAAGTCCAACTTTTAGTACTCTGGTTTTGCCGTCTTTCTTGAAGTCCTGAGTGGCAGCAATAATATATGTCCAGACTGAGTGTTGAATATTAGAAGCCTTACCAGTATGATTTGATAGAAAACGACGTGCTTTTGCTCCACCTATGCTTGGCTTAGTTGGCATGTTCCCATTCTTTCCTGAAAGCTTTTCATCTTTTTGAATTTTGACATGTCCTTTATGGAGTCCTACTTTTGATAAAACATCTTCTAATCAAGAGATAGCTTCCTTTGCTAATGATGTTGGCTTAGTATTCCAAGCAAAACCTATATGAAGATAAATGATCTTTTCTATTAATCTAACTTCTGCATGAAGAGTGCAAACATGCACATTTTTTAAGGGGATAGATAGCACAGGCTTCCAGTTTGGATCTGCATATTCTCTAGTGATTCTTGTACTCCTAGTTACATCTTTTGCCATTTTCATGCAGTACAAACAAGGGTGTTTTGATATAGCACCATGAGAGACATTATACATACATTTCAATGTTTTCAAATCACCTGCTAAGTGCCATTCAACATTAAAGTCTCCAACTCCTGGAACATTGAGAAATCCTCCATCCATATGGTCCTTGATGATCCTAGGATAAGATGTCCTTGGGTATATCCATGATAATATATCATGATCCTCTTTCAGCACCTGTCCAACCAACAAACTTCTTCTTGTGATCACTGTCACAAGTCGGGACACCAACCAATAGATGCTGGTTCAACCCGACAATGCCTCGAATGCACCGCAAGCATAAGGGACATTCTGCATATGAGTGCAGATTCAATCCAAAACAAGGTTGAAAAGGCAAATGTTGTAGAGTCATTGAATGATGCAGACAAGAGCGATGAAGCCTTCACAATATTCGATCAGGCTTCAACAAGCTATGATGAGCAAGACTATGATGTAGTCATTGATTTAGGAGCAACCTCATACATAACCTGCAACAAGAAAGTCTTGATCAACTATAGAGAACTTGAGAGCAACAGAGCAATGATTCTAGACGACGGGAGCCGACACGATCACAAGGGCATCAAGACTCTTCAACTATGAACATTGTCAGGACAAGAAGATCTGCCAGGAGCACTCTATGTACCCTCATTGAGAAGAGATCTACTATCAGTCTCCAAGATGGCAGACCTCAAATTAGCGTAAATAGCATTCAATGCTTGTAAGATATTTCTGAAGACACTTGTAAATATATACTACTAGCTGAATTAACCTAAGTAAGGTTTTAACATTCAGAGTTTTTTGTGGTCAGCGTAATTACGCTCAACAATCAAGCTGAAGTTATTACTTCAAGCTATTGTAGTCATTGTTGATATTAATCAGAGTGCAATTTTTTTGTCTCACTACCGTATTTTTCATTTGCACAATTTGTATGAATCATTCATCTTGAGTATTTCTACTGCTAATTGTTGCGTTTCTGATCCTACATGCCTATGCTCAAAGCTTTGAGCTTCCACTACCAGTCATCCCCATGTTTGTACAACATGGTATCAGAGCAGGCATTTCAGTAATCTGCATTTCTACTGTGGATTATCAGTCTTGTTTCTACCAAGACGTCTTTCTAGCAAACGCGTAGCCAACAATATTCTGATTTCGTTGTTTCTATCAACAATCTCATTCAACCAGAATGGTTCTATAAGGGAAGCTCCTTAGATCCTGCTTACAAAATCGTAAACACAAAAGGATAACACACTGTGGAGAAACCACCCAACCAAGTAGAAGCATCCAATGAATCTCTAGAAGCCTCACCCCCAAGCCAAGGAACAAGAAGCATGAATGTAGAGTGAGAGTCTGACAATGAATCAAGAGGAGTAGGGCGAGTTTGGTCCTCTTATATAGAGCTAATGCATCTTGGGCACATAGCCATGCATAGTCCTATGTTCTCTATACATAGATTCACGTAGAATAGAGTCCTATGCATGGACCAACTATTCATAGAATTGCTATTGATAACTCTACACATGCATACACTGTCTCATTACCTTGTCTAAACTCCACTTAGTGTGTTCTGGGCCCACAAGGATATTAGCTACTTTCGGGTCACGTCCAGTATGACATGGCATAACTAATAGCTTGTTTCACTGGAGTACCGTGTATCCAAGACTAGGAGTACACTGTATCCTATATGTACTGGTCATGGACATAACATTCTTCCCTCAAACTGTTTCAATCCTTAGAAACTAAAATTCGGGAAATTCTTCTCTATGCTATCAACTCTCCCCCATGAATCATCATCCTTAGTACAACCCTTCCACCGAATTAAGCACTCAGAGATAGAACGATTTCTCAATTGTTTATCTCTGGTTCTAAGCACTTTCTCGGGTTCCAAAGGTACACTAAGCAACAAATCTTCCAAATGGGATAAATCCTCATCCGATCCAACTGTATCACCATCATGTAAATTTAGTTTCAAATGACTTACATGAAACACTGGGTGTGCAGTCGATTTTCCTTGAAGATCGTGTTCATACGCCAAAGAACCAATTCTACATACAATCCTGAAAGGTCCACAATAACGGGTAGACAACTTATAATGCTTCCTTGTACATAACGTCTTAGAATCTTTTGGAATCCTAAGATATACCCAGTCATCAACTTTAAAATCCCTTGGAGATCTCTTAAGATCGGTATAGTGTTTAGCTCTATCCCGAGCACTCCGAATACTATCCTTAGCCACTTGCAACATTTCTTGCATATCATGCAAAAAATCAGCAACCTTCTAGATCTTAACAGACTTCGTCTCAACATTTACTGGAGATCTAGGTTGAAAACTGTACATAAGCATAAAAGGACTGTAACCTGTAGCAGAATGTTTTCTACTATTAAATGCAAACTCAACCAGTGGGAGAAAATCCTCCCAATGAGATTGTCTGTGAGAAACATATGTCCTCGAAATATCTTCCATAGTTTGATTAGTCCTTTATGTCTGGCCATCTGATTCAGGATGATCAGAAGAACTCAAACTCAAAATTATGCTGACCAAAAGTGACCTGTGAACTTGGGATTTCTATCACTAACAATGTCACTTGGCAGACCATACAACCGAAATAATCTTTCAACAAAGATCTGGGCTAAATCAGAAGCCTTTATAGTTGACTTGACTGGTATGAATGCAACTAACCTAGTTAACCAATTCACTACAACCCAAATAGAAGTCTTAGGAAGTTCTCTCTCTCTCTCTCTCTCTCTCTCTCTCTCTCTCTCTCTCTCTCTCTCTCTCTCTCTCTCTCTCTCTCTCTCTCTCTCTCTCTCTCTCTCTCTCTCTCTCTCTCTCTCTCTCTCTCTCTCTCTCTCTCTCATGGACTCTATTTTATGATCATTATGCTTCTTTTTATTTCGAATACAACAAATAAAAAGTTTTTTCTCTGAATAATAGGTCATTTTTGTAGGCTGTTATGGCAAGTGAGTATGTATAGTAAATAGGAGTTCTCATAAGATAAATTTAGGTGAGTAGGAGTAAGATTAAACTCCAACAAGCAAATCAAGCCCATCATTATTGATTACCTAAAATGAAAATTTGGCTTAAATTAGTCGACATATCCGAAATATTCAACCAAAAGTGAGAAAATACTAGACCTTACTACTGGCTGATTTCATCTTAGCAAGATCTTCCACTTTTATAAGCTAATTTTGTTCAATCAATAAATGACAGATTTTGAACAATTTCGAACCTTGATAGGACTTTCAATATTTTATGTATCTGGGCTTTTCGAATTCTGTTCGATAAAAAACAAAATTGTGAAAATCGATTTCTAGCATCGACTCATCAGTTTCACAGTTGGCATCACATTTTGAACTGATTCTGAAACATCCAGACATGATATTAATGATTATTCAAAAACATTTACATAAATTGCCTAACAACTAGAAAATAAGCTTTTTAACTAGCTTTTACGAAAACTGTATTCATACATGAGAACAACACAAAACAGTTATTTTTTTTTTTGACTTTTGTGAGTGTCATTTTACCCCTGTTCACCAATTATGTAGCACATGGCCGGCATGCTATGTATAATTAACTGCAATTTGTCTCTAACTACAAAAATTTCAGTTAATTTCAATGTAAACAAAAAAGTCACTTGTGAGGACATAAATGTTAGACAATTTTGGAAGTGACACTGGTTTTCTCCACTCTATAGTACTAATAATCCTCTCAACATCTCTTGATAGGTGTCATGACTAGCACATCTTCCTTTAATGGCATTTGTCAACTTTTTATTTTTTGTCACGTAAACATTTGGCTTTTATTTTCCAATACCAAAAGGCTTGGACACATAACATGATCCATTTGCATCATGTGAATCATTACCAACTATTCAACTTTGTCATGTAAAATAAATCTTATTTATAGTCTATGTGATAGTGCCAATACCAAATTGTGTTATGTCTATGTGACAATTTACGTATCATGAACAATATCTACTTTTATAGTATTACATCGTATTTTTTTAGATACATTACAGATTTGATAGGCTTAAGAAAATTTAATTATAAAATAGAAAGGTATTCTGACACATTTGAGAACTAAATTTTGAGCAAAAACATTATTCTAGAACCTATAATTTTTACATGTATATTTGAACAGTCTGTAAAAATATACAGAAATATGAGACAGAGCAAAGGGTGACACAATTCGACATCGAGACTCAATATTCAAGTTTGAGTCATACAACTCTTATTGAATCAACTTGAACTATTGACTATCGACTATCAATTATCGACTATTGACGATAGACTATCGACTATCGACTATCGACTATCGACCATCGACATGAACTTTGGAATCGACCAATCATGGTACCACTTATAATGGATTTTCTCAATCTGATGCAGACTACATCATTGTTCAATCATGCTATTGTATGCTTATCATTGTCCACCTATTGACTACAGTTCATAATGTAGAATACATTGATCAGATTAATCTCTTCTTCTAAACTATACTTAGTGTAAAACACATCATTTACAGTAACTGACTAGATGATAAACTTTGTTGCTTTGTATATATGGACACAGAGAGTAGGATCAAAATATGTATGCAAGCTATAGATTATCTGAATAATTAAAATCATAATCTATTGATAGAGTGAGAGCAATCCAAGATGATAGATAGATTGACTTATCTGTCAATTGTATTTTCGATCGACTGAAAAAACATAGTAGGATAATAGCACTTAGCGTGCAACTACCATGAACCTTATAGTAATAGGATTCTCCTTCATGATCTGATTATTGTATTCCAACAACTTCAATTTATAGATTCTCTATTATTTTTGCATAAATGCTCTCATATTGTTCTTTTTTTTTTGTCTAAATCAGAAATACTCTTATTCCATAGATTAACGTAGAATATATGTCAAAGAATGCATGGTTGTCATAGATGCCTAATTATTTGCACTCTTCATGGTTGTCAACGACACCTATGTAAGCCATTCTACTAAGTTAAATGAATGATCTAACTACCCAGCAATTTGTTTGAATATTAAGTTAGATTCTTAAATTATTATTTTTCTTCTTGGAGACAATTGTTCAAACACTCCGCGACATCATTGAACATCCCCAACAAGTGGTATCAAAGCAAAGTTGAATTATCTATCAAATTCACGATTATTGCTAATTTATATTCTTAATATCATTCTTTGATCATGGAAGGTTCAACCTCTGAGATTCGAGTGATCAACAAGTTCAACGGTGATGATTTCCACATGTGGAAGTTCAAAATGAGGATGATTCTAATCTAAAAGGAACTATGAGAATACATTAACGATTCGATAGCCAAACTAGCTGAACCAAAATCACTAACCACTTTAAAGAGAAGGATGGAAAAGCCACATATCTTTGAATTACAAATAGTTCATGTAGCTAATTGTTCTACTGCCAAGGAAGCATGAGACATTTTGACTGGTTTTTATGAAACTACATATGTCACCACTCGTCTCTTTTTGAGAAAAAAAAATTCCTATCCCTTAAAATGAGTGGAGGAACTTTAGTAAGTGATTATCTTAATGATTTCAAATAGCTTCTTAATCAGCTAGCTGCAATAGGTTGTCCAGTATCAAATAAATATGCCAATATGTCACTTCTATCTAGTCTTCTTCCCTCTTACGACAATTTAGTGTTGCTTTTGAGAACAAGTTTGTTTCAGGAAGGAGTAAGAATGAAGAGTTTATCCTCTTTGAATAACAAGGAAGTCGCCTTATATCTGAATAAACAACAGTCCAAGAAGAAGAAAAATTCAAAGGACAAGAAGATGAATATTGAGCACCCCGATTCAAACTAGCATCAATAGCACGATCGACAATAGTAGAAATCCAAGACCAAGCTATTCTACAAATAATACAAGAGAACCAATCATGACATTAAAAACTGTCGAATTCTCAAGCATAATGAAGCAAATAAGAAGATGCAATAGCAAGATGGAAGTTCAGATTCTACCAAAAACTCCCATGAAGACCCAACACTATTGCTGGTTCGAGATCTACAAAGTAAAGATACTCAGCAATGGTAACTTGATTCACGAGCTTCTCAACACATGACACCTGCTAATGCCCAACTATGGCATCAATGACTAGGTCACTTGAATATGAGAGATATCTTATACATGTATTATAATCATGTGGTTAAGGATATGAGTTTCAATGTTGCCTCCGCTGACACTAAAAATGTTTGTGAGATGTGCTTACTAGAAAAACAACCTAGATCAAGATTTCTTAAAGAAAAAGCCACAAGAGTTTAATTCATTCTAGAATTGACTCGTAATTATTTGTGTGGCCATATGAGTACACCCTCTTTGGGTTCTACACTATACTTTATCACTTTTATCGATGATCATTCCAGATTTACAAGAACAATGTTCATCAAGAACAAGTCTGAACATTTAACTGTTTCAAAGAATTCAAATAGTTTGTTGAGACACAATCTGGATGGAACATCAAGACCCTACGTATTGATTGTGTGGGAGAATATATGTCAAATAAAATGTCGGACTATTTTAGTTCGTGTGGTGTGCATCATTAGTTCACCACTAGCTACACCCCACAGTACAATGGAGTAGCCGAAAGAAAAAATCGAACATTATTAGATGTAGCACAACTCAACTACCCAAGAAATTTTGGGCTAAAACTATCTCTACTGTCTGTTATCTAGAAAATGATTCGAGC
This sequence comes from Diphasiastrum complanatum, assembly GCA_029204225.1. NCBI lineage: Eukaryota > Viridiplantae > Streptophyta > Lycopodiopsida > Lycopodiales > Lycopodiaceae > Diphasiastrum > Diphasiastrum complanatum. The sequence goes on along the minus strand of CM055112.1, from coordinate 39,043,075 downwards.
ACCAAAGCTGTCAACTTGAAGACAATTTTTTTGAAGTCTATTATGGGTACAAGTTGAGTTTGAAGCATCTTCGAGTGTTTGGTTGTCTATGTTATTTACAAATTCCTTCTGACTTGAGAAAGAAGCTTGATCTTGTCAACTACAAAAACATCCTCATCAGATATTCGATTTCTTCCAAAGCCTGTAGAATCTACGACATAGATTCAGGATGACGAATCTCAGTCGGTCAAGATGTAGTCTTCTTAGAAGACAAGTTCTATGATTTCAAGTAGAAGCAACCAATTTAGGATTTTGTTCCAACAACTCCATTTACCATCGATAGGGCTCAACCTATGGATGTTGTTACACCTATAAAAGACATCCCAATCACACAATGAAGAGAGCTACCTACCCAACAAACAACTCTTGTTCGGAGATCTGCTGAAATCTGACAAGAGTTTGATCGATTCATCCCTCAAGCATTCGGCTAAAAGCATGGTTTGGTTGTACAAAAACAGAATCCAATTTTCATTGTACCTTTTGGTAGTACATTTCACTTTTTGGAAATTTAGAAGCTTGATAGACTTTGCACTGGACCGTAGGCTGGACTATTACGGTTCAGCTTCAGTCTGTTGCCTTGCTTTTTGTATGTGGATCACAAGTGTTGACTTGCGGTTTCCTTCGGTTTCAGTTCGTTGGAATCGTTGGCAAGACTTAGCGGTTGCCTACGGTGGCTTTTGTTAAAGCCGTTTGCGTTGCGATTGCGATTGTTTACAGTTTCTGCTTGTGGACAGTTCTCGTGTATTTCTATAGGTAAGTCTTGTTGGCTCTTTACGTGTATTTCTGCAGGTTTTGGTTCATAAGCTAGCGATGCTTTGTGGGTAGAAACTTCATGTTTCGTTGACTCTTTCTCAAAGCATGGTAGTCTTATGATTCTTAAGCTAGCTCTTTGTCTTTCAAACAATCCCTTATCTAAGGGTTTTGTGAATATGTCAGCAACCATCCGCTTGGTCAGAATGAACATAGTTCTTAGCTCGTCTTTCTCAACCATGTCTCTGATCAAATGATACTTGATCGCAGAAGTGTCGTCCATATACAACATCAGTGGTTCGTTGGTGCTCTCTCCCAGTCCATCTAGGAACTATTTTTTTAGCCATCTTGGCTGCAGCAACATACTCTGCCTCACAAGAAGATTGGGCGGTTATTGTCTACTTCCTGCTGACCCAAATGACAGCTGCATCTGCTACAATGGTACAGCCTCCTGAGGCGCTCTTGGAGTCGTCTTTGATTGATGCCCATCTCGCATCACTGTAGGGCTTCACCTAAAATCCCGCGTCACGGCAATAGCAAAGTCCATAGTCCTTTGTATGCTGCAAGTATTCCAGGATTCTCTTGGCAATTTTTCAATGTGTAGGTCCTGGATTTATGTTGAACTGGCTCAATCTGAACATTGCTGGGATAGTCTTCACTCTCAGTACTGTTCCAGGTATCATCGTCATTTATGAAGTTGAGATTAGCACTTGGTGTTGTAGATAGATGTGCACTACATTTACCAAGCTAGATTTTAAGGAAAAGTGTTAAAATTGTCAAATTCTAGCTTTGGATTCATGATTTTATGTACATAACTTGATCATGCATGTGTGGATCATTAAATTTGTTTAGATAGAAAAAATAGTGATTTACATATGTGAACTAGTGAAAAACTAGTCAAGTTGGAACTTGCCATTTGGCAAAGTTTTACTAGTTGATCAAGCATGGTGCATCTGAAAATGATGTGGCATTCCAAGCCTACTGAATCACTAGAGCAGGTTGAATTGTACTTTATACTATATATATATATATATTTAACTTATGTACACTTTTGAGCATGTGTATGGGTGCACCCATGCATCCTCCTCTCCTCACCCATGCATGAGGTTTTTCTAACTAAAAAACTTGGGGAGGAGGATGCATGTATGGGGAAAAGGATGCACGGCCCTCCTCCCCATGCATGCATCTAAGGGGCCCACTCCAAATTCAAATTATCCTTTACCAACACACATAGTGTTTTGAAGTGCATGTACATACTTTCAAGGTGAAAGGTGTTAAACAAATGAGACTCTCATTATCAAAAATTTGAAGGGTGCTCTAAGGATTTTTTAAATTATCAGACTTTCCATGGAAAAGGTTGAAATAAAAATGCATTTCTATGAAGATCGACCTCCATTGATCGTCAACAAATGCACTCTTTACTAGTATATATATATATATATATATATATATATATATATAACTATTTATGGTCTTGGACACATGCATGTGCATGGGCGTTGAGGATGTATCTATGGTGGGCACCCATACGGGAAAAGAGCATCTCCCTCAAACATTCGGCTGATCACTTACGACAAACATTCGACTGATCACTTAAATCACACACACCATCAGACACAAATCATACACACAAATCCACACACAGTGATACACACACACTCATACACACAAATCCATACACACACCCACATCATCGGCCGCCCGCCATTGACGGATGTTAGACTACCCACACGCATGCTCAAATATACGCACTATCATGAATACACACACATACATAAACACATGCACTCACGTACATACACACACATCCATCGGCCTCCCGTCAACGACCATCAGCTTTTCTCCTAAACCATCGGCCGCCATTCAAATCATCGGCCGTCACCTGAATCGTCGGCCGCTCGTTAATGATGGGCATATATACTAAAAATGTCACCCATTTGCAAAAGGAAAAGCTAAGTAGGTCTTAAAAAAATGGTAAAAAAAACACAGCCTCCAAAAATATATAAACACTTTTTGTGGGTATGAAACACACACACACACACACACACACACACACACACACACACACACACACACGCACGCACGCGCACGCGCACACCACACGCACGCGCACGCGCACACACACGCACACACACATGCACATACATGCATACACACATGCACACCTAAAAGCACACACCCGCACACATGTCAAGGTGTTGAAGCTTCATGTCGATGCATGTCAAAACCATCCAAAACACCACCCCCCCAAATGACTGGCCGACAAAATTTTGGCTGCTTCTAATTATGTCTGCTTTCAATCATCAATCGCCCGCTCTAACCATCATCCACACGTCTCGACCACAAGCTGCCACCTAGATCGTCGACTACCCATTGCCCATCATCGACGGGCACAAGCAACACCTTGTACGTATATTGCCCATCATCGACGGGCACAAGCAACACCTTGTACGTATATATATATATATATATAGTATTAGTAAAGAGTGCCCGTCGTTGACGAGCAGTGGAGGCCGATCTTCATAGAAATGCATTTTTATTTCAACCTTTCCTGTGGAAAGTCTGATAATTTAAAAAATCCTTAGAGCACCCTTCAAATTGCTGATAATGCTTCTTGGTTTCCAAGGGGAGGCTCGAACCTGGGACCAAAGAAACTTTAGATGCCAAGCTAACCAGTTGAGCCAACCCCGTTGGGTCAAATTGCTGATAATGAAAGTCTCATTTGTTTAACACGTTTCACCATGAAAGTATGTACATGCACTTCAAAACACTATGTGTGTTGGTAAAGGATAATTTGAATTTGGAGTGGGCCCTTAGATGGATGCATGGGGAGAGGGCCATGCATCCTTTTTCCCCATACATGCATCCGCCTCCCCAAGTTTTTTAGTTAAAAAAGCTCATGCATGGGTGAGGGGAAGAGGATGCATGGGTGCACTCAACACATGCACAAAAGTGTACTTTAAGTTTAAATATATATATATAAATATATATATACACGTACATACATACATCTATATATATAAAGATATTGTGTGTCACATTTGTGCCTATGTATGGGATACGAGGATGGCATGGGTGCATCCTCCTATCCATCTACTTAAAAGTACTAATTTTTTTTACTTTTTTAAAAAAGTACTAATTTTTTTCACATGCATGCATAGAAGTAGGATGTATGCATCCTGCCCCATGCATACATATTAATTCAAACGGATCTCTCTCTTCGAGGTTCCTTCCTCTCTCACAATCCTCCCCTCTCCCTCACTCACGAACAAGCATATCTCTCTCTCTCTCTCTCTCTCTCTCTCTCTCTCTCTCTCTCAAAGTGAGAAATCAAGATCAAAATTACTTGGCTTTCTGATCTAGCAGCATAATCTTCCAATGAGGAGTCCCCGCCATCATCCGATCGCTGCTACCTACGCCCTAACAACAAAGCCAGATCGGCTACAATGCTCTAAAATGCTCTATTTCTGGATCACAGATGCGAACGACGATCAAGGCAAAAGAAGGACGCAACAGCAGCAACGAGCCTGGATCAAAGCTTTTCAAATCCACAACACGACCTGCTTAACAAAGCGTAGAGAAGGCATGCAGCAGGATCGCATACCCTAGCTTTGCCATAGCCACAACGCATGAAAGAAGAAGAAGAAGACAACCATTCCTTCCTTTCCTTCGGCTTCCTGATCGCCAACACCACAAAACAAAAGATAGAAAAAATAGAGAAGCTTTGACTCGCAACCTGTCTTTTATGGTATCCGCATACTCTCTCTCTCTCTCTCTCTCTCTCTCTCTCTTCTTGTTCCGTTTGTTCTTTCCGGTCGCATTTGTTCATTTCTTGCCATATCCTAGGGTGCTGCAATCAAAGTTGGCTTACACAAGTAAAAACACTGTGCCAGTGAGAATACATGATTGCCTAAGTATTTCTAAGAAAGGATTGCTCTATTGCTACATGGAACAAGAAACAATCTCTTTGTTTTCTATTCATACATTACCAAAAGACAGAGTTATAAGCTCAA
>CM055112.1:38968350-39028273 GCA_029204225.1 Diphasiastrum complanatum | reverse complement strand
GGAGCCAATATCGTTCTCCAACAAGTAAAATAGCATACACAAGTACGTTCTAACTCCACAGAGAGAGAGAGAGAGAGAGAGAGACGAGCCAATCCAACAAAGAAAATCAGTCCTATATTAGCAAATCCTAAAAATTAAGAAGTTGAGTGCTTCAAAATCGAGTATCTCACATTTTTCAGTTTTGGTGGTTGAACCAATTTGAGAGTATAATACTGCCACGGCATCATAGCAATCAGCATGCAAGTGCTCAGGAACTTTGCATACCTTCAAAGTTACCTGCATTTGGATGGCGAGGAGGCAAAGCTTTTGTTTTGTTGATATGTTCTTTATCAGGATCTGAATTAACTGACTCTGCAAGTCAGGAAGTTCGCATCAATTTCCAATACTCCGCAGCTCAAAGGCGACATACGTTAAAAATAATAAGTCTAAACTAAAAGATATGCGTTTTGTTGGAAGTTGGTTAAAGTTGAAGTACATATGAGATCTCCCAGCTGTTGCAGCCGAAGGCAGCCATAAACACAACAAGCATTATTTTAGACCTCCTTTTGACGTCAAGTTGAATATTGTCGCCCTCGAGTTTCAAGCTGAAATAAGTCTGACTGTTGACAGAAAATTTACTAAATCTCACCTGGACTTTCTACTTCACTGAAGCCACCTTCGTCCTCATCTGCACTAAATTCATCCCCACTTGACTTGAGGTTAAGAAACTTTTCACGACCTGACGGGGCCAGAAAGGCTTGAATCATGGAACAGAGAGAACTAACGAGTCAGAGAGATATAGACTCCCATGTGAGTAAGTACAGGACAAAATATGCCTAAAATGGGCATTCTGACTGTAGTAACTCATTTCTGCCACGGGCATTTTCGCAAAAGCATTCTGCCTTGGCAAAAATTGCAATAAGTAAAGGTATTTCTTATTATAACAGAGAAGTTACCTCAGGACGCCGTGTACTTCCACTCGACATTGCAAGTAGGTGAAGAAGTTTGTTTAATCGTCGTGGCTCTGCAGAGAAACAAACTATTCAAGATTAGTCCATGCATCCATTGCCAAGCACAATGGCACTTTGGAAGTATAAGAAAACAATATTTGGTTACTAATGCTAAAGATTCTGAAAAGGTGCTTGCTTTGAATGAAGTCTTCAAGGTCTTCTTGAAAACAACAACATCACATCTGCAAACCGTCCTATTACCATGCAGAAAACTTACTCTAACGAGCAAGAATGCACAAAACCGTGAACTGAGGTGTACGATTTAACGGTGAGTTCTGATTCTTATCACTCAAAAGAAATGATAAAAAATTAAGGTCATATGTTTTATAATATAGATCACTTATCATATCATTGAGGTGTTCTATTATAGATCACATAATCTTAATAATAAGGCACTATATTATAGATCACAAATCTTATCAATAAGGTGCTATATTATAGATCACAAATCTTGTGAAATGTACTTGAAGATCATTTCTCTACATGACATGGCCCTAGCAACAGTTACTGTTATCCTCACTAATTACGAGGTTTGCAGCGTTGTGTCTTGTACATTATCATAGATATATTGACAGAAAAATGAAGCGCCTGGGCTGACGACCGTAAATGCAGTTATCCAATTACCATTGCGTGATTTGACTCTATAATGCAAATTTGAAGGAAGTGGCAAGTGCTGATAAGCTTGTGAAACCTTTAGAAAGTAACATTATACGAAGGCTTGTATTCACCATTTTGTTACTTCATCTGCGAAATAATATTACGCCCCGTAAGAAATGAGTTTTCGAGCTCCGAAACAGCAGTCGCTGCAGTTAGGAAACAAGATTGTAATTTGTGAGACGTGTAGCTTAAAGCTTTGCGAACAGAGGCCCCATTCCCTGTCTGAGAATTAAAATAAGCATGAACAACAGATGGATCCAATTCCTAGACAGACGACTCCTATTAAAGCGTCTGCGCAACAAGCAGGAAGCATCACCAGGCAAATAATTACACGTGTAATGAGGATCGTGTAAGAAGACCAGAATTCTGAAGACGACGCTTCCCCAAATCACCCCTAGCCTCTAGGCGCGATTTCAACAGAAAAAGACATAAGCGTGCAGAGTGAATGAAGAGACGAGCAGCGAGCTAGTAGTACGAGAGACTGTGGGCACGCTTACTGTGGAAAACTGAAGCCCATGTGGCAAGCCATCTGGCCATTGTTGGCAGGAGCACGAAAAAGTAAAGAAGACGGAAAATTAGAGGAATAATACGCACTTGAGGAGGCAGAATAATTAGCCTGAAAAGTGAAATGCTCTTCCAATTTCCGCCATAAAAGATGCATGACTCCGACGACAAGATCCAGTTCGGGAATCAGTGAAGACGTGCGTTCTTGCAGCTACTGCTGCTATCTTTGCCTCGTAATCATTCAGTCAGACAGTCGCTCAGTCACTCAGATGCGTGTGGGACGGAAAGCACTGAGCAGTGCCCGACGACGCAGGGGTCCACCATAGCCCGCACTCATTTCTCCAATCCTCCTTTTCTTTTCTTTTCTTTTTTCTCCTTTTTCCGCTTTATCTTCTTCGAATTTCGTTCCTCGCCTTCGATCAAAGCACGAGAGCGTGTGACCGGGAAAAAATGCTCCCTCTGCATCCGGTGGCAGAAAAGGACGCGTTTCAATCACATCCTCCAGTGGAGGTTGCTGCCAACTTAGTACTACGTAGCTTCGAATTTTGCACCCCGTAAAATAACCCTGGCTTCAAATAATACTAGGAAATTATGCTGGCGTCACTGTTTAGAGGTTAAGGGCAGGCCTTTTGTGTTGCTGACGTCAGTGCAAAAATGTTTTATTGGACAACTTTCTGCCATCAACCAATAGGACTTACTACTTAGGTTCTCCCCTATGATGTCGTCACCATAAGGTTTTCTTGTGGCTCATGAAAGACCCCAAAAAAAAACATGCAAACCACCACTTCAAAATGAACCAATTGAGTTTCCACAATCTAATAGGTAAAACTCAGTGAACCCCAAACTTGATCATCCACCACCAATGAATCATTTGAGTTTCGCCAAACTTGAGCATCCACCACCAATCATTTAGGTTTGCCCATTAGGCCTAGCAAAACCCACCATTTCCACTTAGTGCTACTCTTTTTTGGTATATTATTGCCACCTCAAATAGTAAAATCTATGTTCACCAATCCAGCAAAAGAAAACCTTCTCCCCCAACCTTCATGTGGACCAATGAATGAATGAGTAGCACTTAGCACTCAACCTTCTTGCAAAATTTTCAAAATCAATAGCCAAATGAATGAATGACACCTAGTGTTAGTGCCATACATTTTGTGACCATCCACATCAACCTTTTAAAGAATATTTGACTTTCATTAAATCTAGATGAAGAAAAAGTAGAGTTAGGAAGAAAAAATTACACTTAGCTTCTAGGCCTACGACTTTGGTCTTTATTCTTTAAGACTCTCTTCTTGGTTTTCAAGGGCCTTGAGCAAATACCCCTTCCCTTGGGGGGAAGACCTCATATCTTAAAGTTGTTCCAAAGGCACGATATGATGTTGGTAGTGAGAATAAACCCCCACGCAAATCATCTCGTGCCACATTCGCAAGCAAATGTGGCACAAAATCTTTGACCACAATCATTACATGTGGTGAGTTTAAGATTTCTCTCATGAACATGATACAAAATCTTTGACCTTGACCATTCACGTGGCAAGTACCTCTCTCACATGTGAATGAAGTATATGCAAATGTAAGACATTGTGAAACCAAGGATGATTTTAGACTATAGACAACATGCAAATTTGCCTATGGGGTAAAATGGTCACATACAACATTTGGATTGGGGACTTGTTGGTTAAGTTCTCAAACTATTGTAGTGGGTCATATTGCCACATGTGAGAGTTTGATTGGGACATGAGTCATATTATATCACCAATATCGTGCCTTTGAGATGAGATATAAGGCTTGTGGTTAGTGCTTGTGATTTTTGTGTGTTAACCAAGCTCCAAAAAACCGTCATGTCAAGATGAGGTTATGAGACTAACCTCTTGGCATTGCCATCAACACTAAATTTTAAATCCCCAAGTGCTTCTATGTATTGCAATGGTTTGGGTTTCATCAATGTCTCTAGGAAACCCAACTCATCCTATAAATCTATAGTAGATCCACTATATGTATGGGGATTAGCCAAAAAGGTTCTTGAGTGGAACCAATGAGATTTCAATACATGACATTAGGCCTATCCCCCCTACCAGGATCTCCAATTTCCTAGAAAAACCAACTAAGACCGACGTGGTTTCATTGTATGTCCATGGCCATGCCATGGGCTCTCCAAGTTCCTAGGTGAAACTAGCCAGCCCTAGCCAAATTCCGCTATACGTCCTTGGGCTTGTTGCCCTCCACACCGCCCCCCCTCCCCACTTTGGGCCTTGGAGACTTTGCTCTCGCAAGTGCGACCAACCCAGTAATGATTCACCATGTGATGAATCTATTTTTAGTAAAGTCCTTCAATAGAGAAAGTACATATTATACAATGCAAACAAATTTGCAAGTTCCCACTTGTGTGCAAGGTCAGTTTAGGTCTCATGATCTCAAATCACATGCTTTAACTTGGAATTGCCTTAAAAAAGAAATCTAAGAAAAAAACCACAAGTGCTACTAAACGTTGAAACCAGCCCATGGATGTGTAGCGAAAGCACTGCTAGATTTGCCACAAAAACTGGCTAGCTCGAGTAGGCCCATGGATGTGTAGTATGACCAATTGAGGTCAATCAGTTCCGCATCATCAAGTTTTCAAACAATATGGACTTGGTTCCGTTATACAATGGACGCCTAGAGCTCGTTCCACGATAGGTCCTTGTTCCAAGCCTTGGAGGCATTGATTTCTCACGTGCGACAACTTTGGGCTAGCCGCTAGCCTAATAAGGATTCACCATATGGCAATCTTTTATGGGTAAAATCTCTCACCACATGGTGAACCTTTGGGCAAAATGTCTCATTGTGTCTGTGCACAAGGGCCACATAGACCGTTCAATTGCAAATTGTGCAATATCACAAGAGTCACACGTACATCTTAGATGTGCTATCACTCTACACATTTTAAATGGAATAAGTTACTCACATATATTGCCCTATGAAAATTGAGTATTGAGTATAGTTGCTTCTGGGATAAAACCTCAACCCTTGCCACGTGTCAATTAAAAAGGCCTCTGAACTTGTTTATTGAAACTATTATCACAAGTCAACTACACATTTGACGATCGTTGACAATGCCAAGTTGAATGGCCAGTTCTAGTGCAAAGCGCCTAATATATGCGCTTCAAGTGCCTTTAAGATACAATGGTCAACCGCACCTCAAGGGCGATGCTATTAATGCTCATGTATGATTCAAGAAGCTTACAAGGAGAGACAAGCTATTTTTGGTGGTGAAATGTTGCTCCATGGCAAAAAAAAAAAAACCTTTTTTGTACTAGGGAATGATCTTGCTAATGAACTATACTTGTGGTAATGATCATTTTGAAAACTTGTGACAAGCCTACAAGAGCAAAACATAACTTCAAAAACTTAAAAACCAGCCCCAATCATTGTGAGGTCATTACAATATTATTGTATCATCTTAGACAAGCCCATAACGGAAAGACATAATTTAAAAATCAGGCCAATCACTCGTAAAGGCCGTTACAATTTTATTGAATTTTCTAAAATGACAATGACCACCAAATAAGGTCACTAAAAGTACCATTCACATACATAATGGTTCTAAAAAGATTTATTTACTATTATTCAAAATTAACCAACATGTGATTGGTAAAAAAATGAACCTAACATTTGAATGGAAGAAATATTGAGCATCGGCCTATCCAATAAATGTTCGATCTTAATTTAGAGCGTTCGTCCTATCCAATAAATGATCGATCAAACTTTACATGTTACAAGTTAGAAGTCTTTACGGGCACATTAGTGTTTATGGGCATCCGAATTTTTGATTATGATCGTGATTCATTGTATAATTCAGTGGGCTGATATCAGGTAGAAGATACTTCGCCTCTGTAACAACGAAAGAATAATTGAGATAAACTTTTGCGCTACAAGAACAAGAAGTGTCTCACGATGTTGACCAATGACCACCCTGTGGTTATGTGTTATGTCCTCTACGCATCCCTCTACATGCTGTTCTGTAGGTGGCTGCTTCCTCCAGCAGAAGCAAGCGCTTTCGCTTTCCCCATACGCCCCCCATCTATTATTGCACACTCTCGTGATTTGTGACGTTAAAAGCAGAAATATAGTTAAAAGGAGCAATTGGGTTGTTGGATAGAATTTAGCACTCTTTGAAAGAGATGGAGATTCTAAGAAGGAAAAAAAAAACGAGATGGAGATCCGTCTGTAGATAGTGCATTATCTTGTGACGTTACTATAAAAGCCAACTTGCAATTCATCACAAGCCACAAGTGCATTCTCCAAAGCCAAACAAAGACGTCACCCTTAGTTGACTGCTTTAAGTACCATTTTTTCTCTCGCATGGAATAGGAATATAGGACTTATTTATTTTGAAGAAGGTGGTCCTTTTTTAAGTCTTATGTCTTCTTTCCTAGTAGTTGTATAAGTCCCAAGTGGTCCTTAGACTAAGTTTATACCTCCTTTCTTGGTAATATTATTTAAAGGTGGTCCTTCAATAGCTTTTACATCTCCTTTCCTTTTGCATATAGGCTTTAGGGCAAATTTGGACATACTCCTTTAGTTTATAGAGTAGGTTCATCTTTATGTTCGATTTCCACCTTTGAAGCTTATTCTAAAGGAAGGTACTTACATTTACAACCCAACATGGAGTTTATTCACACTTGTATTTGTTCATCAATAACATTTATGACCTAAACATTGTTGGATAGGTTCACACCATATTGTTGTCATACTAAGAATATTGAAGAAACATAAAATACATTAAACTAGATATTAACAATACCTTCAGAGACACCCATGCATTATAAAAGTTCATTAAATATTTGCAAAATTGTCATGGAGCAACAAAACACACACACACACACAACAATAGCAACTATCTACATGTGTTTAGTGAACTTTCATCTAATTGTTGTGAGTTGGGATTAAATTTTAACCTGTAAGCTATGTTTTTTTAACGAAAATAAAGATGGGTGTGAATGCAAGTTTCAATGTGTGCCTTTGCCTTTGACATGAAGGTATTGTTTACAAATCTAATTGAAGAAATTAGTTTATTTTAGAATGATAAAGCAAAGGCCACTTGGAATGCACTGTCCTATTGAAAATAACTAATCTTAAACTAAGGCCAATATGAGTTATATAATTTAGAACTAGTCCTACAATAAGTTTTATACCTTGAAGCACATAGTTCTATTTCACCCAAATACACAAAGAACATACAAGAAAACAATTTGGATCATCAGTGGGTGCGTCTTTACATGTTTGTTCCTTTTGCACCACATTGCAAACCACAACAATATCTCCTTGAAAAAATTTGAGGGTCTAAGGTCTAATATTCAGATTTCATGTATTGATGTAGAGGTCATTGCTATAGTAACATGCTTCTACATCATGTGATTTTTATTTGTGGAGAAACTAGAAAATAGGTGGAGTTATAGAAATTCACCATTTATACAAGTGCCAAGCATATCACATTGATTGAAACTTTTCAACTAAACTAAGTCAATGCATTAATCTCATTGTGCACATGTGATTCACAAACTTGAAAGAAAACCTCTTACCTTTTGGAAAGGGAGGATGTCATCTAGCCTTTGAGGGAGCACAACCAATTTTTTTTTTTATCAAAAAACAAGCAAGAACAATCAAATACAAAGTGTTTATGACCAAAATGGCTTCACACATGTGAAGGACAACCTATTGTATAAACAAAGGTCTGAACAAAAATTACTAAAATGATAATAGCATTGGATCACAAAAATTGCAAGACAATTGTGAGAACTACAAGTTTGATGCGAATTCACTTTTGCTCTTCCTTGTTTCACTTCACAAATGGCCTCCAATTTGGAGTATTTACGTGATGGAGGGAGCACGGCCTGGTCTGACCTATTTTACACATGTGGGGGCTGGTATTGTACTTACATGCATGCCTCTCATAGTGCCTAATCCTTATTCAAATTGCACCATCTAGAAAAGCTAGAAATTGCCAATTTTGTAACTTGATTACAAAACTTGTTATTTTACATACATGGATCTTGATATTATGCATGATCCTCCCTATGCCTACTCTTCACATGTGGATGACATGAAGACCAAGCTCGTTGCAGTATCTTCACCTCTAATCAACCCAATGCATGATCTTCCACTTTTAATTTAGCTTGAAATTTTACTTGATTCCTCTTGAAAACAAATGAAAGGCCTTAAAAATTACCTGGATGAAAGCTTGAACCATAAGAAAGCTTTAACACCACATTTTTTAGCAAGAAGCATAGCACCAAGCTGTATACTACTCGAAGACTACAAAATTTGAGGATCTACCAAATTGCACTATGACCTTATTACATTACCAAGATCTTTAAGGTTCCATTCATGCATTCCACAAGAGCTCTAGATCTTATCACCATGATTCCAACAAGCTTTATTCATGTTTCCATACACTATACACAAGGAAAATATTAGCTCATGAAGCAATGGCCTATTCCTCTCCAACTGTCCTCCACAAATACAACACATGAAAAGAGAAACGAAAGCAATTTTCAATAACCATTACAATAATGAAAAGGACTGAGGGCCAATTCTACTCCAAATTGTAATCTTTAATGTGACAGTGACATCTCTAATCCTAGCCTTACATTGTCATGAATAGTCGAGATCTCAAATTGGCAAATGAAGCCAATGTAATGAAGTAGCTTGTGTAGCACTCCAAAGAGTTGACATGAAGCTCAAAATTTTGACTTACTATAGGTTGGAGTTCATGTGTGCGAGGTCCAAATTTGCACACCTATAATCTTCCTAAGTGGCCTACAATATTGGCTTATTTTGCCATTTGCATAATGTTTACAATACTACATTGGCCTGAGTTGGCATTTCATAATTTCAACATATTCACGTTCAAAGTTATGCTAGCCTCAAGATCTAACACAAATGAGTATTTTTCCATGTGGGTCCTTGATCAACCATCTATTGTACCTTCTTGTACTTTTGCTGACATCCTCACAAGAAAAGTTTTGCCACTTTGAAATTCGAAGGGTACAAATCTAGAAATCAATTATGTGATGTGTCAAGTGTGCTCCAATTTTTCTAAGGAAATCCACAAGAGCTATCAATGCTCATTTTTGTGGACAAGGAAAGGCAAGTTGGAGAGGGGGGTACATTTTGTACTTCATTTTTCATAGTTTGTAATGAAGTTGCTTCGAAGTTTAAAGAATGGAATGAATGTTGTTGCCATATCTACTTACTCTTGAATGTGCTAGAAGTAAGCAAGATATTTTCATTCTTAAGTTAAAAGATTGTGACTTCATTTTCAAAGAGAAGTTTAACAAGTATGTAATGCAAATTAGTATTGGTAAGCAATTGTGTACTAGTCAATTTGGCATAACTAATCTTGGTGGCTGTTTTGTTGACTTGAAATATTATCATATTGAGAAGGAGAAAATTTTGGTTTTGAGTCTTGAAAAAAAAGTCCTTGAGAGTCTTGAAGAAGATCATGGTTTGGATTCTTATTTTGATCATCAACAGCAAGAGGGAGTTGGCATGATGAAGGAAGAAGACATCAAGAAGGAACCCAAGAAGGGGCACTTGTCTCAAGGGAAAAGAGACCTGAATCTACGTCATTATGGAGGCTTGAGTAAAGATAAAGGAGCAGCAAGGAATTTTCTTCATATCTCCCTTTACTCATCTTACTTTATGTTTGATAGAAAAGATGTCATGAATTTGACAATGTCCTATGATGATGCTAGGATGCACATGGTTTCTCAGCCTAGATCGTATCATGATGAAATAGTGCTCACTACTACTTTGATCGGAGTTTCAAAGAAGGATTCAAAAACCTCATCTTGGGATCCATTCACTCTTGAATTTCCAAGGAATGAAGACCTTCATTGGAAGGACGACAATTTGGAGTTCATTGTTTTGTTGGATGAAGTCAAGATGGTGACATTTCAAATTTTGGTTGTATGTGCTTCACACCAAAGTTGGTGGAAAGCTACTGTTTTTCAAGATTATTTTGAGGAGGAGACTCTCATTTTCCAGTCCAATATGTTCATTCAACAACCTATCAACGTCAAACCTTGGATCTTGAAGACAATCCTTGTTGAGCTCTCACTACATTTGAGAACTTGTTGAGCTCAAATCATATTATTATCATGATGAGTGATCATACCCACTCCACATATTTTATGTACTTCATGAATCATTACATTTATTCTTATTTGATAGACATATATATAAATATGAAAACATTAGGGACATTGCTTGCATATCTTTGATCATTTGAAATTTTATGTGAATATGAAAACAACAAGTCCCAATGCTTGAATGTATTTCATCTATAATGCAATTGATCTTGAGAATAGAGTGCTCAAAAATAAAATAAAAAAACTTGCTTATCTATGCTTTGTTACAAATCAAACATATAATCACTCATTATAATATGTGATTATACCGTTTACCATTTTTAAGAAAACATAAATGTACAACTTATCTAACAATGTCTCAAAGATAATACATATTCTGTCATAGGATCACTCACCTGATGACTATAAAGGCAATTATATTTATTCATGAGGTATCAACTTGTCGATCTCATTTTTTTTTTAAACTCAAAAATGGGTGCTCTTGGAATTGTGCAACTTTGTCTTCAAGAACCAAAATATAAACCTAGTAGGGAGCACTACTTGGTAAAACCAATATCTTTATCTTTTAAGGTTTTTAGTGATGACCACATCTAGTAAGATATAATGTGTATTTCTTGTAGAATAATGACGTTGCATGTGCATATAAATCATATAGTCAAATCAATGTTATAGTGTACCTAAGGTATTAGGTTCAAAGAGTCACAATTTTAGCCTTTTTCTAGACATGACACTTAGAAGCGTTGTGACATTAAGACTTATTGGGTATTGTCCAACTCAAATAGAAGCAATTATATGTGCATATTGGGCCCTATGCATGTTGTTGCAATAAGCCAATGGCTTCAAAAGGTATAGGATGCATGTATTACACAAGACAAACACCATCATGGTCTACTTGTTAGTATTTTCTATGTTGAAGGTTGGAGTTTATGATTAAGAAGTACAACTCATGACTTGTAAGACATTTCTATTCCATTTTATGTAAAATCAAATGACAATTGAAATTGGTTTTTAAAATGTGAAATGACAAAATGTAGTATCATAAATGTCCCATCACCTACCTTGATGGGACAAGTATCAAATTTGACACCACAACTTCAAGATTTAACTAACTGAGAGAATTATATATTTTTATCCTAGTAAAACATGTACATCTACACCTTGTCAAATTGTCTTGCCAAATTTGTTAAAGCATTTCTTTATCATTAATAAACCACAATCCTCTTATTCCAAGCTTACTATTTCTTTGATGAATAGAAGTAAGAAAAGGGTTCAAAACACATATGTGCTCTTCTAATTACTAAAATCTCAAATGCTACAATTTTAAAAGGCAATCTCATTCAATTAAAAAACTTTCTAAAATCAATCATATGTTACAAAATGATACGTTATATGAGTGGCCCATGAAGATGCAATTTATGAAAGGTTGTGGTATGTTTTAGCATAGACATGTTAATTGGTTGCTCACATGTGATTGTTTTCCCATAGTAGTTCCAATAATTTCTATTCTTTAAATGCTTTTCTTGTGGTTCATGCCAATAGTATATGTCAATTGTAATGAATTTTCTAGTTCTAGTAGTAAATAATATTTTTTTTGAAGGGCGATGATAACCTAACATTCTCCTTAGACTTTGGTTCTTTCAATTGCATGGTAGATGCATTGGGTCTCTCTCTATGTGGCATGCCCTTCTTTATTTCCATATTGACTTGGTATGCATCTATAATTAGCTCTAGCTATTGTAGATATTGCATGGACATCAATGGTTTTTTTTTGTCTCTTCTCCTTTGTATCCGTCTTTTGTTCCCCGTATAGTGATATCGTATAGTTATTTTGTGCAAAAGAAATATGCATATAGACACTTACACTAGGTAAGCCTTGTTAGTGTTTATATTGTAAGTTGTTTTTCTCATGAAAACCAATGAAGACGCACCAAATATGGCTTCATTACGGTGAAGAATAGTATAAAAATAATTTACAATAAAGATTGTATGGACCTTGGACTTTGGTCGAAAAGTGAGAGTAGATATATATTAACACTAGGGTTGTAGCTTACATGGATAGTTAAGTGTCCTTTCATATAAAAACCTAAATCTATTTGCGATACAAAAATCAATCAGTCCTTCATATGATATCATGTTGACAAGGTCAAATAGGTCTTGAATTTTTAAAAAATGATCTTATCTCTTCATTTATATGGATTCTAAGCATAAAAATGTGTACATCATGTGTTCTTCTTTCAAGATTCTCTTCAGTTAAATCTAGTTCCACATTATAGTGATTGTTCTAAAGGAAAATAGATATTTATGGCAACCAAAATGCTCCGATACTTGGAAGAAAAGAGAAAACAAAAGAAAGAGACTAGTAAAACAAGCACAAGCATAAGACATGTGGGAACATTTGAAATGACACATGGAAGGGCCAAGGTCTTAAAACTAGACATTTGGATAAGTGACACACTGTCACATGTACATTGAATCCCCTGCCCAATGTAAATTGTAAATTGTAATTATTAAATTGTAAATGGCTAACTCACTGACCCGTGGAGACAATTGTAAATCGCAATGTAAATATTGCTATCGTGACTTATTCCGAGATGGTGGGTCTCATGAGAGTCCATTGGACTGACCTCCTAAAAAGTAGGAAGGGTTGACCGGTAGGTTTCAGGCATCTCGTGAACTAGTGCTTGTCGAGATTCCTCCTTCAGCATATTGATCTTGGCCCGACTGGTCATCTTTTGGTTCTTTGTCATCCGAGTAGAGGATGACGTTGTATCTGAGTCCATCTTGATTGACTTTAAGAAATCTAACACCTTCTTTTTGCTCTTTTTTGTCATTTCGGTGGATTCATCCTTGTTGTCTTTCATTGGAACTGGCGTGACATTCGCCTCGTGGTTGCGAATATCAACATCCACTGTAGCTATAGCCTCCTCGGGTAGATCACTCCATCGGATCACCTGGTTGTAGCATTGGTTCAACTGATTCCTCTTATTTGCAGGTGTCTTTCGTGGATCAATCCTTGAGACCTTCGTCATAGCATACTTTTGTGGCAGTTGAGCTGGTATTTTCTTGATTCGGTAACGATCTAGGTCCATGTGGTGTAGGACCTGCTCATCAGGAGCATGGAATTGTTGCCCTTCCAGTGGCATCCCCGCTGGAACTGCTAGTTGTTGTATTGCGATGAAGTTTAGTGGTGCACTGGTTCCAGAATTCAATTGACAATTTTTGAAGCATGTCCATAACCGCATTCTCGGTAGAAGGATGTATATTGTCCCTTGTAAGGACATTCCGCAATCTTGTGTCCTTCGTCGCATCCATAGCAGCCGTAATTTCTTCCGTCTTGACGCTGAGTTTTAATCTTCCTTGCATTTGAATGTTTTCAATCACTGAATGTGTTTTTGCTAACATATTTCCTATTGCAGGATGTTCTCATAATAGATGATTTTGCTGCAAGACGAGGTGGTTTCAGACAACACGCATCCTCATTCCAGAGGGACAGTGGACTGGGCCACTATCTTCGGCATTTCTTGAAGAGTGAGATCTGTATTGCTCATTCCAAGCTGACCCAGTTGGGGAGAGTCTTATAATGGCAGTTAAAGCTTTATCGTTTTATTTAGGAGGACATAAATTTGTTAAGACAAATAAGATCATTTTTGTCAAAAGATCTTATGTTTTGAACATTTTAGGCTTTACTGATGGGAATGTTCCTTTAAAGAGCTCCCATTATTCATTGTATTCCACTTATATTAAGCTTAGTGGAAATAAAAATAATGCACATCTATTAGATGCATATGCTAGCAGAGAATTTCTTCATGACAGTACTACCATAGAATCTGATACAAGATCTGATGATGAATAGGTGACACTTTGTATAATACAATCAATACATATACATTGGGTATTGCTCCTCTCTTGTTCAATGAATTTGCAAAGCAATTCTGAACATGTCATGATGATCTTCTACTCAACAATCATCTAATTTTCTCTTCCTGTATGAACTTGCATGCTTTTCTAAACTTGTTGTATTGTGTGGACTTTGTTATATGTCGAATCTGAACTCTACGGTTGAACCACTGAAACAATTGACAAATGTAGTTTCATTTTTCATTGGTTCCTCCATGTTGTGTATTTCGATGAAATGCTGCTCGTGCTTGCCAGTGTGACTTCTCCATCCCTTGTGATGACCATACACTCAAGCTTCCATATGTATTTGCAAAAAATGTCGTATGATCTCTTAGTATGTGCTGCATATGTCAAAATCATAATGTTAGTCTTATGTTTAGATCTAAATATATATGAAAATTTGAAAGCATTTTGAAAATTTTATACAAACCATGTAATGAGTGATGTGATCTTCTCCCCATGCTTTTGATATTGCATTAACAAACTCGACACAAGTCCAACTTTTAGTACTCTGGTTTTGCCGTCTTTCTTGAAGTCCTGAGTGGCAGCAATAATATATGTCCAGACTGAGTGTTGAATATTAGAAGCCTTACCAGTATGATTTGATAGAAAACGACGTGCTTTTGCTCCACCTATGCTTGGCTTAGTTGGCATGTTCCCATTCTTTCCTGAAAGCTTTTCATCTTTTTGAATTTTGACATGTCCTTTATGGAGTCCTACTTTTGATAAAACATCTTCTAATCAAGAGATAGCTTCCTTTGCTAATGATGTTGGCTTAGTATTCCAAGCAAAACCTATATGAAGATAAATGATCTTTTCTATTAATCTAACTTCTGCATGAAGAGTGCAAACATGCACATTTTTTAAGGGGATAGATAGCACAGGCTTCCAGTTTGGATCTGCATATTCTCTAGTGATTCTTGTACTCCTAGTTACATCTTTTGCCATTTTCATGCAGTACAAACAAGGGTGTTTTGATATAGCACCATGAGAGACATTATACATACATTTCAATGTTTTCAAATCACCTGCTAAGTGCCATTCAACATTAAAGTCTCCAACTCCTGGAACATTGAGAAATCCTCCATCCATATGGTCCTTGATGATCCTAGGATAAGATGTCCTTGGGTATATCCATGATAATATATCATGATCCTCTTTCAGCACCTGTCCAACCAACAAACTTCTTCTTGTGATCACTGTCACAAGTCGGGACACCAACCAATAGATGCTGGTTCAACCCGACAATGCCTCGAATGCACCGCAAGCATAAGGGACATTCTGCATATGAGTGCAGATTCAATCCAAAACAAGGTTGAAAAGGCAAATGTTGTAGAGTCATTGAATGATGCAGACAAGAGCGATGAAGCCTTCACAATATTCGATCAGGCTTCAACAAGCTATGATGAGCAAGACTATGATGTAGTCATTGATTTAGGAGCAACCTCATACATAACCTGCAACAAGAAAGTCTTGATCAACTATAGAGAACTTGAGAGCAACAGAGCAATGATTCTAGACGACGGGAGCCGACACAATCACAAGGGCATCAAGACTCTTCAACTATGAACATTGTCAGGACAAGAAGAGCTGCCAGGAGCACTCTATGTACCCTCATTGAGAAGAGATCTACTATCAGTCTCCAAGATGGCAGACCTCAAATTAGCGTAAATAGCATTCAATGCTTGTAAGATATTTCTGAAGACACTTGTAAATATATACTACTAGCTGAATTAACCTAAGTAAGGTTTTAACATTCAGAGTTTTTTGTGGTCAGCGTAATTACGCTCAACAATCAAGCTGAAGTTATTACTTCAAGCTATTGTAGTCATTGTTGATATTAATCAGAGTGCAATTTTTTTGTCTCACTACCGTATTTTTCATTTGCACAATTTGTATGAATCATTCATCTTGAGTATTTCTACTGCTAATTGTTGCGTTTCTGATCCTACATGCCTATGCTCAAAGCTTTGAGCTTCCACTACCAGTCATCCCCATGTTTGTACAACATGGTATCAGAGCAGGCATTTCAGTAATCTGCATTTCTACTGTGGATTATCAGTCTTGTTTCTACCAAGACGTCTTTCTAGCAAACGCGTAGCCAACAATATTCTGATTTCGTTGTTTCTATCAACAATCTCATTCAACCAGAATGGTTCTATAAGGGAAGCTCCTTAGATCCTGCTTACAAAATCGTAAACACAAAAGGATAACACACTGTGGAGAAACCACCCAACCAAGTAGAAGCATCCAATGAATCTCTAGAAGCCTCACCCCCAAGCCAAGGAACAAGAAGCATGAATGTAGAGTGAGAGTCTGACAATGAATCAAGAGGAGTAGGGCGAGTTTGGTCCTCTTATATAGAGCTAATGCATCTTGGGCACATAGCCATGCATAGTCCTATGTTCTCTATACATAGATTCACGTAGAATAGAGTCCTATGCATGGACCAACTATTCATAGAATTGCTATTGATAACTCTACACATGCATACACTGTCTCATTACCTTGTCTAAACTCCACTTAGTGTGTTCTGGGCCCACAAGGATATTAGCTACTTTCGGGTCACGTCCAGTATGACGTGGCATAACTAATAGCTTGTTTCACTGGAGTACCGTGTATCCAAGACTAGGAGTACACTGTATCCTATATGTACTGGTCATGGACATAACATTCTTCCCTCAAACTGTTTCAATCCTTAGAAACTAAAATTCGGGAAATTCTTCTCTATGCTATCAACTCTCCCCCATGAATCATCATCCTTAGTACAACCCTTCCACCGAATTAAGCACTCAGAGATAGAACGATTTCTCAATTGTTTATCTCTGGTTCTAAGCACTTTCTCGGGTTCCAAAGGTACACTAAGCAACAAATCTTCCAAATGGGATAAATCCTCATCCGATCCAACTGTATCACCATCATGTAAATTTAGTTTCAAATGACTTACATGAAACACTGGGTGTGCAGTCGATTTTCCTTGAAGATCGTGTTCATACGCCAAAGAACCAATTCTACATACAATCCTGAAAGGTCCACAATAACGGGTAGACAACTTATAATGCTTCCTTGTACATAACGTCTTAGAATCTTTTGGAATCCTAAGATATACCCAGTCATAAACTTTAAAATCCCTTGGAGATCTCTTAAGATCGGTATAGTGTTTAGCTCTATCCCGAGCACTCCGAATACTATCCTTAGCCACTTGCAACATTTCTTGCATATCATGCAAAAAATCAGCAACCTTCTAGATCTTAACAGACTTCGTCTCAACATTTACTGGAGATCTAGGTTGAAAACTGTACATAAGCATAAAAGGACTGTAACCTGTAGCAGAATGTTTTCTACAGACTACATCATTGTTCAATCATGCTATTGTATGCTTATCATTGTCCACCTATTGACTACAGTTCATAATGTAGAATACATTGATCAGATTAATCTCTTCTTCTAAACTATACTTAGTGTAAAACACATCATTTACAGTAACTGACTAGATGATAAACTTTGTTGCTTTGTATATATGGACACAGAGAGTAGGATCAAAATATGTATGCAAGCTATAGATTATCTGAATAATTAAAATCATAATCTATTGATAGAGTGAGAGCAATCCAAGATGATAGATAGATTGACTTATCTGTCAATTGTATTTTCGATCGACTGAAAAAACATAGTAGGATAATAGCACTTAGCGTGCAACTACCATGAACCTTATAGTAATAGGATTCTCCTTCATGATCTGATTATTGTATTCCAACAACTTCAATTTATAGATTCTCTATTATTTTTGCATAAATGCTCTCATATTGTTCTTTTTTTTTTGTCTAAATCAGAAATACTCTTATTCCATAGATTAACGTAGAATATATGTCAAAGAATGCATGGTTGTCATAGATGCCTAATTATTTGCACTCTTCATGGTTGTCAACGACACCTATGTAAGCCATTCTACTAAGTTAAATGAATGATCTAACTACCCAGCAATTTGTTTGAATATTAAGTTAGATTCTTAAATTATTATTTTTCTTCTTGGAGACAATTGTTCAAACACTCCGCGACATCATTGAACATCCCCAACAAGTGGTATCAAAGCAAAGTTGAATTATCTATCAAATTCACGATTATTGCTAATTTATATTCTTAATATCATTCTTTGATCATGGAAGGTTCAACCTCTGAGATTCGAGTGATCAACAAGTTCAACGGTGATGATTTCCACATGTGGAAGTTCAAAATGAGGATGATTCTAATCTAAAAGGAACTATGAGAATACATTAACGATTCGATAGCCAAACTAGCTGAACCAAAATCACTAACCACTTTAAAGAGAAGGATGGAAAAGCCACATATCTTTGAATTACAAATAGTTCATGTAGCTAATTGTTCTACTGCCAAGGAAGCATGAGACATTTTGACTGGTTTTTATGAAACTACATATGTCACCACTCGTCTCTTTTTGAGAAAAAAAAATTCCTATCCCTTAAAATGAGTGGAGGAACTTTAGTAAGTGATTATCTTAATGATTTCAAATAGCTTCTTAATCAGCTAGCTGCAATAGGTTGTCCAGTATCAAATAAATATGCCAATATGTCACTTCTATCTAGTCTTCTTCCCTCTTACGACAATTTAGTGTTGCTTTTGAGAACAAGTTTGTTTCAGGAAGGAGTAAGAATGAAGAGTTTATCCTCTTTGAATAACAAGGAAGTCGCCTTATATCTGAATAAACAACAGTCCAAGAAGAAGAAAAATTCAAAGGACAAGAAGATGAATATTGAGCACCCCGATTCAAACTAGCATCAATAGCACGATCGACAATAGTAGAAATCCAAGACCAAGCTATTCTACAAATAATACAAGAGAACCAATCATGACATTAAAAACTGTCGAATTCTCAAGCATAATGAAGCAAATAAGAAGATGCAATAGCAAGATGGAAGTTCAGATTCTACCAAAAACTCCCATGAAGACCCAACACTATTGCTGGTTCGAGATCTACAAAGTAAAGATACTCAGCAATGGTAACTTGATTCACGAGCTTCTCAACACATGACACCTGCTAATGCCCAACTATGGCATCAATGACTAGGTCACTTGAATATGAGAGATATCTTATACATGTATTATAATCATGTGGTTAAGGATATGAGTTTCAATGTTGCCTCCGCTGACACTAAAAATGTTTGTGAGATGTGCTTACTAGAAAAACAACCTAGATCAAGATTTCTTAAAGAAAAAGCCACAAGAGTTTAATTCATTCTAGAATTGACTCGTAATTATTTGTGTGGCCATATGAGTACACCCTCTTTGGGTTCTACACTATACTTTATCACTTTTATCGATGATCATTCCAGATTTACAAGAACAATGTTCATCAAGAACAAGTCTGAACATTTAACTGTTTCAAAGAATTCAAATAGTTTGTTGAGACACAATCTGGATGGAACATCAAGACCCTACGTATTGATTGTGTGGGAGAATATATGTCAAATAAAATGTCGGACTATTTTAGTTCGTGTGGTGTGCATCATTAGTTCACCACTAGCTACACCCCACAGTACAATGGAGTAGCCGAAAGAAAAAATCGAACATTATTAGATGTAGCACAACTCAACTACCCAAGAAATTTTGGGCTAAAACTATCTCTACTGTCTGTTATCTAGAAAATGATTCGAGCACCAAAGCTGTCAACTTGAAGACAATTTTTTTGAAGTCTATTATGGGTACAAGTTGAGTTTGAAGCATCTTCGAGTGTTTGGTTGTCTATGTTATTTACAAATTCCTTCTGACTTGAGAAAGAAGCTTGATCTTGTCAACTACAAAAACATCCTCATCAGATATTCGATTTCTTCCAAAGCCTGTAGAATCTACGACATAGATTCAGGATGACGAATCTCAGTCGGTCAAGATGTAGTCTTCTTAGAAGACAAGTTCTATGATTTCAAGTAGAAGCAACCAATTTAGGATTTTGTTCCAACAACTCCATTTACCATCGATAGGGCTCAACCTATGGATGTTGTTACACCTATAAAAGACATCCCAATCACACAATGAAGAGAGCTACCTACCCAACAAACAACTCTTGTTCGGAGATCTGCTGAAATCTGACAAGAGTTTGATCGATTCATCCCTCAAGCATTCGGCTAAAAGCATGGTTTGGTTGTACAAAAACAGAATCCAATTTTCATTGTACCTTTTGGTAGTACATTTCACTTTTTGAAAATTTAGAAGCTTGATAGACTTTGCACTGGACCGTAGGCTGGACTATTACGGTTCAGCTTCAGTCTGTTGCCTTGCTTTTTGTATGTGGATCACAAGTGTTGACTTGCGGTTTCCTTCGGTTTCAGTTCGTTGGAATCGTTGGCAAGACTTAGCGGTTGCCTACGGTGGCTTTTGTTAAAGCCGTTTGCGTTGCGATTGCGATTGTTTACAGTTTCTGCTTGTGGACAGTTCTCGTGTATTTCTATAGGTAAGTCTTGTTGGCTCTTTACGTGTATTTCTGCAGGTTTTGGTTCATAAGCTAGCGATGCTTTGTGGGTAGAAACTTCATGTTTCGTTGACTCTTTCTCAAAGCATGGTAGTCTTATGATTCTTAAGCTAGCTCTTTGTCTTTCAAACAATCCCTTATCTAAGGGTTTTGTGAATATGTCAGCAACCATCCGCTTGGTCAGAATGAACATAGTTCTTAGCTCGTCTTTCTCAACCATGTCTCTGATCAAATGATACTTGATCGCAGAAGTGTCGTCCATATACAACATCAGTGGTTCGTTGGTGCTCTCTCCCAGTCCATCTAGGAACTATTTTTTTAGCCATCTTGGCTGTAGCAACATACTCTGCCTCACAAGAAGATTGGGCGGTTATTGTCTACTTCCTGCTGACCCAAATGACAGCTGCATCTGCTACAATGGTACAGCCTCCTGAGGCGCTCTTGGAGTCGTCTTTGATTGATGCCCATCTCGCATCACTGTAGGGCTTCACCTAAAATCCCGCGTCACGGCAATAGCAAAGTCCATAGTCCTTTGTATGCTGCAAGTATTCCAGGATTCTCTTGGCAATTTTTCAATGTGTAGGTCCTGGATTTATGTTGAACTGGCTCAATCTGAACATTGCTGGGATAGTCTTCACTCTCAGTACTGTTCCAGGTATCATCGTCATTTATGAAGTTGAGATTAGCACTTGGTGTTGTAGATAGATGTGCACTACATTTACCAAGCTAGATTTTAAGGAAAAGTGTTAAAATTGTCAAATTCTAGCTTTGGATTCATGATTTTATGTACATAACTTGATCATGCATGTGTGGATCATTAAATTTGTTTAGATAGAAAAAATAGTGATTTACATATGTGAACTAGTGAAAAACTAGTCAAGTTGGAACTTGCCATTTGGCAAAGTTTTACTAGTTGATCAAGCATGGTGCATCTGAAAATGATGTGGCATTCCAAGCCTACTGAATCACTAGAGCAGGTTGAATTGTACTTTATACTATATATATATATATATTTAAACTTATGTACACTTTTGAGCATGTGTATGGGTGCACCCATGCATCCTCCTCTCCTCACCCATGCATGAGGTTTTTCTAACTAAAAAACTTGGGGAGGAGGATGCATGTATGGGGAAAAGGATGCACGGCCCTCCTCCCCATGCATGCATCTAAGGGGCCCACTCCAAATTCAAATTATCCTTTACCAACACACATAGTGTTTTGAAGTGCATGTACATACTTTCAAGGTGAAAGGTGTTAAACAAATGAGACTCTCATTATCAAAAATTTGAAGGGTGCTCTAAGGATTTTTTAAATTATCAGACTTTCCATGGAAAAGGTTGAAATAAAAATGCATTTCTATGAAGATCGACCTCCATTGATCGTCAACAAAATGCACTCTTTACTAGTATATATATATATATATATATATATATATATATATATATATATATATATATATATAACTATTTATGGTCTTGGACACATGCATGTGCATGGGCGTTGAGGATGTATCTATGGTGGGCACCCATACGGGAAAAGAGCATCTCCCTCAAACATTCGGCTGATCACTTACGACAAACATTCGACTGATCACTTAAATCACACACACCATCAGACACAAATCATACACACAAATCCACACACAGTGATACACACACACTCATACACACAAATCCATACACACACCCACATCATCGGCCGCCCGCCATTGACGGATGTTAGACTACCCACACGCATGCTCAAATATACGCACTATCATGAATACACACACATACATAAACACATGCACTCACGTACATACACACACATCCATCGGCCTCCCGTCAACGACCATCAGCTTTTCTCCTAAACCATCGGCCGCCATTCAAATCATCGGCCGTCACCTGAAATCGTCGGCCGCTCGTTAATGATGGGCATATATACTAAAAATGTCACCCATTTGCAAAAGGAAAAGCTAAGTAGGTCTTAAAAAAATGGTAAAAAAAACACAGCCTCCAAAAATATATAAACACTTTTTGTGGGTATGAAACACACACACACACACACACACACACACACACACACACACACACACACACACACACGCACGCACGCGCACGCGCACACACACGCACGCGCACGCGCACACACACGCACACACACATGCACATACATGCATACACACATGCACACCTAAAAGCACACACCCGCACACATGTCAAGGTGTTGAAGCTTCATGTCGATGCATGTCAAAACCATCCAAAACACCACCCCCCCAAATGACTGGCCGACAAAATTTTGGCTGCTTCTAATTATGTCTGCTTTCAATCATCAATCGCCCGCTCTAACCATCATCCACACGTCTCGACCACAAGCTGCCACCTAGATCGTCGACTACCCATTGCCCATCATCGACGGGCACAAGCAACACCTTGTACGTATATATATATATATATATATATATATGTATTAGTAAAGAGTGCCCGTCGTTGACGAGCAGTGGAGGCCGATCTTCATAGAAATGCATTTTTATTTCAACCTTTCCTGTGGAAAGTCTGATAATTTAAAAAATCCTTAGAGCACCCTTCAAATTGCTGATAATGCTTCTTGGTTTCCAAGGGGAGGCTCGAACCTGGGACCAAAGAAACTTTAGATGCCAAGCTAACCAGTTGAGCCAACCCCGTTGGGTCAAATTGCTGATAATGAAAGTCTCATTTGTTTAACACGTTTCACCATGAAAGTATGTACATGCACTTCAAAACACTATGTGTGTTGGTAAAGGATAATTTGAATTTGGAGTGAGCCCCTTAGATGGATGCATGGGGAGAGGGCCATGCATCCTTTTCCCCATACATGCATCCGCCTCCCCAAGTTTTTTAGTTAAAAAAAGCTCATGCATGGGTGAGGGGAAGAGGATGCATGGGTGCACTCATACACATGCGCAAAAGTGTACTTTAAGTTTAAATATATATATATAAATATATATATACACGTACATACATACATCTATATATATAAATATATTTGTGTGTCACATTTGTGCCTATGTATGGGATACGAGGATGGCATGGGTGCATCCTCCTATCCATCTACTTAAAAAGTACTAATTTTTTTTATTTTTTTAAAAAAGTACTAATTTTTTTCACATGCATGCATAGAAGTAGGATGTATGCATCCTGCCCCATGCATACATATTAATTCAAACGGATCTCTCTCTTCGAGGTTCCTTCCTCTCTCACAATCCTCCCCCTCTCCCTCACTCACGAACAAGCATATCTCTCTCTCTCTCTCTCTCTCTCTCTCTCTCTCTCTCTCAAAGTGAGAAATCAAGATCAAAATTACTTGGCTTTCTGATCTAGCAGCATAATCTTCCAAATGAGGAGTCCCCGCCATCATCCGATCGCTGCTACCTACGCCCTAACAACAAAGCCAGATCGGCTACAATGCTCTAAATGCTCTATTTCTGGATCACAGATGCGAACGACGATCAAAGGCAAAAGAAGACGCAACAGCAGCAACGAGCCTGGATCAAAGCTTTTCAAAATCCACTAACACGACCTGCTAACAAAGCGTAGAGAAGGCATGCAGCAGGATCGCATACCCTAGCTTTGCCATAGCCACAACGCATGAAAGAAGAAGAAGAAGACAACCATTCCTTCCTTTCCTTCGGCTTCCTGATCGCCAACACCACAAAACAAAAGATAGAAAAAATAGAGAAGCTTTGACTCGCAACCTGTCTTTTATGGTATCCGCATACTCTCTCTCTCTCTCTCTCTCTCTCTCTCTCTCTCTCTCTCTTCTTGTTCGTTTGTTCTTTCCGGTCGCATTTGTTCATTTCTTGCCATATCCTAGGGTGCTGCAATCAAAGTTGGCTTACACAAGTAAAAACACTGTGCCAGTGAGAATACATGATTGCCTAAGTATTTCTAAGAAAGGATTGCTCTATGCTACATGGAACAAGAAACAAATCTCTTTGTTTTCTATTCATACATTACCAAAAGACAGAGTTATAAGCTCAATCTTATACACGCAACGAAAGGAGGCTTGACTTCACACTCACTGTAAAAGGAATGAATGCTTGGAGTGAACCCGTAAGAGACCAGAGCTGCTGCTACGACCTCCATCATCCATGTGGTATGTACGTTGTCAGGTGTATAGATCTACTATCAAACCGCCAATAGGCATATCCCATGTGGTTTGAGACCACCAACCCTCCAAAAAACAGCCACTATAACTGCGTTTTGAACAATCAATTTCAAAGCAAAAATCCAATTTGAATTCCATTTGTAGCAAAGTCGAATTTCGTAGCAGACGGTTTGCTGGTGAATAGAGACTTTGTTTAAAATAGCTACAGGTTCAAATGAAATCTGACTCAGGTGCAAATTGACTTGAAAATCCGAGTGCGAAGAGAAATTCATGACACAGCTAAGTTTCTAGGGTATTGTTACTTTTGAATTGGGGATTTCCGAATAGTCCGTCAGTAGAGTAGTTTGAAAACCGATAGTAATTGTTGGAAATTCAAGACAGGAACGGATCAATATTTAAAAGATTCTTCGATAGTAAAGAATTTGATTCTATTAGGGCTTCTGGTTTTTGTTGCTTCCATGATTCTCTCCTCTCTGCCTTTCCCACCTATCTCTCTGTATCTCCCTACGTCTTTTCCTACCACCACCCAAACTATCGGACTCCATCCACAGCATTAATGCCCACCACAACCATCCAAACGCCCTAGTCCAAAATGCCACCCAACCATTGGCCGCCACCCTAAACATTAGTCGTGCATCTGAATCGGCCGGTGCACAATATTAGTCGTGACCCAATAGTCGCCCATCATTGACGGGCTTTTCCCTCCCTCTTTCTCTCTCTCTCTCTCTCTCTCTCTCTCTCTCTCTCTCTCTCTCTCTCTCTCCCCAGCGGCATTACAAAACAATCCACATTCAGCCTCTTGCCATCGTCAAAAGCATCGGCCACCACCCAAAATGTCCTCCTATTCAAAATGCAAACCATTCGCAATCGACATCCGACCAAAATGCAAACCATTTGCAATCAACGTCCAGCCGCCCGTCATCGACGGGATTGCACACACGCACACCACACACACACACACACACACTTGAATTTCTCCAAGGACTCGAATTTTTCCAAAGACTCAAATGTTAGATATTCGAGATACAAGATGTGCAAGATCGACCATCATCCAGATCATGGCCGCCACCTAGATCGGCCTCCATTGCCCGTCAACGACGAGCACTCTTTACTAGTACATATACATACATACATGCATACATACATACGCATATATACATACATACATACATACATACATAGACACACACACACACACATATATATACACTAGTAAAGAGTGCACGTCGTTAACTGGCAATGGAGGCCGATCTAGGTGGCAGCTGATGATTTGGATGATGGCCAATCTCGCACATCTCGCATCTCGAATATCAAACATTTGAGTCTTTGGAAAAAATCGAGTCTTTGAAAAAATTAACGTCCTTGGAAAAATTCGAGCCTTCGAAAAAATTCGAATCTTCGAAAAAAATTCTAGTCTTCGGGAAAATTCGAGTCTTCGGAAAAAAAAAAATTTGAGTCTCTCGAAAAATTCGAGGTTTTGAAAAAATTCGAGTCTTTTGAAAAATTTGACTTGACAGTACAACAGGTCCTTCGATCCTTCGGAAAAATTCGAGCTGACAGTTTGATCCTTCGAAAAAATTTGAGTCTTTGGAAAAATTCGATCCTTTGGAGTTAAAGCTAGTGAGTTTGGGCTTGTGGTTAAACATTCATGAAAATGGTGGGCCAAGATAGGGATTTGAAGGATTGAAGAAAAAAAAAAACAATTTTAGGTAGTCAAGAAAATTTTTATGTTCATGATTTATGGGTAAAACTTTGGTAATTCAAAATAAATAAGAAAGCCATGTAATAAAGATCATTGGATAAAGTTTAAAGCACATTGAAGTATGTGAAAAAAAATAAAACTGATGAGGTTCATGAAGTATCGCGATTCGGATTTCGCAGTCGCGAAGCTTTCGCGAAGGAACCATGATCCTCTTGCGACTCGGATGGAGTTCAGATGCGATCGCTGGCCACTGCCAGCTAAATCACTCCTACAATCCTCCAAAATGTAGTCAGACACTACTGATCTACGCTTATAAAATTAATGCAGCATTCAACATAGTTTTAATCAAGGTGCGAAATTTAAAATGAACAAAAAAACTCAGACATACGAGTAACAGCAGACGCATTTGCATTCGAGATCAGACACAACAAGAGAAATTAACTTTATTGAACTTCCTTTGCTTTCTTCAAGCACTGCATGCAAATCCACCCAGTGCGTTGGCGTGGGAGAAACACGGTTCTTTCATGAGTAATGGTCTCACTTTACTAGCGGACAGTTGGATCTCTATGGATCATGATCACAGAGCTTGTCTCGCACGCAAGTGAACTTGTTGTTTGTATTTTGTCTTGATTGCTTACTAGTATCAGACTACTACATTACACTGTATGTGTATTCTATTGATCTATATGTCAAGTATCATCCAGTAAGTATGGTCGCTCTATGTAAATCTGAGATTAGAGTGATTAAACATCTACAACTAATCAGGGAACTACAAGAGTGGCAGGTTAGCCACGACCTAAAATGTATTTGCTGACGTCATACCATCAGATCATATATCTGTACTTCTGGGTACTTGCATGATCTTGCTGGTACTCTTTGGAGCGTGGGGGGCAGGAGAAGGTTTCGTTTTCGTCGTTGGTTTCGTTTTGGTCATTTGCCTTCTCTTGTACTAGACCACAAAAGATTCTCATTCGTGAATCTTTCGTGTTCGCAAACTGTTCGTCTTCGCATGCTTTGACTTTCGTGTTCACGAACCGTTCGTCTTCATTTTCTTTGACTTTCGTATTCGCGAAACTTTTCTTGCTTCGTGTCTCTCGACTTTCGTGTTCACAAACATCTTTGTCAGGCTGAGGGTTGAAAGCTAGCAAGGCTTTGTAGTTAGAAACATTTCGTTTCTTCAGCTCCCTCTCAAAGCATGATAGCTTTATGATCCCGAGATTGCTCCTTTGTCTATGAAAGAGTCCTTTGTCTAGTGCCCTTGGAGCTTTCGACTAGGCCATCATGCATCTGGCTGCTTCCATCAGGATCTTGTTCTTTCGTTCAACAACACCATTGTGCTGCGGTGTGTAGGCTGTAGTTCTTCCATGAATGATGCCACAATCATTGCAGAAGTCAGTGAAGCGATTCGAGATGTATTTGCCACCTTGATCTGTTCTGATCTGCTTCCTGCCTGTACATCTCTCAGCCCAATTCACATATTCCGTGAATTTATTAAGTGCTTCAGATTTATTTTGAACCGTGAGAGGGGAACATCGCGAGACAGGAACCGTGAGAGAGAGAGCACCGTGAGAGTTGGAACCGTGAGAGAGAGAGCACCGTGAGAGAGGAGCCGTTGAGAGTCGTGAGAACCGTGACAACGGTCCTCATGACGAGAGAGAGAGGGAGAGAGAGAGAGAGAGAGAGAGAGAGAGAGAGAGAGAGAGAGAGAGAGAGCATCCGAGAGAGAGAGAGAGAGCATCGTGAAAGAGGAACCGTGAGAGGGGAACATCGCGAGACAGGAACCGTGAGAGAGAGAGAGAGCACCATGAGAACCGTTAGAACAATGAGAGGAACCGTGAGAGAGAGAGCACCGTGAGAGTTGGAACCGTGAGAGAGAGAAAGCACCGTGAGAGAGGAGCCGTTGAGAGCCGTGAGAACCGTGACAACGGTTCTCACGGTCCTCATGACGAGAGAGAGAGAGAGAGAGAGAGAGAGAGAGAGAGAGAGAGAGAGAGAGAGAGAGAGAGAGAGAGAGAGAGAGAGAGAGAGAGAACATTGTGAGAACCGTGAGTGAGAGATAGGGAGAACCGTGAGTGAGAGAGAGAATGCGCTGATGCAACAGTTGAATCAACACTCATTTGCTCATGCTCCAGGTGTCATTTAGATGCTTTATTACTTCCCTGAAAGTTGGAAACAATGATTTGTTCAAAGTGTTATAAATGACAAAGATTCTCCTCCTCACGAATGCATTTGGAAGCTCGTATAGTTTGGAGTATTTGAAGGCTAGTATAGAGAGATCATACTTGAAAGATTTGCACAAGGCATGGTGAGAACACTGCCAAGAGCAAAAGGCTATTGAAAATTGATGGTGGAAATGTGGTGAAATGCGGTCAACATTGCCTTTGTTTGCGGTGAAATGCGTGGCCCTAAGGACCGTGATCTCAGATCTGTAAGGCCCATGAAATGCGTGGCCTAAATGGAGTCCCTATGCGGGATGAAGGGAGGGGCCACAAACACCTCCTTTGCGGTTGTTTGGGAGGGGTCAACAACGGCCCATGAGAACCGTGAGAATAGATAGCATTGTGAGAACTGTGAGAACCGTGAGTGGAATTTTGGTTCATGTTTGATCAATATCTCTTAGAGTTTGCATCTCATTTTGTATGTAGATGCTGATTTTTCTACATTGGCAGGATTGTTGGTTTGCTCCTTATTGTAACCAAAGATCAGGGACATGGATTGGATCTTGAATGATCTGAAATCCTTTGCATGGTATCAGAGCTCTTGTGTTTCAGGTTATGAAAACATCAGCCATCTTTAGCAAGGATTTGGAGGAGTTACCAATGCTAGAGCATGCTAGATTGATTTCTACTAAAAAATCAGCATTTTTGCATGTGTAGAATTGATCTTTTGTAGGTCAAAACTCAATATAGGGTTATATACTTGATCAATTCTGATTTCACACTTGGTTTACTAGATTTAGATGACTTTTGGTGCATTAGGAAGGTCTCATTGGAGGCTACAAGAAGATATATCAAGTTTCTAGAAATGGCATGTAGAAATTGAGATATTCAATTTTTTGTGATTTTGTTCAAACTCTAATTTTGATTGGATCTCTAGTTTGTGAGGTTACTGAACTTCATTTGAGTGTGTTTCAATCTTAGGAAGTGGCAAGAATCATTAGATTGAGGATAGATCATAGGTTGATCAAGATTTCACTATTCTATGTGTTGATTTTCTAGTTAGAAGTGCTAGAAGAGATTTGAGAGGTTCCATATCTTTGTGATTTCTTCTTGAGTTCATTTGTTGAAATTCAAGAGAGTGCTTTGTGCATTGGAACAGGTTGAAAGAAGAAGATCAGGTCACTTCAACATGGCTACAAGTGGAGGTTTTATGTTGGAGAGCAATGGTAGGCTTATCTCAATCAACTATTCTACTTGGAAGGTGAGGCTGATCCATTCAACTCTCTATGGGCTCCCTCTGGAGGCTGTTCTTTTGTGACTTCGGTCACTAAAAAGATGCCTCCACACTTCAGAAGCATTTTGATTTTGAACTTCCATATTCTGTAGTTCCTTTCGCAAACTTTCAATGGCTAAGAAATTGTTCAATAGATGAGCGGCAGTTTGGACAATGAGATTGTTAATGGTGGCAATCAGATATCCATCATTCATCTATTGAATGGATTCTGTGGGATCCAAGTAGGGGCGGATGAGTTTGGGAGCATGGCGGTGTGACGGATTTGGTCTATCACCGAAAAGAAATTCTGATGGTAGCTAGGGAGTTGGTGTTCACATGCACACGGTGTGTGGTACCATTGTATTGGATGTAGAAATGATGTTTATCTTCATCCTACGTGGCATAGGCCATGAGGATAAATTGCATGATGCAGGTAAAGAGCGTTGATGAAATACCCATTGCTTCAAGGAGAGGTTAGGGGCGAGTTGGAGCCAAGGCGCGATCTCAGATTCCATAGGCAGATCCCAGATTTGGGTGGAGGTAAGTACTTCGCGTATACCCACTTGGGTGGTGTTGGTTTCATCGGAAGGGCTGGAGGGTTGGTTATCGAAGGTTGAGGAGGATGCCATGATGATGGGAGTTGATTGAGGGTTTTGCAGAGGTAAGGTAAGGGCTCGGTATGATGCGGTAATAACAAGGGATGGAAAAAGAAGAAAAAAGCTTAGTAAAAGAGGAAGAGACTCGAAAAAAGTGAAAATGATAGATTTTGAGTGAATAGGGGTGGAACAGGTGGAAACGAGAGTGGAGCAGGTGGTTATGAGTGCTGAGGAAGGTTTGTGTAAAGTTTGGTCGCAAACAAAGATAGTTGAAAATTCGCTTGTAAAATTGGCAAGAGCTTCGCTACATGAAGTGCCAAATGACTCGAATTTCTTGCTTATATAGAGGAGAATTGGAGTGTGTAATAGCTGAGAAGTGCGCTTTCCATTGTTTAGTTCCATACCTTCTTCACAAAATTCTTAGGCAAAGAATTCTGCGAGAGTTATAAGTTGTTTTGATTGCCCTGCGAAGGTTTTGAAGGTCATGCGAGGGTTAAACACTCGCAAGAAGGGAACTCTTGCACAACTTGTTCAATTTTGATGATTTTCAAGATCCGACCATATAGGTAGATCGATTTCACTATCCTAATTCCATTTATGCAGTCTATGAGAGTTGGTATGGTGATCTTGATGACATGCGAGAGTTTATAAGATTCAGATTGTCTGAACTCTCGTAGAGGATTGTTTTTTACTATTTAAATCTCATAGCAATTTTTGTAGGTCCATCTGGGTTAGATCTAACTATGGTGAGTTTGCGAGAGTTCTTATGAAGATTTGGTAACTGATCCATCAGTTTAAGTGATTTGTACCTTTATGTTTGGTACTTTTTCGTGAGATCTTCAAATCAGATCTTCATTTTTAGAGGCTAACTATTGCCAAATGATGATCTGCTATCTTTTTTATCCTATCTGAATCTAAATCCTAGTTGGATTTGTTCGGATCTTGTTGTATCTTGATGGATAGGGCTTGATCTAACTAGATCTCGTTAGATCTGGCTGTGATGACATTCATAGTGCATTATCTGATATGTGTATGAGCTATCTCTCTCTCTCTCTCTCACGGTTCTCACGGTCCCTATGTGGTCTAAATGCTTTGAACGAACCACAAACTACATGGTCTCTCTCTCTCACTCACGGTCCCTGTGCGGCCTAAATGCTCTCAACGAACCACAAACCGCACTACAATTTACAGTATTTTGAAACTGGTCGAAAATATTTATTCGGACTATTTATGATCTCTCTCTCTCTCTCTCTCTCTCTCTCTCTCTCTCTCTCTCTCTCTCTCTCTCTCTCTCTCTCTCTCTCTCTCTCTCTCTCTCTCTCTCACAATCCTAACCCTAAATTCTATTCTAACTACCAACACCACCCTATCCCTAACAGTAACCAACACACATCATTTCATTACAAATTTCTACAAAATTCCATTCTCAAGCCATGCAAAATTCCATTCTCAAAACATGCTCTTACCAGATCCCAAGATTCTAAGATCGGCCTCCGTTACCCATCACAGTTCTCACGGTTACCCCTCACAGTTCTCACGGTTTGCGGTTCTATGTAGTCCCAACCTCTCCCTTCAGCCCTCCCCTCGCAAAGTCAACGATTGCGGTCACATACGAAGACTCATCGCAAAGTCTCGCCTCTCTCTCTCATGCGGTCAAGATACGGTTGGATGCGGTTTGATGCAAGTCTCTCTCTCTCTCTCTCTCTCTCTCTCTCTCTCTCTCTCTCTCTCTCTCTCTCTCTCTCTCTCTCTCTCTCTCTCTCTCTCTCTCTCTCTCTCTCTCTCTCTCTCTCTCTCTCTCCATATGGTTTGTCTTGTGGTTGGACGCTGTTTGTCCTGCGGATGGATGTCTCACGATTACTCCTCCCTTTGGCCCTCCCAAAAAAATGCGACTGTTTAGGACCGCAATGGACCTCCCTTTGGCCTTCCCTTGAACCCTCCCAAACAACTGCAAAGGAAGTCATTTTTGTACTCATTTGGGGTCCCATTGTGATCCTATGCAGCCCCTCCCCATGCTCTCTCTCTCTCTCTCTCTCTCTCTCTCTCTCTCTCTCTCTCTCTCTCTCTCTCTCTCTCTCTCTCTCTCTCTCTCTCTCTCTCTCTCGCCAGCATGGTTCTCACAGTTGCCCCTCCCTTCTGCCCTCACGGTTATCCCTCCCTTCGGTACTCACGGTTGCCCGGATTTCAAAGTGAGGTGGGTAGGGCACCCAACCTAGTTGGACACATCAATTTAGGCTCACATCTAGTTTGTTTGATCCAAAAACTCAAGAAAAACCTTGCCAATCTTATCTATTTGAGATCTAGACAATTTTTTGAGGTCATAGCCACATAGTTTCATGCAATACAATTGTATTTGAGTCATTTGCTCAACATAGATAATTTTTTCTTTTTTTTACACAAATAATATCAAACATGAATAGTCTGTAAAACAATTTAGCTATTGTTACTTCATTTCTACTTATTTTTGTTGAATTCTCTGATTTTAGGACCTTAATTGGATCTACAATTGATCCACAAGAGGTGTTGTGTCCTAATTAGATAGATCAATCACAAATCTAATGTGTAGAATTATAATTCTTCTTCTTGTAGCACTCGGAAGCAAAATATCCTTTTTTCCCACAAAAGAAACATTTTAGCTTTGATTTGTCCTTCTTGGATTTGCCTTTGGAGCTTGATCCACCATCCTTATCCTCGGCCTCCTTGCCTTGGTTCTTCTTGGATGATTTTGCCTTTGAATGAGAAGTTGGCCTTCTCATCACCTCCTTGCAAGGACATGGATCCCATCCTTGGCTTGAGATGAAACATCCTACTCTCCTCGGCTACAAGCACATTATGGAGCTTGAATGGCAAAACTTTGGACTAGATTGGAATAATCTTCACTTAGTCCATTTTGAATGACTTGCACAAGTTCATTATCTTGGATTTCATCTCCAATTGAAGGCAATTCTTTGTTCAAAGATTTGATCCTAAGCTCATACTCTTGTGTACTCTCTCCACTTGCTTTCATGCTTGAAGCACTTGATTCCTAAGCATGAGTATTCTTGAAGTGTTGTTGGATTCATAAATGCCTTTTAATGAATCCCAAGCCTCTTTGGACGAGATACAAGATGACACCTCGTTTAAGAGGTCATTGCTCACATTCATCTTGATGCAATGTAAGGCCAACCTAGCCTTCCTCTTGTATCTACTTGCTCTTGTCCACCAAGAGGTTCATCCTCCTCTTCTAGGACAACTTCATAGAGATCATGGAGCACCAAAAGTGATTCCATCCTCACTTTCCAAATGGAATAATTAGGGGATGTGAGTCTCTCATTGGCTTCTAGCAAAAATCCACCCATGGATGCCATAATGAATGATTTTGCACTTGAAATTCACAACAATTTCACTCAATGGAATGATCTAAGGTAGGCTTCTAGCACTCAATATGCTTCTAGTCTTAGCCCAATCCAACTAGCACAAAGCTTGCTTGATGGTACAATGAGATCACTTCCAATTTCTAGCAAATCACTCCCTAGATCTATGATTTTTGGCAATCAACTCCCTATCAAGATCTGAAAAATGAAATTTTTGGGCCTGATCTGAGCTTCCAAACACTCACGTCAATGATTCATTACAAGATCTAATCATTGATATGGAAACTATGAAGCTAGATCTAAACAATGCACCAAATAACATTGTTTTTTTTTCTCAAAAGCTAGTTTTCATAATATTGTTGAAGGACTTGAGTTTCAAATGAGCTGATACTTATTTAGGTATGTTAAAAGCTTAATACTTATTCAAATAATTACATGATTTTAGCTATAAATTTAGCATAGGATAGGATTCAGTAGTCTAAAAGAAAACTATTTATAATACAGAAAAAAAAAAACATGTTTATGACCATATGCATCCCCATTATCTATATATACTAAAACTAATTTGGTTTCCAGGCAGATCACGTTGCCCGTCACGCTCTCACGCTGCCCGGAAACCGCCCCCCCTCTCGCGCTCTCCTGCTGCCCGTCACGGGTCTGGGCAACAGCTCTGCCCTCGTGCTTTCCTGCTCCCGCTCCCGCTCTGATGTTTGATGTTCAAAGTTCTGATGGCCAGCTCCCCCCTCGCGCTTTCATCCCCGCCTCCCACTCTGATGTTCAAAGTTCTCTCTCTCTCTATATCTTCTCTCATTTGTTTGTGAGCTATCGGAAGGAAGAAGCAAAAGGAACGAAGGAGGGCGCCCATGGGCGCGATCAGAGCCTGGGCTGAGGAAGTAGCGGATTTCTGCATAGCTTGTTGAGTTCAAGATGAAGATTAGTAATCAGCTGACAGGAATTATAATTTTCATCACATTGATTCTTTCTTTGCCAATCATTGGTGTGGGTATATGGCTTGCTACTAAGCACAACACGGATTGTGTTCGGTTCCTGCAGTGGCCCATGATAATAATAGGCGTCTTCATTCTTGTAGTTTCCTTAGCGGGGTTTGTGGGTTCTTGCTTCCGAGTGGCATGGCTTCTCTGGCTCTACCTCCTGGTCATGTTTCTGCTCATCGTCTTACTCCTTGCCTTTACAGTGTTTGCCTTCGTTGTCACTAACCAGGGAGCTGGACAGAAAGGTTACAAGGAGTATAGGTTGGGGGATTATTCCACTTCGCTGCAAAGGAGGGTGGAGAATAGCAACAATCGGGACAAGATTCATAGCTGCCTGAGCGACGCAAAGTTCTGCAGCAACCTCAACAAATACAACACTATTTCTTCATTTGATGCTGCAGATCTGTCACCAGTTCAGGTTTGGCTACTTGATTCTTCATCAAACTCTGACCAGGAGCGCCAGTCGTTTGCAAGCATGGCAGCAGGAGCAGAATCTATCAGTATCATCAGTAGCACAGTGGATTCTGTCAGGCACTGGTTGGTGGAACACAAGCTCCGAGCAGTTGGTATTACTTCCTCTTGAGTCTTGTGCTTTTATGCATACCAACATCTAACAACTCACTTTTCTTGTCTTGCAGTAATTGATGGATTTTGGCATTAGATTAAGAAGAATCAGGTTTCAATTTTACACATAATATGAAAGATCTCTCTGCCCTTGAATCGACTGCTGCATGTCGGCAATAGAACAGGAATCAGGCCTATTAAGCTCTCTTGTGTCGCTTTCATCATTGGGGACTTGGGCAATGGAACAATATCAGGCTCATTTGTGGATTACGGCATGCATCAGATGGA
This sequence comes from Diphasiastrum complanatum, assembly GCA_029204225.1. Classification (NCBI taxonomy): domain Eukaryota; kingdom Viridiplantae; phylum Streptophyta; class Lycopodiopsida; order Lycopodiales; family Lycopodiaceae; genus Diphasiastrum; species Diphasiastrum complanatum. Next base: position 38,992,555 of record CM055112.1, on the reverse strand, counting down.
TTGGATGTTAGGTTTTCATCGGTGATATCCTATTTTTATTGCTCCAGCAACAAAGCAACTCAGTGATTTTCTAGACCAGCAGACGAATGAGATTGCTGCATCCGAAGTCAAAAGCTTCAATTGCTCAGGTATAACCAGTTCTGTTTTCTCCGAGTACATGTCATAAAAAAAGGGCATTCAAGCTAGAAATCATTTCGAGCCAAATAGTTGTTGCATTTGCTTCAGAAAGCGATCTAACGATCCTCTTAAACTGCCGCAATCCCATTTTGTTGATTTGTTTGTTCTGCTTTTGTCTCCTTTCTTGCTCACCACAGAAGTTGTCTGCTGCTAATGATGTTTATTATAATAAGTTTGATTAAACGCACAATTGCCTGCTTAAGCAATCGGGGTTTATGCCTGATTAGCGCCTTCACACATGCCAAGAGTACTCCGATCGGAAGGTTCTAAGACAGCAAAAGTTGCGGGAGAACTACTCGAGGCGTCACAAGCATTACGTATTACCAAGTAAGCTTGATGCATATAACATTTCGACCTTCCTGCAGGCTTCAACTCGAGTTTTAAGAGTTATTGATCCGAGATTATGGCATGTAATAATACACTTGCATGAAATTGAACGTGAACTATTTTCATAACTTTTCTTTTAAAGCTTGAACTTATCTTGCTTCAACTGATCCCTTTCCCACTCATATAACTCATTCAACGTGCTTCTTGACAAATTAGATTCGTATTTGTTTCTACAAAGCACCCGCAGACTTATAAACCGTTCACAGATTTAGATGAAGTGAAAAGAGAGTACTCAACAAAATCAGCTTCGGACGTGGTGAGAGAAGATAATCAGAATGCAGTACCCCCCTCCCAAAGAGAGCGATGTCAATGGAGTATCCTCAACTGCTAACTATCGAGAGTCCGCCGGTAAACCTAAAGGGAAAGCAGGCGAAAATGATGCAGATTTGGTAGCCAGGCAGGCTGCTCAACTGGAAGAAGGGAGGCATTCTTGTATGTCATTGCAGAAATTTTCAAAGCCATGGTCTGTTTAAGAAATTTTATGAAGCATAGCAGTCAAAGCACAAAAGTGTAGTCTCTATGCAACAAAAGGTATACAGTTTCCATGTTCGTTCTAGCTTGTTTGAAGTGCTCAGCTTGGATGCCTCAGTGAAGCACGTGCATAGGGCTTTTAGGCCCTGCTTTACTAATGCATACATATTCTTGGGAGCTGAGAATTTATGCCCGAAGGTCAGTTTGCATACTATCATGGAAGCAAATCGAAGAGCACCAACACTACGTAGAAATGATAAAAGTAGGGAGCATAATCCGCATGAAAATAGAAGGCATTGTGATTTGGAGCTTTAGATTCTTAGATTCATGGAGCAACCTGGAAAACCTAACTCCTTCCCTTCACCAGAAGAGCTAATAGATGCTGGTTGCTCTGACTTAGTGGAATGGAATAAACTCGACTTGGTTCAAATTGAGGACATTCAAAGAAACAATATAAATTCAATATATTTGATGTTCCAATTGAGTATATTAAGGCTAATGCTTTGATACACTGATGCAATGATGCAGATATTCTTCGCTCTGAAGAAGGCACCCTTGCTAATTGTTTTTAAAACTTGGAGAGAAAATTTGAGAGAGGGAGGGGAAAATTTTCAAATTTTCGGAATTTTTTGAAAACACAGACGAAGGGAGATTTGAATCTAAAATAGATTCGTATACGTTGCAATTCTTTGGAGTTATTATGTGAATTCTATTTTATTCCCTATGACTGCTTAAACTTGAACTTTACTAAATGTTGTGTCACTTTCATTAGCGTGGATGTCACTAGAATAGTTCAGTGTCAAATAACCTAGATCTGAATTTCTGTTTCTTTCACTTTGGCCATTTCTTCACCTAACTCATCTGATCTTGGAGCATATGGATTTTAGAAAGGGTGGCCGGAAGGCAAAGCCATATCCTGTGGACATTGAAGAGAGTTCGGGCACCAAAAACATTTTTGAACCTTCTTCTAACCTTAAAGATGTACAACAAGCAAATCCTTTTAACCATCATGAACATTGCAAGGAAGATAAAAAATCTTCAGGGTTGACAGTTTCTGCACTGGTACAGTGAAACAAGTTCCAATTTATTTCAAGAATTGTTGAGCAATGACAATGCTTCTTATTATTACCCTGACTGTATATTCAAATTGTCGATGCTTTAACTTGCATCATGACAACACTTTTGCAATTTATGTGACTTAGGGATGTGTTGGTTCTCAAATGATTTTTGCTTTCAATAGCAGGTGATCTTGTGCGCTTATTCAATCGGGGGAGGCAACGATGAGTATGAGCATTTCCATCACCATCATCACCATGGTCTCCATGAAGGTCACTACGACGATGGCCGTGACGAAGGCACTCCTAGCTATGATGCTTGACACCTGGAACACCAGAATACTAAGAGGAACCAACGTTGGAAGGCTCGCTCGTGAAAATTTATTGTGAATCACGGCCAGATTACTACTTGACGGTGCGAAGCGAAAGGGTAGTTCTTGCCCCGGGTGATGATTCTGAACATTCATCAGGTTCATATACATGCCTGCTTCCAACTCAGATTTTCAATACAAATGAAGGTTGTTCTATTCTCCTAGATCATGTGGCTTTGCTCGTCTTAGGCACAAAAAAGCGACTATCATCGTATTAGTCTAAGCTAACAGTAGTGCTGGTATGATGTTGCCTCATGGCAGCAATGGATCAAAGACCAGAAGTGGAGCACAAGACTGAAAGATGAAGCAGGGTTTCTAGCTTTCTCTTTGGTCAACAAAGCCACACGATTAGCACTGTGGCATGGGAAAAAAATGAACGAACAGGTAAGTAAAGGACCACAGAAAAGACTCAAAAAGAAATATTGTTAAACCAATCGAACATGCCACTGTGCCTTTCATTGATTTGTTTATTGGTGTCCCCAATTATGGTACATTCTGGAAGTTTCTTGACTCTCATAGTGATGTCAAATTTACCGACACTTTGCGAGTCCATCTTAGTGTAAGATAATCACATTAGAATCTAAAATTGATTACAAAGTGAGATTTCTTATGGATGAGACATGCAGGTGAGCTTGCAAACATATGATTCAAACACATTGGACGAATTAGTTCTCAAAGTTTATTTTTTTGAATTTATTTTTCATTTTGGGCAATTCAAGTAAATGGGAGGGCGTAGCAAGGGAGCAGGGAGGGCGCGAGGGGAGGGCACGTCGGGAGAGTGCGCTGGGAGGGTGCGTGAGGAGGGGGCGCAGGGAGGGCAAAGGGAGCGCATGCGGGGAGGACACAAGGGCGGGGGTGTGGGGAGGGTGCAGGGACGCGTGCAAGGGAGGGGATCTCTCTCTCTCTCTCTCTCTCTCTCTCTCTCTCTCTCTCTCTTTGCTGCACGTCCCCACGCGCACTCACAGACACCATCGGCCGCCCGTCATCAACGGGCACACTTCGCTATCTATATATTAAAACTTTAGTGTTCCCGGGTCGCTCACGCTGCCTGGAAACCACATTTTCCTTCATGTTTTTTTTTTTCGGGCAGCGGTCGTTAGATATGCGAAGGTATCGAAGGTCTCTCTCGGCCTCTCTCTAATTGCGAGATGTGCGAGATATGTGAAGGTCCCGAAGGTCTCTCTCGGCCTTTCTCTGACCTGGACTCTCTCTCTGAGTATGCGGGATATGTGAGATATTCGAGATGCGAGATGTGTGAGGGCGCTCTCTCTCTCTCTACGCATCACGCTCGCACACACACACACACACACCTCATCGGCCACCCGCCATTGGCGGACACACTTCGGCTACGTACATACACACACATACATCGGCCACCCGTCAACGACCATCCGCTTTCTTCCTAAACCATTGGCCGTCATCCAAATCATCGGTTGTCGCCTAGATCGTTCCTCCCCCGCCCGTCATCGATGGACACACTTCGCTAGTCTATATATACTACAAGAATTGGGGTACCGCCCCCCCCCCCCCCCTCACGCTTTCAAGCTGCCCGTGCGTTGTGACGGCCAACTACCCAGGACGCCCTGCCGAGCTTTCCCCTTTCTGACATTCGAAATGCCTGCGCACTTGGTGATGCGTCGAGCACGATTGTTCTGTTTCTCTCTTTTGGGTGAGCATCGAGAGAGGGCGATCGATCGAGCGAGAGAGGGCACTGTTTTGGTGATCTAGTGAAGGAAGGAAGGAAGGAGGAGGATGGGCAGTGAGGAGATGGTGAGCTTCTTTGTAGTGTCTGTGTTGGTAGTGCTGAAAATGGGAGCATTTCTTCCTTCAGTGCATTGATTAATCCATCAAGATTCAGTCAATATCATCTCCGCCTTGCGACATCGTCGCTTTCATTTGTACGATTTTGTGAGGATTACTATAGGTTTCATTATTCTCGCTAAGTGGATAAGTTTGGTTTTCGTTTAGGTTTTGGACTGATTTCTTGTCATCGCTCGCATTGTTGAGGGTTTCATGGAGGTTTGTTTTGATTTGGATGATTGATCGTGTTGATCAGTGTTTCTGAAGTTTTCTGGCAGCCGTGGCTGTTTTGAGGGTTCCATCTTTCACTAGGATTTGCTATTTTGCTTTATTGGCTTTGTTGTTGAGGAATGCCTCCTTGCTCCCTTCGCTTGCCTTCTACGGAGGATGATAGCCATACTCTCAAGCAAGATATCCCAGAAGAGCAGGAGGAGGAGGAGGATCCAGACGAAATCATCATAGTAGAGAAAGTTACGAGGTGGACGAAGACAATGTGGACTCTGCTTCAGCTTCTTAAAGTCTAGATGAACAAGAAGAGGGCATCGAAGGTCTCTTTCTTGCAAGGGCTCATTTTTGTCTTCACATACTCACACACTCACAATATGCATCATTTAGAAAAATATCTATAGAAATTGTTACGGTTTTTTCTTTTTTCTCCTTATTTGTGTGACTTACTGTAGTCGAGCTCCTGAATTTAAGTAGGCAAAAGGGGTTTTTTACCATTTTCTCTACATAGTCACTCAAGATCTATTGGACCACCTCCTAAATTTAGCATGGAGTTCAAAGAAAATTTTTAAAGAAGGTTGATAGATAATATCAATCCTCCAACACATTGCTTTCTCCATATGAGCTTAAGTTTGGTTCCGTAAAACTAAAAGTCTCCAGGAAATCTTCAAAGAGGCCGGTGAGACATACCATTTGCTACGTTCTTATCCATCTGCCTCCTCCAGTAAATGCGACTAGAAGCTATAGATTTTTGATATCACTGAACCTGTAACGTCCTGAGTAAAGTTGCCTCCTGTAAACATGAGTCTAATACCGAGGAATACAATAAACTAATGCTAGCAAACATGAGAAGAAACTCTCAAAGACTTCCTATTGACGCCTTGTGACAACAAAGTTTCATCTGCAGGTATTTGAATATGTAGCTTTTAGGGGCCCTCCCATAAATCGGTAGAAGAGAACTAGATTGGTGGACATAACAACCTTATTTTATTTTAGAATAACGTGATAGAAAGACAGAGAGAGACTACTGGAAAGTATCAATGTCCAATCCATATGTGATGCAAAGAAATGAACCATGTAATAGGAAAAAAAAACGGTGTTCAATGTCGGTGTAATCTATCTATTATAATTAAAATCTTAATCTTCCCAATTTATGTTTTTCTCCAATTTCCATTGTGGCAGAAACCCTCCATCATCAGCTAAATTGGAAGCAGCCTCCAAGAATAGCTTTTATCTGAGTAGAAATGAACGACAATTATGTCTTCAATATCCTGATGTGTGTCTACGATGAGGCTATTCAGGAGAGTAACAATTTCATGCCATGATACATGCTGCTGTTGGTGTGCTTGGGAGATTGACTTTGAGAAGTAGGGTTTTATTTCTTGCTGTTTGGCAATTTTGTTATAACACGGATATGATTGCACTTCTACTAGAATAATCCATCTTTTTTGCAGCTTTTGGATAGATTATCTCATATCATTGTCTTCCTGCCAGTTCTGTTTGCAGCAGGGTGATTTGATTTTCATCTTTTAATTCTGCAGCTCATCAAAACATAGGCATGACGTAGTAGGTCATCCATACGGCTACTGTAACTAGAGTGCACACTACAATTGCAATCCCATAGTTAAACATTTGTATGGAAAGTGCTCTGCATGAGAATTAGACCTAACATGCATTAAAAACTTTGAAATTGTATGCTTTTTTTGTTGCTTCATTGTGATGCTTTTATGTCTTCTGAGTGCTTTTTGCTGCCGCTTGTGCCCCCAATCGGGCTAGTGGCCTGCGGGGTGGGAGAGCGAGCTACAAAGGGGGAGGGAGCGTGTACGGAGGGGAGAAAAGGACGGGGGAAGGGGGGAGCGGGGGGCATTGTACCCCATTCCGCCTCCCACCTTTTTTTTGAATTTGTTTTTCATTTATTTCATTGGGCCCCATTTTTCTCAATTCAAATAAATGGGAGGGCGTAGCAAGGGAGCAGGGAGGATAAAGGGACGACACAAGGGGAGCGCATTTTGGGAGAGCGCACTGGGAGGGTGTAGGGCGGGTGTGGGGAGGGGGCGCAGGGAGGGCAAAGGGAGCTCATGCGGGGAGGACACAAGAGCGGGGGCGTGGGGAGGGTGCAGGGACGCGTGCAAGGGAGGGGACATCTCTCTGTATATCTCTCTCTTTCTCCATCGCACGCCCCCGTGCACACACCATCAGCCGCCCGTCATCGACGGGCACACTTTGCTATCTATATATTAAAACTTTAGTGTTCTCGGGCCACTCAAGTTGCCCGAAAACCACATTTTCCTTCATGTTTTTTTTTTGGCGACAATCGTGAGATATGTGAAGGTACCAAAGGTCTCTCTTGGCCTCTCTCTGACTGCGAGATGTGCGAGATATGCGAAGGTCTCTCTCGGCCTCTCTCTGACCCGTACTCTCTCTCTCTGAGTATTCGAGACATGCGAGCTGTGCGAAATATGTGAGATATTCGAGATGCAAGATGTGTGAGGGCTCTCTCTCTCTCTCTCTCTCTCTCTACGCATCACGCTCGCGCGCGCACACACACACACACACACACCTCACACACACCTCTCTCTCACACACACACACCTCTCTCTCTCTCTCTCTCTCGCTTTCTCTCTCTCTCTCTCTCTCACACACACACACACACACACACACACACACACACATCGGCCACTCGCCATCGACGGATACACTTCGGCCACGTACATACACACACATACATCGGTCACGACCATCGGCTTTCTTGTTAAACCATCGACCATCATCCAAATCATTGGCCATCACCCAAATCGTCCACCCAAACCGTCCGCTCCTGTTGTAAAGCTACCTTTACAAGCTTTACTTCCGGCGCCATCGGCCCAAGGATAGCTGCCATTCGTTTAGCTATAAGGGCTATCGACCAAATTTGGTGGGGGCGTTACTGAGGCAATGTGCTGCCTAACGGTGAAAGCACGGGTGCGTCCACGATTGGGGGGTACGCTGCCGATCGTTTAGCTATAAGGGCTATCGACTAGATTTGGTGGGGGCGTTACTGAGGCAATGTGCTGCCTGACGGTGAAAGCACGGGTGCGTCCACGGGGGTGGTATATTCAAGGATAGCTGCCGATCGTTTAGCTATAAGGGCTATCGACCAAAAAGTGGTGGGGCGTGACTGAGGCAATGTGCTGCTTAATGGTGAAAGCACGGATGGTTGGAGGGGTGTTCTATGTGGGCTGATTCTGTGATCGATTTGTATGGGCGCGGCCAGGCAAAGGTCCGTTGGCAGGACCATCTCAAAGGGGGACCTTGTCTTTGTTACTTGTTAGTAAACCTGCCTGAGTGTCTTACTTGTATGTATTCGTGGTGAGTCTTAGTACTCGTGCTTTGCCTGGTTTGCATGATTGCTTGTGATACAAGGAGCTGATGGCTCGAGAAGGAACCTTTTCTTTTGAAGGCTGATACCATCAAACAAAGAGGACTACAGAATCTGTGGGGCGGATTTGCAGTTCAAGTACTCACACGTGAACGACAACGAAACGACTCAATGTTTGCAAAGGATGGATGGCTAGCCTGTTTCTTGGGTTAGTTTCATTTGCGACAACGCCCACCAGACGCAAGCAGGAAGTCAAAAGTTGGAAAGGGCAATTTCAGGGGAGATCTTCTATGGAGCAGTTGGTCTTCATTTTGGGACGGCCACCTTCGGAACTGAAACTCACTGAGCATGGGTGATATCCAGTATCAGTTGGGTTTTTCCTCAAAGGGGAAAAGACTAGGATCCTCTTCAGAGATTGGCAACAAGTTGGATCGAGCCATAATCCTAGCAGATGGGAAGCAAAGTGTTGGAAAGGCTTTTTGTCCGAAGAACTCTACTCTAAGTCCGATCAGCTGATTTATTAAGTGGAGGGGAACTATCACACACACTTCTCTCTTGGGGCAAATTTTGAATGAAAGTTGATCAAAATGGGGGCAAATTCAAGGTGACCTAGCCATACTCACACGAGGAGACTGGCGAACTTTGGACCTAATAAGTTGACAAGTTTTTGTTGGGAAAGGAAAGTTTGTTATAGGCTTTCTTTGGACCAGCAATGATGAGGAAACATATGAGTACGCTGGCTTGTGCTACGTGTAAGGCAGTTGATCAATGAAGGAACTGTGAAAGTTGAGTCTTGCATGAGAGACTTGGTATTTCGAACGGACGCTAAGGGACAGTTCGCGTTGAGATCGGATTAGTGCAAACTCTGGGTGCATGTTTCTGATTCAAAGAGAGCTACTTGAAGCCAAGCTCGATGTACACTTCTTGTTTTGACTGTGAGGCAACTAACCAGTGATGGAATTGTGAAAGTCAAGTTTTGCGCGACGGACATGGTGCTTCAAACAAACGCGAAGAGATAGTTCGGATGCGGATCAAACTGGTGCGACCCTTTGGCTTTCCACGAGGTCAATGGTTACATTTGGGCTGATTCAAAGAGCTACTTCAAGCTAAGTGAGAGGTGCATTGCGGAGTACTCAATCTTTGCCTACCTTAAAGAGCCAAGATGGAAAAGTATCAAGATCAGGCTGGGACAAGGAGAGAAATCAAGGTGCAGAAGCAACAAGGCACGAAGTGGACCATAAAGTGGGCAATCAAACGATAAGTCCTTCGGCTCAGGGAGCCTTGATACCTGTGCGGAACTGAACAAATCTGGAGCTCAGGGAGCTCAACACAAAGTGCATCAAGGACAAATCAGGAGCTCAAAGGAGTTCCAAAGTCGAAAGTCAGAAGCGACAGGGGCGAACATTTCAAAGAAAGGCCTCTGTCACCAGTTAATAAGGTTCTCGGGTTTTACGAAAGCGATATCAAATCTACGCTTTTCCCAGACAAAGATATATTTTTAAGTTATGTAAATTTTCAGTACAAAGAGCTGAGCCTCCGACTTGTGGTGTGCCAGCTTCAATGTTAATAAAAAGTGGCCAGTAAATTGAGTACTGTGCCAAGTAGCTTAAATGTATAGTTATTTTAATTGGGAGACACCTTTACTTTAATCTGACATCTGATGAGGACATCAGATTTTATAAAGGTGGGGTGGATGTTGTAAAGCTACCTTTACAAGCTTTACTTCCGGCGCCATCGGCGCCCCTGCTGCTCCCGGCGCCAACGGCGCCGGCGCTGCTCCCGGCGCCACTGTGACCAGAATCCAGCCGGCGCCAAGTTTCTATGGCTGAAAATCTTTGATCGGTTCTAGCGAAGCCCAGAGAGCTCAGATCGATGTGCAATCACCTCACACGATCTAGGCATGATTAAAGGAAGTCTGGGGATCAATAAAATCTAGAGAGAGAAAATGACTTTCTAGAAAGAGAAAATCCTAGAGAGAGAAAAAAACGTGCTTTACCAGCTTGGGTAGAGTGCTTGGTATGAGGGGGGGTGCCGAATCACACCAATATTATAGGGGAGTGCGGGTTGCGACTCAGGGCGAGCTCCAACCAAGTCTCAGCCTCCCTTGCTGGAATGTTGTCATGGCTCTCGCCTTGGCATGCTAGCGCCCCGGAGACTAGGGTCGGTCACACACTTGAAATGTAACCTTCTCAGATTTATCAATAAAGTGAGATTTTCTTCAAACTGACTCTGATTACCTTCTGGGTTTCAGTGTTCGGTAAAAGCGCAAGTTGTAAGGCCGCTTTCAAAATTTTTAACTTGGCACATAGCTGAGGGTCGTATCTCGGGACGCCAGCGGTATGCCGTCGGGACCATTCGGTCCGTGGCGCCAACGATATGCTGTCGGGACCATTTGGTCCAGGAACTGGTTGTTTCCATATCTGTCGCGGCTTGTGGTTCTGAGTGTTCCTTGCATGAACGTGAATGGGTTAAGCTCTTGGGGAACGGGCTCTAACCTGTCGGCTGAGTTGGATGGCTTGCTTGGGTGGATGTTACCTGTTTATGGCTGTCCAGTCTGGCGTGGCGCCAGGTTGGCTTCCAGCGCTCGTGACGAAGCTTTCAGTTGGTTAAGTCTGATGTAAGTCAGACCGCTTGCTTGGAATGGATGTTACTCGTTTGTAACGAAGCTTCGAGTTGGTTAAGTCTGATGTAAGTCAGACCGCTTGCTTGGAATGGATGTTACTCGTTTGTAACGAAGCTTCGAGTTGGTTAAGTTTGATGTATGTCGGGCGGCTTGCTTGGAGGGAAGTCACCCACATCGGGACCCTCGATCTGGCATGGCGCCAGGTTGGATCTCAATGTTGGTTTTCGGAACTTCAAGTTGGTTAAGTCTGATCGTTGTTGGCGAGTTGGCTGCTTGTATGTCAAGTGGGTTTGGATGGCAAGAGTTGAAGGCTGGGAAGCTAAGTCGTGGTTCCCGGCTCCCTTTGGGATGCCTGCGCTACAGCTCCTTTTCGTCACCGTAATGCCTTGTGCTCAAGTGTCCTTTGTATTTTGGGACACCTCCAGGAGCATAATGTCCATCCAATTTTCTCTCTCCTAGGAATCTATCATTCTCTCTCTACGGAATGCACGTTCTCTCTCCTCTCTCTGGTGGAATGCACGTTCTCTCTCTACGGAATGCACGTTCTCTCTCCGGTGGAATGCACGTTCTCTCTCCTCTCTCCGGTGGAATGTGCATGTGTCGTCATTGGCTGTCCACATCCACATTCCACCACAAATGTAAAAAAATTTGTCCAAAAAAAAAAAAACTGTCCACTTGTGCTTTCGTACAGCCCGAAAAAACCGAATGAAAAAAAAAACTAGTCCATGCGTACGACCGTACGACCGTCCGTACGGCCAGGAAAAAATTAAATTAAAAAAAAAAACCTTCGCACAATGGCATTACGCAAGGGAAGTCCCGAAGCCCTCGGGCCTTCATTGCTGGTCGGGGCCTGCCCTCGGGATCCCGACCTCGGGCAAGGGCCCTCCCATCAAGGAAGTCCCTCAGATAGACAGGGCCTTCCCCCTCCCTCACCCCCACCCCCAAAATCGTCCTCTCGTCTGCCCTCGCCTGTCAACGACGGGCACACTTACATAGTGGATCTAGATGGTTTTGACATTTTGATCACAGCAAAGAGGACTCAAAGAGTAATTTATGTGAAAGCATGCCTTCTTCTCCTGATTGCAAGCTGCGCTCGTTTGAAGTAGAGGAATGTGGGAATGCAGCCGTTCATTAGTAGTATCCCCTAAAAGTGCTGACATCTAGATTGCTGGGTTTGGAAAAAAAACAGTCAGATTTTCAAACAATGTAAATCCAGTATGCATAAGTTAAAGAAATCGAAACTCCCAACTATTAGGGTTGTATGAGTTCTCGGTTAGTAGTATAAGGGTCGTCAAGCCTCTTTATTAGTAGTATCCAACACAGCCTCTTCGTTAGTAATATCCACGATTTTGAAATGGCCCTAGGTGTTGATGACAAAAGCCCTGTTGGATGGGTGGCGACATAGCTCAAAAGAATGCAATGGCAGATTGATGTAAGACTAAGAATCACTCTTGACCTCATCCAAAACTAGCAAAAACAAAAGCTCTTGGGTTCAAATTGCAGAAGGCTTCTCTTGGACATGCTACTCATGCTATGAAACAAGCCTCTTCTAAGATTAGAACCAAACTAAAGAGAAATACTAATTGAGCCATTCGGTTGCCAAAAGTGACTATAATGGCCAATAGATGTGTTGTAGGTGATAATGCAACCACATGTTGGTTGGAGTAGTAGAACATGTAATTTTTTCCATAGTGATATGCTACACAAATGTTGATAGAACAATCTTCCATAGGTGAAAACCAGCTTTATACAAGATTAAACATTATGAAAACATCGAGCCATGATGTAGTGCCCAAGGAGCAATAATCTTTCACTGAAGTGAATTGGTAGAGAACTTTTGATAAAAATTCTTCCATAATGTGGTATGTAGGAGCAATCGTAATGAGATGAGCCCAAAATGTGTTGCACGACCCAAAGGGGCTAAAGACACTCCAGTAAGAATGGGAATTGATGCCCAAAAGATAGTGTAGCTGCAATAGATAAAAAGAAATCTGACAATAAAAACTCCCATGACGGGAAACTAGTTGTAGGTAGGAGCATCATGATAAGATGAGAGCCAAAAATGTGTTGTGAGGTGGTGTTTAGTATCCGATTAGCCTCTTACTTTCTACACATAGGCAATATTTTATTTTAGTAACTTAATGAGTTTTCTGTTATGTTGTTTTACTTATTGTGATGTGTGATTTTCATCGAAGCCTGACCTTACTGATTAACTGACTAAGACACTCACTCTCCATGTCTGAAAACATTTGTTTTATGCATGAACAGAAATAACGTGTCATTTGACGATGTTTATGTGGTCAAAACTCTCAAAAACTTAGTGCACATTCAATTTTAAATTTGAACTTGAATCACTTGTCTTCCCACTTGGATAGAGCCTTTTGTGGGAAAAAGGAGTAAGTATGATAGTTTTTTGAAGTAGAAGACCACTGAAACCTTTCATACACCTTCAAAATTTTTGGATTTGTTCAATCTCATGTTGGGTTCATCAGAAATTAGTTAATGTGGAATGCCTAGTACGAAAGGAAAAAAAATTAAATTATTTAAAAGTAATTGAGTTTGGGAAATTATGAGAATAGATTTTCAAAGTTTGCTCATGTTTGTGGATTATGCCATCGCCACCAAGCACCTAAGAAGTCAAGCTGCCTATTGTTCTAAATTTTTTTCCATCCAAGGGCCTAAATCTTGAAATCCTTATATTGAGTGTTGAACTGGCTTATTTCTAAAGTGATTAATCATTAGGTAGCATGTTAAAGTGTTGGAACCTAAGGTGCATATACATTAGTCAATTGAAAGTCAATGGTTTGATCTTATTCTACAAAAATCTTAGAATAAGCTCAAGTGCACTTTTCAAGTGCTAGTCATAATAGACACTTTGCAATTTTTGATGCTATATTTGGAGACTCACATAGATTTGCATTCATAACTCTCAATATCAAAGATTTTCATATCAGTCATATTAGGTCAGCTACAACCTCCAGAGAAGCATGAGATATTTCAAGCAAACTCTATGACATTAGAGATGTGAAATTCAGGCTTCATTTGAGAAAGACATTTTTTTCTCTCAAATGATTGATGGAGATTGTTGAATTCATGAAGTAGAATTCATATTCAATATCTATAGGACCATGAGTATGGTCGTAATTTCGAATGGAAATTGTAATATGAGAAGTGAGACTAGACACATTGATCACATTTGTGGTGTTAGTACATGATAGAGCCTTATTCCTAAGAGGCGGAACTCTCAGACGGGAGGGATTTGGGAATCTTGGTAGTAACAAGGTTGTATAATGTGACGATAAACCATGTGTGGTCCTTTTTCTTTTTAAAATACAATTCTTGTAAATGGGATTATTGTTATTCATTAGGAACAAAATTTATGGGTTCTCCAGTGCTGGTGGAATAGATATGTGCTATATGGTATGAGAATCCAGATGGATTTTTTAAGATCCTTAGAATATCAAATATGGCAGTTAAGGATCTTTTGAAAGGAATGAAATTCTTCATACCAATTCAAATATAGATAGTGGACACTTATTATTGTATGACTTTGGTTGTTTTGAATTCTTAATGTTTTCTACTGATTAATGAATACACTTGGGTTATTTCAACAGTATATGAACGATATTTTTTGTCCATACTTGGGTCAATACTTAGTGGTATTCTTAGATGATATTTTCATCTACAGTGAATCACTTAAGGAACATGGGAGAATTCGATGACTTGAAGTATCTTCTGGAATTGGTTGAAGATCAGATCCTCTATTTGGGTATAGGACAACTGTGAAAAATCCAGCAACTTCACACATGTGGGGAACCACAACAAAAGTGTGAATGATCTTTACCATGCTTTATGATAGCACACAGATCACCTGCAGAGTAATACTACAATCTACCAACAGATCTGAGGCTAGAGCACAATTTAGAATGCTACAGATCAAAGCTACATTAATTCCTCACAAATAGGGAAAGTACACAAGCAAGATAATGTATGAAGAATACACCAATCTCGAGTTAGAGAGAATACAACTACAAGCAAAAATAGTGTGAGATCCAATTTGACATTATGACCTTATCAAAGCTTGATTTATCATTAGAAATGAATGAGAACCATATGTACATATATAGGAGAGCCTAAATTTGTGGTACTACTAGCATTCAATGCATTTCCTACACCTATTCAAGTGTAAACTACCACTATATTGACACCTAACAGCTTGCATGCAAAAATTGCACCTAACTTCTACCTACTTTTTTCAAATGTCAATTTTTTAATTAAATATGTACAAAACTACATGCATGTGTCCATTACAAGATTTGCATGCCTTGCATGTCACAATAGAAACTTACGACACAATGCATTTATGATGGCTCGAGTTTCTACAAGGTCATATTAGACCATTTCCATGTGTAAATCTACATGCATGTCAATCTAGACATGGTGACAATTGTTGCATGTCATACTAGACCAACTAGACTTTATGCATGTCATTGGAATCTACCTAACTCAAATTCGCCCTATCCTACTGCGCTCAATTCACACACCTTGAATATGTACAATCAATTTACATGGGTAGAACTCCCAAAATCAACATATGTGCAAGAGTGATTTGTAGATCGGTGCTTAGTATTTACAAAAAAAAAGGTAATACTAACAGAAAAATCCATTGGTTAATTGTTTCAAGGTATTTGGGAAATATGAGATATAGATCCGGATCACTAATGGTATCTCATGATTTACAAATCGAAAATCCTTAATAGGTATGTCTCACCTTTTAAAGAAACCTTACTCCTTTTCAATTTCTCAATATGGACATTAGATTAAATTCATATGATCTTTCCAACGTGAAAAATTACTTTTTTTTAAGGACTATTATCATCATGTGAATTTTTACTTGTATGGTTATGACTTGGAATCTGAACGTTCCAAGATAGTGTATTTCAATTTCTTAAATCCAGATGGTCTCTTATGCATAGATAGATCTCAGATGGATGATAGTTACTGTCACTTGTGTTGAAAATGTTTGGAAGAAAAGTCTTGTGTATAATAGAATGAATCATATTTGGAATGCACTTATTATTGACTTTTCATTATTCAGATATTTTTATGTGTCGTCTCTCTAACTAATTTTTATAAAAAATTTGAAAATTTCTTAAAAAAGGAGGGATGAATTGATGAGTAATCTCTATCATAGGATGTATCAACTACGCAATGTTTGGGTAAGAGAAATTCTCTAGGGATTGTGTGGAACAATCTGGGACTAGAGGTGGTTTAAGATTTGAATTCATTATAAGTAGTATTGAATAAAATCAAAATTTGCTAATCTCAGTTTGTTTGGGATAGGAGTAAGTTTGATCAGGGAATGTCTGTATTGGATCAATATAATCTTAGCTTAGATGCTAGGTTCAAGGGAAGGGTTGATTAAGTGGGAGACATTTGGTGGTAAGAGGTAAGTTGGGTTGGAAAACTCGTGAGAGACAATGTCTTTTTTGTCTTATAGAATTCTTTAGTAGCTGAGTTACAAGATTCTCAATGAGATATGAGAGTAACATATGCGGATTTTGAAAAAATCTGCCAGATGAGGACATATGTGTATGTATTGGGTCATAGTGAGATTTTTTCTCATATGTGCATGATTAATCTTGTATTCCTGGTTACTAGGGTTATTTGGTGTACTTAACCTAGTCGGTGAACATAGACATATGATCAAGTATTTTGTTTGACAATTACTTGTAGAGTTAACAGATTTTTTTATAAAAGATTTATTTGTTAACTTGAAAAATATTTGGATAAGGGTCTAATGTGGTGTGGCTCTAGGGTAAATAAATTCGGCATCTAGACATTTGAGATTTCTGAATTATTAGCAATTAACTTGAGTAGTTGGTTTACTCATGGTAAAAATTAATTGGCAAAATAGTTAAGTTATATTGTTCATAAGACTCACGATTTGTGAATCATTTTGGATTTATCAGTAAAATTATGTTCATAGAATATACAGAAATTCTTGGTAGAGTATTTCTCAGCCAAGAAATAGACTCAGTTCATTAGTGATTGTATCCTAGAGAGCTCAATTGGATATCGAATCATAATGGTTTTAAGAATGGTAACTGATTTTTTTTTTTGAAATTCAGCAAAATTTTTGAGTTGGACATATACTCTAGTATTCCTTAATGATTAAGTATGGCTTTAGATTCCAGTGAATTATGATTGACGAATCATAAGATCCTAACTATTTGTGATTAATTGTGAACAAATATTTAATTATTATCAATGAATAATTTTTCACCTATTAAATTAGTTGAGTTTACTCCAGTATTTTATTGAGACCAATGGATTTCACAGGCATTTCTTGTAAAGTAAATTGTTTTTGCTTATGAAGCGTTTTGCTTACGTTAGTGGCAGGTATTTTACTACAAATTGTAGTCTATAAGTGCTTGTGTATGAGGTTGTCTAGATCTCCATATTTATAGGAGACATGTAAATCTATTGAGATTCAAATGGATTGCTAATTTCTTGACTATGATGCTAGAAATGGGGCATTTACCTCATTGGAGTAACTATAGTGCTTTGGATTGAGTTATTATTGTCTGAGACTCGACGGATCTCCTAGAGATTTTGGTTGATTGAATTGTTGTGCCTTGGAATATTTGGATATTCTAAGAATATATGTACCAAAAAGCACTATTATCTACAAGAAATTGTGGACAAATTTTAGACTATGATTAAAATGAAATTTTTTTATCTTTTGAAATTGATCTCGGAAATAAAGAGTTAATTCACCCAATGGTTCATGTAATTGGGATTACATGAAGGTGATGTCTTCTATTTGGAGAGGTTCAACCCAATTGGAAGATTTATTGGTTAGTCTGTCTTTGGATCCTTAATTATTACTCATGTGCAAAGGAAAACAATTAGAAATTGTTATATCTCTAAGTACTTATTATAGATAAAAAGATCAGACTGAGAATAATGATTTTTGGTGTTGAGGGTATTTCTTGTAAATAAGTAAAATTAGCCGGAAGTAGAAAATAAGTTGCAAGGGCCATGGCATCCTGCGTGTGCAAGTTTATAGCCCAATGAGCACTTGAAAGATATTGTATTATAAATAAACCAAAGTCAAAATGGTGGTAGGTGGGATGTGCACCATAGATTGAAGTGTGCTTTTTTTGAAGGGTTAGGATTTCAATCTTCCCTTTCTTGAAGTAGCCAATAGAAACCAAGGGGCAAGGGCCTCTGGTACACCATTTTCCATGCTAATTGAGAGGAAGAAACTCTACCATTTTGGTGAATCTAACATCCTCATGAACTTGCTTTGTGTCTATTGCTTTTTGCTTGAAGTTTCTATTGTGCTTATGCTTTGTCATTTCATTGTTTATGTTTGTTAAAATTTCTCCATTAGATCAAAAGCAAGTGCCTGTGAACTACCTCCCTCTAAGCTATCTCTTTTATCCCCCTTCACCTCTACTCATGGAATTTGTGATTAGTGTTAGGTTGATGATATGATAGTTTGTGGTTAGTGTTAATGTGAATGTGGCTAGAAAAGCAACTAAAGTAGCCAACTTAATACAGTTAGAGCTCTATCCTCGTGGAACTAACCCTTTTGACAGGCGGAGGGTGGCTCGTGCTAAGCTACGCCCTACAAGTGGCGTCGTTGCTAGGGATAGACTAGTACTAACTAGTTTAGTTGTTTTTAGTCTACTTTTGTGTTTTAGGTGGTTTTGGGGTTGTTCATAGTGGTTTTTGCTTGATTTTGTGTGATTGATCTGTTAGAAGCTAGCGAAGGAGGTGTTTGGAGGTAGTGGAGACCTAAGACAGCTCTAAGGGCTTGGCATATAGTCACATTCACCAAAAAATCTCAAAAAACCAAGAAATCTATAATTTTGGAGCGAAAAACCATCAGATTTTCATTTCTTTCTATTTAGTGGATAAGAACTCTCGCACTACTGGCAGCAGCGTGAGGACACTGTTCCAGATCTACATAGAAGCCTGCGAGAGTTACTTCCCAACAGATTTTCAAAAAAGTGAAAAATACCATAAAAATTTAAAAAACCCTTGTAAAACAAAAAAAATTCAAATTGTTCAATAACCTTCGCTAGACCTCCTGTAGCTAGATCTCATTGAGACAAGCTCACAGACGAGTCTACGAGTAGAAGACCTCCTACGAGAGTTCTCAAGTTTTAGAAGAGCCAAATTGAAGCCAGAACCCTTGTAGGCATCATTTTGTGTAGTTTCTGTGGCAACTAACTCTCGCCAGATCTCATGTCGCTAGATCTCATTGAGACAAGCTCACAGACGGGTCTACGAGAGTTCATCTTATTCCAATGAACTGTAAGAAGGTTCTAAATGCTGAAAAATATGGAAAATCATCGAAAGAAGAGAACCCTCGCACAAGTAACTCTCGTAGTCCATTGAGTCCAGAAAGTCATTTTTCATCAGAGATCAAGTCTTTGAGAGTTAATATTAGGTATTGATGAATTTGTAAGCCAAAAAGTGATGAAAAACACCATCAGACATCAATAACTTTGAAATATGCGAGCTTTAACCTTTGCCACTTTATATAGAGCCAGATCCATACCAGATCCAGCTTCAGTTAAGAGGGCAAGAGTTACTTCCCAGTAGATCTTAAGATATTAGCCATAATTATCCAAGATTCCATCATCTGATTATCTCGGTAGCATCAACCTCCAACTCTTCCAGTATTTCACACGATCTATTGATTGATCATATTACAAAACTCCACAAATAGCAGATGAAACAATTGACAGTCCAGTTCGATTAAAAATTGAAGGCTTTCTTGTGAAAAATTGCCAAAAATTGGCAAATCTAGTATTGCACTCATTTAAGGTCCAAAAAGTAGTATACTTTAACATGGTATTAGAGTGAGCTACAAGAGTCTATCATTAATCTTGTGTACAATCCCAAATTAGCAAGTTTTTGATTTAAAAAACTAATATTGGAGGGCCAAGTAAAAATCGGATGTTTGGATGAAAATTTGTGGATCAAAAGTAATAAGAGGCTGATTCCGTACTATTCACACGTGTTTACATGCCTGCACCGAAAAATAATTTCCATTTTTGCATTAGATCCATAAAAATTCATAATGGTTGATCTTGATGAGTTTTTTGATGCTAGATCTAGGAGAAAGCATCAACGTTTGCATGGGATCCAAGAAGGATCAAGCAAAGGAGGCCAAGGAGGAGGATCAAGCATCAAGTTCAAAGGCAAAAGACAAGTCAAAGCAAAAATGATTTTGTTGTGGAAAGAAGGGGCATTTTGCATCCGAATGCTACAGGAGGTAAAGAGCACAAGAGGAGGAGAACAAACAAGGAAACCTTGCACATGTGGAGGAGGAAGATGACGACGAATATCTATTCTTGATGGCATCTACATCCTCAGTGACAACAAGCAATGGCAATTCAAGAGACACTTGGTGGATTGATAGTGGGGCAAGTTCTCACATGACTTATTAAAAGGACTTTTTTTCTCAACTTTACACTCATTTAATGATGTTAAAAAGTTTGTTTTTACTGCAAGTGATGAAGAGTGTAGGATAGATGGTATTGGTACCATCTCTTTGTGCTTAGATCCTCAAAACGTATGGATCTAGAAAATGTTCTTTATGTACCATCAATCACCAAAAATATGCTAAGTGTTGGTCAACTTGTGGAAAGTGATTTGGATGTCCACTTCGAGCATGGTATTTGTTCCATTTTTAAGAATGACAATTGCATAGCAAAAGGATTTAAACAAGGGATACTATTTTTGTCATAGTTTGAATAGAGTCATAAAAGATGAAACATCATTTGTTTTGGAAATCTTTGTGTCCACATGCTTTGTGAATGATCATTCCAATGTAAGGACCAAAGATTATCCTACTTCAATGATAGGAATGAAGGTAGTGTTTTGCTCTTCAAGTAGAGATTGTAGAATCTACATGTTTTTCACCAAAGAAATTGTCAATTGTCGAAATATGGTCTTTCAATAATGGAAGATTTGCAAACTTGAAGAAGCACCTTTGGATCAACACCTTATTCAAATCATTTATGGTTTGGAGTCAAGTGGAGGAGCAAGGTCAAGACCCAAGGACTCCAAGAAAAACTTTGAGTATCAAGATGGAGCCATCAAGGCTCAATCATATGGATCAAGCAAGGCAAGTTGTCTTTGGCAACATTATTTATGCACTTAATAACTTAATTGATGTATCATCAAGTGCACAAAATGCTTTGGAATCCATGGCTTGGCATGATGTATAGTTTTTGAAGTGTGCTACATGTATATAGACACATTTATGGAACATCTTGTAAGGGATCCTTTGGGAGGTGGTGAATCATGGACATCATTCATTCTTTATTGGAGTCTCAAAAGTTCCTTGTTTGTAGCTGGATTTTTTAGACACTTCTAAAAGTATTCATTCATCTAGCAAAGAGAGTTGTAAATAGATCAAGCTAAATTTGAGGAGTGTGAGAAATTGCCAAAAATTGGCAAATCTAGCTGAACAAAATCATGTAGATTGTAGATAGGTGGGTCCCACATGTGTGAGGCCATGGTGCCACGTAGGAATACACTCTAGAGTAGTCTAAAATGTGGGTCAAGTTCATTTGGTAGTAATTCCTACTTTATACGGCCTCATAAATCCTAGATTTATGGAGGAAATTATCCAACTAGCCACCTATGAATGAGGCTAGAATGGCAAATCATGGCAAAAAACCTCAATCACCTTCTCTATTACATGTTGGAAATTCACCTAACTTGGGAAGGGAAGAGGCATTTCAATGTAGTGAATCCTCCATAGTAAACACTTACATTATTTTTGAGAGCTTATTGGCAAAACTCGAGTTCTACTCCATGTACTTGATTGTTTTTTGGATCCAAACAAGATCAAAGTGATTTACACTTTATTTTCAGCTTAAAGACCATACTGAATATTGTTCCACATGTGTGTGGGCTGTACTTTGTGTTTGATTAATGATTTTAGATTGCTCTTGATTGATAGATGCTAAATTATTGATCTAGATCTCAAAATCTAGTGTCTAGTTTGCATTTGTTTTCTCTCTTGTGAGGCCTTAATGCACTCATTTAAGGTCCAAAGTACTGTACTTTAACATTTCCAAGTACTGTAGCATCATCTTGCAATGCGTTTGATCATAATCAGCTATAGTACCCACGACGAGAAAATGTATGGTGTCCAGTATGTACACAAAACCATACAGCCAATCAGTGTTCGGTTTTGAAACATAATCTCAAACTGACACATCGATATTGCCATCTGTGCAATGCATCATCGCACGAAACAACATTTTGCCTATTCAACCTCAAAAAAACCTCTTATCCATATCATCAAGGGGCACCGAATGTGACACTGCGGTTTGGAGCTCCAATGAACCAGCAGCGTATGGCATTACCTGCACTACCGGGACCAGCTAACAATCAAGTGGCCCAAGTGAGCTTAACAGCAGCGGAACACAACGCTCCACCCCAACCTGAGCAACAACAGTGGTATAGAACGATGAGCCTTATGTTGATCCGGCCATCAATGAATATTTTGTGACATACGCTGCCCGACCTCAGCTCCAGAGTCGGAGAATTTACGGTTGCTACGGTGCGGGAAAGGGCATAGAATCGCCGAATGTCCTCATAAGGGCATATACACACCTTTCTGCCGAGAGTACGAATACAAGCACTGTTACAAGAACTGCCCATTAAGACCTGGAGCGAGCGCACCACTAAATTTGATCCCGATACAGACAACAACAGCTCCAAGGCGAGTGTCACAGAAGTCTTCAATTCCCCATGTTCCGATGCTAGCTGTTATGGCACCCTCTTCATTATCATTGGCAGATGATCAACCTTTAGCCGCAGGACAGAAGTATGCTTGACCACCGGGCTTCAGGTTTCGAAGTAGTCGACATTGGGAGTTTTGTTTGTTTTGAATTCTCTAAAAAGTTGTTTCAAATCGGACTCAATATGGCTCAAAAAAACAATAATAAAGACTGTTAAAAAAGTAATACAATGTCCAAAACGGTAAAATCTAGTTATCGAAATGTCATTGGAAATTTTTTTTTATTATAATTTTGAGCACAAAAAATTTATGAAAGTACTTTAACTTGTGTTCATCACATTGTGCTAGCCACTTTTTGTTTGTCTGTTGAATTCCAAATTGAATAGAACAAGTTATGCATGAAAAAGTCAAAAACTAAAATGGGTTTTATTGCAACTTAGAAAATAAAAAGGAATGAGGAATTTAAAACTTATTACATTGGATTTGATATGCAATTTTCAAATCCATGATGTCATGCTGACGTCATGTTTAATAAAAAACTTAAAAAAGGGACAAAGGGCAGATTCGCTGCTAGACCACGGGAGCCAAGAGGGCACTGGCGGTCAGTGGTGCGCCGCGCTGCCTGCCGGTGGTGCTGCCGGCTGAAAAGCACCGTCAGAGGGGGGAGAGAGCTCAGGGCCAAGGGTGCAGCCGGGTGCTGCCACCGTCAGCTTCATGTCCTTGGGGCCATTGCAACAAGAGGACACAAGGGCACGAGCACATGCTTTAATGCTTGTGCGCATTCTATTATGAGGCGGAACAATGCAACTTTGCATTTTCATTCCGTTGAAAGAATTCCTTTAAAAGGCATAAAAATATACAACAAAAATGTAGATTAGTAAAAAAATTCAGAGGAGTTTTAGATTTTTATCAATCCAAAACTTCCAAAGTGAATATTTGAAAAAGGGCTCAAGATAAAATGGGCACAAGCTTTTAAAGCCTGTGTGTTGTAAAGCTACCTTTATAAGCTTTACTTCCGGCGTCATTGGCGCCAGCATTGTCCCCGTGCCAGTAGCGCCCCTGCCGCTCCCGGTGCCACTGTGACCAGAATCCAGCCGGCGCCAAGTTCTTATGGCTGAAAATCTTTAAGCGGTTCTAGCGAAGTCCAGAGAGCTCAGATCGATGTGCAATCACCTCACACGATTTAGGCATGATTAAAGGAAGCCTGGGGACCAATAAAATCCAGAGAGAGAAAATGACTTTCTAGAAATAGAAAATCCTAGAGAGAGAAAAATGTGCTTTACCAACCTGTTGCGCTGGCGCCTCAAAGGGCGCTGGGACTTGAGCGGTTTCCCCAACACGCGCTTAAGTCTAACATTCATCCATCATGCACTTACGTAAAAGCCAACTCAGAAACGTAACAAGCTTAACCATTCAGACTTAAGAAAACTGGAATCCCAACCAACCCGAAAGCCAACTCAGAATCCGTCCCCAAAAGGTAACCAAAGGCAAAGACAAGCCACACATGAAACCCAAGGCATAGTGGTCGCCAAACTGATCGATTGGCATAGTGGCAAGCCCCATGTTGATGACAGGGACCCTTAGGCGCCAGCGACGCAAAAAGGTTGTAGTAAGGGTCCTTTCACTTGGACCAGTCCCGGAGGCGAAACCGAAATGGTAATCATCCCCAAGGATCAACTTTATTAGATTTGGAAGAGATTACATTCATACATAGACTGATCGTTCTCGGGGCCACCAACACGTGCTGGGCATTGTGCCTGCTCGTGCTGGTAGAGGGGAGCTGAGACCTGGCGACTGGATTCATGGCGCTGGTTTGAGCTGCCCAAGTTTATGTCTGCCGGACTCCCCCGTATAGTTCTGCTGTGATTCGGGCGCACCCCCTCTGTTCTGAAACATAGTGCTTTCTGGTAAAGCACGCTTTTTGGGACTTAGTTGTTTTTATTTTGCTGATTAAGCCTG
>CM055112.1:38908346-38958350 GCA_029204225.1 Diphasiastrum complanatum | reverse complement strand
TTTTAATCTTCATGGTGTTTCTGAGGAGAAAAAATCGAGAGCGTGGTGTTGTCTCTACGCAACAAGGCATTGTCATGGTGGCGAGACCTGACTATTAACCCATGACCTCTGATGCTTTTGCAGATGTCTTTAAAAAGTTTTCGTGATATCTGATGACGTCAACTATTATGAAAAGTTCGTGAATTTCAACTGATGGATAGCAACAGCCAACTAACTCATAAGTGACGCTCTTGATCCGGTTAGTTGTTTCTAATTTAGAAGTATTTGAATGTTTAGGTGTGGATCTCGATTTAAACACCACACTCAATCTGTTTCTAAATCCCTTTTAGGTCAATAAGCAGTTCTTGTCAAGAAATTCTTATTAACCTATGAGCAATTGACTTCCAATAATTCTCATCAATATGCCTATGTTTTTTCAGCTAGTTTATGCATGCATATAAACTTAGTCCACAGAATACTTGTGGATCCACATGATTAAAATTATGTATAGAAGATTTTATGATCTCACAAAGATTCACTACATGGCATATTTCAACAAATCTCACACAATATGTAAATAAAAAAAATTGAGGATGCTGTAACCTAGTCAACTCTAAGAGAGAACATTTCTCAAAGAGTGCTAATTCATAACCAAAATCTCAATCATAGATTAATTCAAAAGGATTTAATGTTAGAATGAATTTCATCCTTGCATCAATTCACGAATTCTAGTTCACTCTAAGATCAAACTGATTACGACCTTCAAGGAACATATTTCAATAAACCTTTTCTTGTAATAGAACTCACTAGTTATGATACAAATCGATCAGATTCATAATCAATAACTTTTCTATTACAAATATGTTTTTTTAATTTTCCTTCATTTACATCTTTTAATTAGATACCACAACATCCTTTAGAAGATTTTTGCAGTATCAAGAATATCATGTCGATCCTTATTCCAAAAATAGGTCATTTTATCTATCGATGTTACAGATTCCTCCAAGAGTCTATGCCATAGATGTTTTTTATAGATAACTTTCATTTCATCTTCTTCTCCCTCTTTTTCTAGGAAACTACATGAGTTTCCAAGAGGCGTATATCAATTTAGATATGGACTAGAAGAAGAACTTCGGAAAATATTGAAAGTCAAAAAGATGTCTTGCATCAACATAACTCAATACCGTTAATGTCCCAACACATTTTCCTGAATGACTTCTCCAAGATTTTCTATGCCCGTATAATCTAAAAATGATTTATGGTTATCCAAGAAAGTGTAATTTTATGTTTAAAAACAATTTTACTAACCATTCATGTGGTCCAAGGTTGTGAGGTTCAGCGTTCAAGGAATCACATGAAATCATGCTAGCTAGTATCAAGAGATTCACTTAATACATTCTCTGAATAAGGAAGTAGCTTTCAGGATCTCCAGTTTTGTAAATTTGATATATCTATAAGGGGTGGTCATGACCAATACCTCAAATTTTCGACAAAACACCTGTAGCATCTTTCAAGATCTATGAACTTACTATGGTCAACTTGATACAGTTAGCTTCATATTTCCATTTTGGAATTGCATGCGTCCCATACCAAAGGTTCTTTATCCATGAAGATCATCCAATTCCTGATCAAATAGTCCAAAAATCAATTCATTTCTTTGGAATATGTTTGTCTCATAGAGATTTTTAAAATCTCTAGATTCGACAAATGACTCATATACCATTTGAGTCCAATCTATCAATACTATTAAAGTTCTTGAGAATTCCTTCAAATTCCAACTTAAAAGTGCAAATGCCAAATCACTTTTTCTTTATCCTTTTCTTACTCTCTTCGGTCACTATAAGGATTGTAGGTCTCGCCCTAACATCTCTTGAGTGACATATTTAGAAATGGAAAAGAATGAGTGGGAATCAAATCCAATTAAGAACTAATTTGATTAAGATGTAACAATTAGAACTTCTCTACTAACAGGTTGAATTAGATTTTTTATACTATCTTAGAATACTTTAGATGTTAGCCTTGTCAATTTTTTTGGTTCTTAAAGGAATGTAACGGCTTGATTGGTGCTTCCAATATGCAAATCTCAAAATTAAATTTATGAAAGAGTTCCACCCACTAGGCCTTACGACTCTTCAGACCTAGTGTTAGATGGCAAATCATTAATAATTCGGCTTTCTGTTTTCGCTTTTAGTGAATCACAGTTTCTAGTTTTTTTTAAATAATTGCGTCTTGATCGTCTATGACTGATCCGACAACAGCCATCTATTGCAAGAGATTCTTAAACTGGTTAATGTGACTCTGAAGAGAATCAGAGGAATGATAGGGAAGTTGTTAATGAAACACATCTTAATTCCAACAATCCTAAGAAAACCAAGAAAAACTTTTAAAACCATCAGGGTGGCAAAGATATAGCTGAAGCTCGTAAGAAGAACTTGTGCTTCAAGTGCAATGGCAAGGGTCGCCTTACACGAGATTGCATCAAAAAACCAACTTCTACCTCAGGTAATCTATCTCGAAGTAATGAGATGGATGTATGTTTTCTTATTTCTTTAGTTTTTGGACCTAATGACCTTATTTGCATTAAAGGTAAAGTTAAAGATCAAGTTGTTAATGTCCTTTTTGACGCAGGATCCACTCATAACTTTATTAATGTAAATTGGTGCAGACACTAAACCTACCTACCCAAAAAAGTGAGAAAAGATATTCTGTGACAATGGCATCGGGAAGCAATTCCGAGTTTATGGTTTATACTGTTCCTGATGTAGAGTTACACATACAGGATTACTCTGAAAAACTAGAATTCCATGTTGTTGCATTAGCTAATGTAGATATTGTTCTCGGGCAACAATGGCATTTGATAAGAATAAGTCATAGAGAATTGATTTTGTTGAAAAATCTTTATCTTTTATGCATGAGAATTCTTTGATTAAGATCAAGGCAAGAGTGTTTACACTAAAAATGTTAATCCTTATTCTAAACAGGAACTTGATTCAATAATGAAAAATTCTGATTTTAAAGTTTATTTATGTTGTCATAATGATTTCATTTGCTGCAATGATAAACAACTTAACATAAATACCATGAATATACCGAGTGAGAACACTACAGAGTTTGAAGCCTATAATGAACTTAGGCAGGAATTCAATGATGTTTTTTAGACCTTCATGTAGGTTTACCACCCAAAAGGACAGTTGATCATAAAATCAACCTTATACCTGGTTCAATTCTGATCGCACAACATCCTTATCGGATGAGTGCATCGAAAGAGGCTGAGGTAAGTAGGCATTTACATGATACCTGAAGAAGGGGTGGATACAACCTAGTAAGTCTCCTTGGGCATCACCAATGGTTTTGCCAAGAAGGATGGGACTATAAGATTTTGTGTCGATTATAAAAAATTGAACAAGGTAACCATTAAGAATAGATATCCACTGCCGTGGATGGATGACCTAATAAATTATCTTGGTGGTGCTAAGTATTTTACCAAGATAGGTCTAAGATCGGGATACCATCAGATACGCATTAGGGTAGAAAATATACCAAAAACGGGTTTTCGAACTTGCTTTGGACACTACGAATTTTTGGTGTTGCCTTTTGGTCTAACCAATTTACCGGCAACTTTCCAACAGATGATGAACGATTTTTTCAGGCCATATTTGGGAAGACTCGTAGTGGTATTCTTAGATGATATTCTAGTGTTCAGTAAGACTTTGGCGGAACATAAAGAGCATCTTAGGAGCATTATTGTGTAATGACAGGAATAGGTGTTTCATCTTGCGCGACTTGGTCTAAAATCTGCTAATGATGCATCCTGCATCTCTCTGGCATTAGAGATCGATGCGAGGTCAAGAGTTATGCTATCTTCAATGGAAGAGGAGATGACAGCTACTGATGTGTCGTTCTTCTCCTTCCACTCTCAAAGTTCTTTGCTTGTGCTGGCTGGCATCTCTTCAGTGCCTTCCACCCAAGGCCATGATGCCTCTCCTCTCAGGATGAGTGAAGTCTTTACTTTCCAGGACAAGAAGTTCGACCTGTCTGCTTCAAGTACTGTGCATATCTTTGATTGGATGTTGCTTATGAAAGCCATGGTCTAAGCAACCACACTCTGATAAACTTGGCCGCTTTGATACCATTGTCGGAATTCGATGGTCGAGTCTCGCTCTATTCTCCATGGTTGGAATGCATGGTTTGTCGGATTCAGATGACGATTCCGTTTGAAGTTCAGATGGAGTTGTTCTGTGTGAGAGAAGCTACTCCTTCATTCCATGATCAATCATCCTCCGAACTACGGACTACTACTATAGATCCGATATTAAATCTATGAACAACAAAGAATGTTTAATCAGACAAACTGAGAAACAGTAGAAGTATATCTACTACTAGCAAGCATCGCAATTCATTTGCAGATTACGCACACGATAGAGCAGAGTGCTACAACTTGTCCATATTATCAAAATCAAGTATAAAACAACAATTCTTTTTAGCGCTGTCTATTTTCGAGATCAGCGCATCGACGCAAGAGAGGTGTTCTCTCTCACGAGTGAGACTAGCTACTGCTAATTCTCTGTATCTTGTAACTAGCTACTGCTCATTACTTCTCATTGTCTTTCTCTTCTCACGATGATCCAATACATATATCATACCAAGTGAGATTACAAGATTATTACAAGAGAGATTTAAGTTAAAGATCAGTTAACCATGTCTCTCTCATGTACGTCGCTTTACAACTGAACGTGACGATTTAAATTTTCACGCTTGTCGAGATGAGGTCCCGATGGTTTGTCCCTGCTCGATAATGTTTCCTGATCCTTTTGTTTGCATTCAGACTCTCATTGGTGCGCAGTCTATCGTTGTTGACTGTCATGGCTTGGTAAGACGATTTGTCGTCCTTCGATGTCGGTCACTTCGATGACTTCGGGCATGTTGCGTACTTCGGCTGAGACGAGAAAAGTGCGAGGCATGCGAAGGTCTTTACAACATTCATACTAAGTTAAAATAGGCTAATAGGACAATAGTTTTTAGTCTATCAAGCTCCTGATACTGATATAGAAAAGAATACAAGAAATTTACTGAATAGAAATTTCAATTTTATAGGATTTCAAGTTTACATAAACATGTATATCACCATCCAAAAAAATAGATACAATCTTACATATGCACAATCCATTTAAGGGATTTATATTGATTTGAATATAGATTGTTAAAATCAAGTTGTGCCCTTAGTACAATACTGTATTGCAATTTCTAAAATGACAAGAAACAAGGATCTTGTTTCAATTCAATAACGATCCATTAGTTGGATAGCTTTGCCAATATCTCTACATTTGATCTCGAGCTCATGTCTTTTATGTACTCCACAAATATATTCAAAGAAATAAACCAACTTAATTAGACTGTTTTTTATCATGTGCTTATCTTTAATGAATTTTTTTACATCATTATATAGCTTACAACGAAATGACTCTGAAACTGCAGCATCTGGAGTAACTCATTCATCACTTCCAAAACTAGGTAATGGAATTGGCACAATTTTTCCAAAACCTCCTTTTATATCAAGAATGTACATAGATTCATTAAAGAAGATTCCACAATCAGCAAGATCTTTTGTAGTTCTACCTCTATATTGCAATTTAATAATAGATGATTATGAGTGAGAAAAAAAAAAGTATGGTAATATATCAATACTCATGGTTGTTTTTTTTGAGATCCTAACGGTTGAATCCTTGCACATTTATCTCTGAATGCATATATACATGTTGGACTAATATTTTGGATATAGATTTTCCTCCTGATGATGTTCTGAAATCCAAATTTCTAGCCTTTCAATAAGATCGAAATGATAGTTTTGTCTTTTCGTTTTTTTTCGAAATGTTCCTTCTGATGATGGATGCATCAGAACCCAAGAGATTTTTGAATATTTTCTTGGCACCCATAACCATTGTCATCTTTCTCATTGAAGAGAAGCATAGAGTTGATTGAGGAGCACGACTTCTTTGATGGCGCCATTTGTTATGTGAGAAAGCTATGAATCTGAATATATGTGTAGGCAAAAATTTGAAACACTAAACTTTTTGGCGCTACGAGTTAACTCTAGTTAAGCCTGTAAACCATGATTTGACAATGCATTTACAATAAAGCTACATCGATTTTCTCATTTTAACCTTCTGTCATATTCATTTTCAATATGTTTGGGCTTCTTCCGGCAGTGATGAATTGGAAGGGCAGGCCTCAACATCTAATAGCAATTCCACATGTTGCCCGACGGAACATTTATATATTTAAAAAGTTTTTATTTTATTTATATTTGAGAAAAGCTACGTTACGTGAAAGCCACATATCAAGATTTCTATTGGTCCACATGGCAACGAAAATGAGAAAACAAAAAAAAAAAAACTAGGCATCTTTTTCAAAGGCCCTCATCGGGCTCTAATTTTCTCTAATGCTTGCTCTATTCTGACCTTCTAGGCATGTCTGTAGGTTAGCCGCCCTATGGAAGGTTTGGACGGTTCGGAACCAGCATGTTTTTGAGGGATCGGCCACCTCTCTCACGGGTTCTACTTGTTTCACCTCCCTGCGTGGATAGCTATAGTTCTGTTTTCTGTTTGTATAGTTTGCCTTTCTAGGCTGTGAAACTGGACGAGCCTTGTGTTGTTGGCTTTACTTTTGTACGTGTGCATTTCTGAAAATATACTACTATCTTTACGACTTGCAAAAAAAAAAACAAGCTCGGGCTATATTGGTTTATGGATTTAAAAAATAAATCTTTATTAAAAATTTGTAATATTTTGTTGGCAAAATTTTTTGAGATGGATCTAAAATACAAAAAATTTCAAAAACCAACACCACCTAAAAAATTGCAGGGACAGAAGGAAATCAACGTCGGGCTGACATGGTCGACATCGTAGAACTTAGAAACGGCAACCCCCGCCGGTGGCTGGTGGCCCCGTCAGCACAAACATTTGTACTATTAACACTTGGCCATGGACCACGTGTTCACATGCGACCCACATGACTGTGCGCAGTAAATGCTGCTACTTACATCCACGTGTCGTTTTTCAGGGCTGCTGCCTTTCAAGTTTTCTTGCCCTTTTTCCCTCCTGCCAACCTGTCTTTGCGCGAAAAGAAAAAAGGTCTTAGCGTGACGCGACCGCCTGGTCTGTCAAAAGGAACGGGGGAAGATTTGACCGTAGGATCTTGTGACTTTCATCTGAATGGTTGACAGCTTTCCACGTGCTCCTCTTGAAACAGCAATAATCCAAGTCTCATAAAAGTTTAAACCAATAAAATAATAATTATATATATATATATAATTGGACAAAAGTGAGAGAATAGTAGTAGTAGTATAGTATAGGCCGCCGCTCTCATGGCACGAAAGAAGGGTGAAACGCGAGGGCCGTCAATCATGACTGAAATGCGTGAGCACCCGCTGCTGCATTTGCAAGAGATAGCGAGAGATGTTTGGTGCTGCAGCTGCAGCTGCAGCTGCATATATGCAGGCTTTCTAGTACTCACCGCAATATGGATCCTCATAATCAAATGCTAAGTCTCATCCACGATCGCAGGCATCAGCTGGCTTGCAGCCTGGAATCCTCCGCCTCCTCCTGATTATTCAACTCACCCCGGTGTTGTGGTTTGAGGTAAGTCACCTCTGATCGTGGGCAGCGAAAGTGGGGCAGGCCTTAGGGCGTCTGCTTCAATTTTGCTGCGGGATCATTGCTGTTATATCGTGGGGCCGCTTATTCCAGACTGCACAGAGATATCAGTGGGTTGATGGATGACATAACCCCATTGTTTTGCTGCATTATCATCGGAACAGGAGAGATGGGTTTGAACTGATCTAAGTAGCGCCTATATATAGTCGGGGAATTAGCTATTGACAACAAGGCCGGAGGTACAAAAACTGTTGTGGTCTTACATATTTTAAGAGTGGCTGTCAAGAGCTAGCGCTGTCTGCAAACGTGCGTTAAGGCCGTATGTGGGCAGTGACTCTGAATTATGACTGAGCTTGGATTTGATGCTGCATTAGGGGCAGGAATACCGTGGGTTATGTCTAAGAATTATTGGTTTGATAAGCTCTAAGCCTGCAGATGGGTGTAAGTTCGACAATCCATGAATGCTACATCTGCTGAGGAATTTCAGCCAGGGCCCAGGAATTAGCATCGAAGGAGCATGGCCGGTGGTGCTAAATAGAGTTGACAACAAACTGTTCTAATGCGGCTTGACCATGTGCTCGGCTGAGCCGTACTAATTGCTCAAGCTTTTGGAATTTTGTCCACATTTTAGGCCAATAGTACCCATACAGAGCAGATGATGGCATAAAGCCGCATAGGAATCGTGTAACAGCCAAGCTCACATGTGCAACGACACTCTTTCCTGAATGGCGTAGTCCCATCAAAGTCAAAACTCGGAATAGGCTCAAATTATCTCCTTTATAGCTCGGAGTTGAACAACAGCATTTGTTCAAATTTCATATATAAAACTGCATTACAGCTCGGTATCCACTCCTCTCGGTTTCCTGATCATGGGGAGACACTCATGTTGCCAGAAGCAGAAGCTCAAAAAGGGCCTTTGGTCACCCGAAGAGGACGAGAAGTTAGTTAAATACATCAACAAGTATGGTCATGGCTGTTGGAGCGCTGTGCCAAAACAAGCAGGTGCTTATGGATGATATCTCGCAATTATTCTATCATCATTTGCGCACAGTAGTTTCACAATCTGGCAATTTGGCATCCTATGTTCGTTCCTACCGTATATTCCTATAAGTTCAGCGTCTTACTCTGATACAGATAGACCTCTTATCCTTCTTTTCAGATAGTAGAAATCAAGCCATTAAATCAGAAATGTTGAACTTGTGAAAACAATTCAGCTGTTTTGCGAATTCCTGAAAGAGAATGATGTAGCAATGCTTTGGCTTTTCGGTGCATTGCTATTGAACCCTAGCAACTCTGTACCAGAAGTTTTTAAAATTGCACGATTATTTTTTTATAGGGTGACGATTTTATAACGAAACGATCTTATCTTGGGATGACTCTACTGTTTTTAGGACTTGAAAGATGTGGAAAAAGCTGTCGACTGAGGTGGATCAACTACTTGAGGCCTGATTTGAAGCGCGGAGTTTTTAGTCCAGCCGAAGAGGAACTTATTATCCAGCTCCATAGTGTTCTGGGTAACAGGTACATTAACATCTTAACTTTTATTTATTTTCATTTGCTAGCAAGCATTATTTACTTTTTCTAGAATGCCACAACGGCTATGAGTTGACAGCTGAGGCTATAGTTGCGGTCACTCTTGCAAACACTTGCATCAGGTATTCATTGCAACGGCACTGTAGATTAAGTTAATTTGTGTGTGAAATTATTTGATTCAGATCTAAGTTTGACTAAGAGCTCGTGATTTTTGCGACTGCAATCAGGTGGTCTCAAATTGCTAGCCAATTAGCTGGTCGTACTGACAATGAAATAAAAAACTATTGGAACACTTGTATCAAGAAAAAGCTGAAACAGATGGGAATCGACCCCATCACCCACAGGCCAACTGATGGGCTTCAAGGAGTACAGGTACTTGAAACAAAAGATTCTTTTATGTCCCATCCAACAATTCTGCAAGGACCTGAGATTATGAGCTCGATTACCATGGACTTTTGTATCAACCCCAAGCAACAAGAACAGGGAAAGTCTTATCCTTGCATTTTAGAAGACCTCTTGTTTCCATCTACGAGGAGTGTGCAGCCCATTTCTGATAGTAGGGTTGTAAATACTCTTACGAACGGCAGTTCTCTGGCCAGCCCCAGTCTACAGGCAATCTGTCCTACTAAAGAACGCTATATTCGGAAATTCTTAAGTCTTGGGCAGGAACAGCAGGTTGTTCAAACAATTCAGGCCTCTTCTCGAGAAGTTTTTATCCAGCATCCAAAAGTTCTGCTTAGCAATCGGCAAGAAAAATCAGAGACCACATTCACAATGAGCACGAGTGCAGTTTCTCTGGACCCATATCCTGGTTTCATTCAAGGGCCCCCTCTTTTGCCGCAGCTTCCACAGCTAGGCATCTCAAAAGTTACTCAACCTCAAACATTTTCTACAGCAGACCCCAGGATTAAAAGGGAATCTGATCTGGGAAACCTGAATTTGAATGACGTTGGGCAATCACGAGATGTTTACCATGCAGATTCTAGTGATTTGAGTGCAATCACGGCGAACCTTGTGGCTGAGAATCAGACAAGCAGCAGTGTGACTATCTGTAGTCAGATGCAAGAGTATCAGGATCGAGCAGCAAGGGCCTCATTGGATACAAACAGTACGTCAACCAGCGGGGTACACTGTTTTGAGAGAAATGACAGGCGGATAAGCACAAGCTGTTTGAGCACGTCAAGTACCGGTGACAACTCGGGAGCGATGGATGAAGTTTTATTGCAAGTAAGCCTGCTATCGGACTATTCAAAGCGGGCCGATGCTTCTGAAAATATCTCTTATGACGGCAGCTTTGTGACATCTCCGAACTCAAATAATCAATCCACAAAATGGTGTGAATTGATGCCCTTATCCCATGCTATGAGAGAATTTGAGAACAAGCAAGAGGATTTTGAGCCTAACGACGCTGATGAGCCAATGTTTTGGCAGATGAGTGCAACGGCTGATCCATATGATAAAACAGGCGTAATCGATCATATTTCTCCTGAATTACAGAGTATAGCTGCTGTTATTGATCAAATCTAGATTTCGAATTGCATTTTGTTCTGCTGCTGGGATTCCAATCGCCTGGCAAGATTCTTTCCAGATGCGAAAATGTTTGGCAACTTATATCGATATTTCTGTCCGCCGGATCATTTCTGCTTCACTAAAGCTGGAGCTCAAAACCAAGAAAAGTAACTACGTCGACCAGGGGCCAAGCATAAGTGACACTTATTAAAACCCCATGGTCCCTATACGCAGATACGCAAGTACCCCTCTTATTCAAGCAACAACTGAAAGCTGCCGGGCAAGCAATAAATTTCTATTTTAAAGCAATTTCTGGGCGTAATTTCTTATTCATCTTGACGAGAACATGTCTATTAATCTTCAAAATAATTTAACAGCCCAATAAAGATGGAGCAACAGAAGTTTGCTTTACATAATATATTATCTTCGTCTACGGACTACAAGTTACGGTCTCAAGCAGTCAAATAACATTATGATGCAGGTTTTAGGCTTTGGAGCAGATGTCAAATGTCTAAACAGAGCACGAAAATGTATATATAAGGGTTACTATAATTGATTTACCTATTCTTGAAAAAAATTCTATCTCAACCCCGAATTTTGAAATTTGATGATGCGGAAGATTGATTCTAGAGCTTATTAGCTCTTCACGGAACTCCTGCAAATTGCTAGCTTTTCAATCTGGTTCTTATTTAATGCTAAAAAGGTCAAATTTGCAAGCTGTTTTTCAGAGACATACCCATACAAAAAAGTCTTTTTTGATGTAATTTCTTATAAGAGATTGGCGCGATATTCGACTTCCTAAAGGTTCTATTGGATATAATTCGTTATCATCTCCTTAACTGCTTTACGGGCTACTATTGGGCCCTATACATACAGATTGTTTGGCATCGTTTAGATTAACATTATACAAGATCCTTTATTGCTTTCCTTGACATAATCTATATTCAAATAACACAAAAGACATGGTTAATGAGGCCTCAAATTTCAGCTTACGCAATCCATCTGAAATTCTAAATTTGGTTTCCACCTCTTATTGACCATTAATCATCATTTAATGCTTGGCTTCTGTGAATTTGTGCTTATACAAAAACCTTGGAATACCTCTGTGTACGTAGTACGTACCAAGTTGATCTAGCTGTTTTGTGAACCTGGATATACTAGCTGCTAGGTCTGAAGCCAAAATGTGCTATTTTGAGAACTAAACATCAATGCTCTTTGTGAGTATTTCGATCACAACAATCAATTTTTCTGGTAAAGAGAGTTTATCAATATTTCCAGGTTAACTTTAGTCTTTTGCGCTAAGTGATTCATACGAGTGCTCACTTGCATGTTATGCAGTCAAGAAGCTATATCGGCCTGGGAACAAAATGAGAAAAAGGTTAACTCAACAACTATGAGCATTATGTACTACTTGAACTAAAAGCATTGTTCATAAATGGACGCTACGTGAATTCCTTAAGTGTAATAATCTGGCTCGACTTATCATCGGGACGCTTTGGAAAATCTGCCAGTAGCTATTGTATCGTAGTCGAACCTTATGCGCTTGCAGGGCAGGCTTACTACCTGTTGCTTGCAACATATAAAGAACAAATTTGTTGATTGATTTTCCTGCGTTAAATCAAATTTTGAATTTCAGCAGTTTTTTTACTACAATTCTTATAGAATAATTTAACTTAATGTTTGCCCTTGATATGCTTTTGCCAAGGATAACCCAGTTTTATGTTTGCCAATAGTAGCTTTAACGTCTACTTCATTGAACAATCATGTATACCCGAGCTAATGTATTCCGATTTTCTGACGGTACTTACAACTCAGTCTATGTAGGAACGCTAGATCAGATCATATAGACATCATTTCGCCAGCTGCAAATATGAAGAGTGATATACAGAAGTCTTCAGGTTTGAGCCACCTCTTGTGAAGCATAAAATAGTTCACACACTAATAAGTATGGTACTGGACCTTCAGGCTTTACATATATGAGATAAACCAAGACTTATCTAAATTTGCTCCATAAACTGGCAGGATGGCAGCACATACTGCTATTATAATATGATTGTCCAATCTCCCAAGTCTTAACGTTAGGACTCTGATCTCGATTCCTATTATTAATTTGAACTTTGAGGATTCTTGATCATGATTTTCTTAGATAAAGTGGTAAAACTTGGAACGAGCTCACAAGAATCAAGATGTCACAGATTACAAGATAGTCCTGTATGGACTTTAGCGTTAGGCCTAGCCTCCTAGTCCCTATGGAGTCTGGGCTTGACCAGACTTGGCCTTGACGATTGGAATCTGGAATCTGTACTGATTTTTGAGTAGATTGGATTCCTCTTTCTTTGAGATGAGATGTGTTCTTGTCCTTATTTATTACATGACAATGATGACATGCACTGAATACTTCCTTTGGCTTTTGGTTTTTGGACTGCCGTTTCGCAGCTTTCGCTGTTCATTCTTGAAGTACTTGTGACCTTGTTGATAATTGCACCGTGTACTTGAACAGCAGCAGATGAAATGCTGATGATTTCCTTTATTCATTAATAATTATTGACTCAGAGTCTGGAAAGTGGAAACATGCACATTTCAGCTGGACTCTGAGTCTCTGAAGGGAGCAAACTTAAAAGGTTATGGACTCATTAGGAGTTATGGCCCATGGGCATTGATTGGGTCATGGCCCACGGGTGCTCAAGAGGAGTGTTCAGGAAAGTCTACAAAGTATTGGAAGGGACGGACAACTTTCTTTGAAAATTGAATTCATAAAAAATTTATAGGAAGTTGATTGCTATAAAATTGTAGCATTGTTTAAATGCATAGAATTTTATGTTTGGAGTTTTTATATGGAGTAAATTTGTGCAAAGTAATTGGATTCTTATAAAACTTAGGCTACATAGGTTTATTGAGTTAATAAAATGATTGATTAATGTAAATTTCTAGTATTCTCTCAGAAAAAAATCTAAGATGTAGGATCTAGGAAAAAAATTTAAAAACGACATCCTCAAAAAATGTAGTACATTGGAGGGAAATCTTGAAAAAGTTTTCCGAACACTGCAAGTCAAGAGTCAATGCTCATAAAAAGAGGACCATGATGGAGCAACCATTTTTCCCATTTTACATGGGCCAAATTTAGAAATATACTCACTTCTCAAGGTTATCAAGATATTTCCATTAATATTTTTGAACCTGTTTGTATAGTGGAGTTCAAGCCCTAAGGCATTCAAAACTGGGGAAAGTCTCGACGGCCAAGGCTTTTCCTAACATAAAAAATGGAAAAGAAATTTCAATGGGTGGTGTGGTGAGGAAATTATGCTCTTTAAAGACTATTTATTACACACACAAAAATTCTCAAGGTTTTTGTGTTATAGTAAAAGAGGCTTTGGTGAACAAGTGTCACTCATGAACCATGGAGTAGGGTCCCAACTCGAACCTATAGAGTAGCAATTCTCTTTTTTACATAATTGTCATCAGGAGTTGTTTGAGTGACGTGTTGAATTGCTATGGGCTATGAGGAGGGGTGTTATATGTGATAGCAAGGTCTCCTCATGAATGCACAAATTTTTTATTGAGATGTGACATATGTATGGAAAGCGCAAGGACATGACATTTTGCCCGGATTGAACTATGAAAATCTCATGCTTTGCTTCTCCACGCATAATGTCTTGTGCTTGTTGACTTCCATTGCGCACGTGGCTCTTTATCACATGACCATAGTGAAACAATACTCAACCAATAACAAATATCAATAATCTATTACATGTAAACGAGACAAGTTTTATCCATACCAAGAAAAAGTGATATAAAGCCTGGCACAGTAGAGATATATCATTAAGATGCACCTACAATGAAGAAGTTGAGTGAAAGGTTTTTGATATATTTTTTTTTACTCGCCTCAATAATTTCCAAACCATATAGAGTTTCCTCTTATCTTTCACACAATAATGATTAGGGGAGTTGAGACACACAAACAAGTTTTTTGTTTGTTTTTTCAATATCTTTTGTTGAGTTTTAATAGAGCTCGAATTTACTTGCCTCATCACATTAATGATCAAGGACCCTTTTTCTTTGTCTTTTTGTGACTGGCGAGCGTAACAAACTTTCAACATGGAAAATTTTCTCTCTCATCGTAAATACAATGTCATTAACTGAATTTGATTAACATCAAACAAATACTACTAAATTTGTATCAACTAAAAGCCAACTAAATAACCAACTACAATTCATTCAATGCATCATCTAAACACATGAATAGATAGTAAAAAGTACTAAATCAAATCATTCACATCATCAAGCATCCACATGAGAAGTGATGAGGTCCCGAGATGGGGACCACCCCACCCAAAGGGTAAATCATTATTATACAAAGCCAATTACATATACATCAAATGGAGTATTGTTAAATACTTTTTTAGGTTTAATAATTCTTGAAAAATGAGCAAAATCTAATTGGAATCAAACGACAACCTTTCAACTAATTACAGCTGGTAACAACTGGCAACAGTAAAGTACATCGTTTACAGTGACAATGAAGTTTATCATTGATTTCTAACACTCTCCCTCAATGGTAAAATTACACTCTTCTATTTCTAATAGAGTGCAAAATTTTTCAAATTTACATCTACCTAATGACTTAGTAAAAATATATGCCACTTGATCTTCGGATTTACAGAAAACAAGATCAATGGCTCCATCAAGAATTTTCTCTCGAACAAAGTGATAATGTATTTCGATGTGCTTGGTTCGAGCATGTAAAACTG
The DNA here is from genome assembly GCA_029204225.1 of Diphasiastrum complanatum. Lineage (NCBI taxonomy): Eukaryota > Viridiplantae > Streptophyta > Lycopodiopsida > Lycopodiales > Lycopodiaceae > Diphasiastrum > Diphasiastrum complanatum. Next base: position 38,942,929 of record CM055112.1, on the reverse strand, counting down.
GATTTTTGACAAGGTGAATGCAACTTTGGTTGTCACAAAATATAGTAGTCGCATCCACATGTGGTTGATCTAAATCATCAAGCAATCTTTGTAACCATACTGCTTCATGTGTAGCATTGTTGAGTGCACGTTATTCATCTTTCGTCGAAGATAAGGCTATTGTTGGTTGTTTTTTGCTGCTCCAGGAAACTGCAACTGTACCATAACTGAATGTATGACCACTGTTAGATCTTTACCTGCCCAATCAAACGCATTGGAAAGATCCGATTTGATTTCATCAATTAAGCTCTCATTACTTCCTGTAATAATCAAATTATAAAACAATATTATTCATCCAATCTTCCCAACCAAAGTCTACTTACTAGCAATATATTTTGCCCTAAGCATGAAACTGTATCAGGACAGAAGCCATGCTGACCAGTTTTAGGGCAAAAGCAACGTATGAAATTTCAAGCGTAACTTAATATATGTATGAAGCTATAATTCTCATTCAAAAAGTATAAAACATGTATGGTTCAAGTATAGCATTAGGTGTCAGGGTAGATCCGTAACATACTAATCCATCGGACTCTATGAGACCTTATGTGAGTCCGAGTGCTATGAAACTTGGGAAAATCCATGTCATTCAAGCTTCTATGAACCAAAACCTATTTACAAGTCTAGCATACTACCATATCTTGTTTACCTTATAGTTCTATACCTTATGGTTGCATTGTTCTGTACATTTAAAACGTAAAAGAATTTGGTTAGCATTCACTATATTGCTTAATGGGGAGTAACATAAAATCCAACTCTAAGCTTTAATACATTTCGTTTGAATTGAAAGTGTAGCACCGGCATCTCTTATATTCATGTCTCATTTACAGCACTTCCTATATAAGAAACCCCAAAAAATATTTTCATCGAAATGCCTTAGTTTTCAAATATGGTATTCAATACGCAGTTTAGTATAGCATGTATGCATGGCAAAAACATATCCTGAGAACAAGCATTCTTCAATTAGTAGGCAGCACACCCTCTTTATTCACTAATGATTCAATACAAAAATATCAAGCTAAAATGCATGTCTTTCATTTGTAAGTTCTGTTCAGAATGAAGCATAATGAACTCTAATTTTGTAGCACCATGGCAATTCTAAATATGTGACTTATTCTTGGCAAGTATCATGTATTTATGCATAATGTTAGGTAGCTCATAATTTGAGTATTCTTCTTTCTCATAAAAGACCTAAAAGTGGTTTCCAGCAAACCCGTTTGTTTACACAAGAAGCAACTTCCTTTCAAGAACATCTTTTATTCAAGTAATCTTTATGCCACAATCTATGCATTTTCTTCATGAATTCATTCATTTACGACAAAAAAAACCGCTTATGGAAGGGCGTCCCACTTCCCTATTGGTAGTGCACCTTCTTTCTAATGCATGTAAGCATTATTAGCATGCAAAAACTCAATGGCAAATTTTATCATTAACCATCAGTGACTAGCTACAGTATATAAATATTTCGATTCAAGCATGAAATGTACCTTCGAATTGGGAACTATACCCCATAGAGGCAGTGCACTACAGCAAGCGAAAAAGAAACTTTACAAGAAGCTTTACAAAGTTGTCTATCACAAGTCATCATACCACTAGTTACCGTACTAACCAAATCTACAAAACATAATCATAGTCTTCATCATGATGCTACATACAAAGAAAACAACAATAAAACAACAATATATCATTGTCTAGCATTCATAAACGTACATGTATGAGCTCCAAGAATCATTGCAAATGTGTGTTACTCTTTCATAAGCATATGTCTGGCAACAATAAGCCAAACCCTAGCAGTAGCTAGTCATGAGAGAGAGAGAGAGAGAGAGAGAGAGAGAGAGAGAGAGAGAGAGAGAGAGAGAGAGAGAGAGAGAGAGAGAGAGAGAGAGAGAGAAATCAAAGTTGCACAGAGGAAGGGCGGAACTATGTTGTTCGAAGCTAGTGAGAGACTAGATACTGTTGGATTTATCTCCTCTACTCTCCTAAATCCCATTTTAATTTGCCTCCATTCTTGCTGCATTTTTACTCATGTTGTTGCACAGTCTGCATATTTACAAGTAAAATAAGACAGACGAATAAAACGCGATTGTCTGCATAAATACAAGTAAATTATCACAGGCGCAAAAAAGACGAAAAACGTGACACTATGTTTTTACACGCATTTTGTGACAGGCAAACAAGGCGACACTGCCTTACAAAATGCCAAAGGTGCCCTAGGAAAAGCAAAGGCACCCTATAAATTGAATCCTAAGGCATTTCGTCAGAGTGACGCATTTTTCGCATCTTCACCAACGTTCATTTCAGCAAAGGCTAACGTCACGACCCTTTTCACGCTCATCCCATGCAACTGTGCTAACAGACTTGGCAACGACAACAACCACCCACGATCTCCTACAAACAACACATCCACTTTGTACATTCTTCATCTGCACACCTATAAATTGTGTATATATTGAATACTATTTACGTATTCAAAAGAATAAAAGATCAAGAACAAGTATGTGTGTAAGATATAACATCAGAAGCTTATTAGAGATAGATGAAGTAGATGCCTTGCGCATTGATTCTTTATTGTCAATAACAGATTCATTCCTTTTATAGATTGAATTAGCTTTGTAGAGCACGCAGTTTCATTTGCTATTGTCTTGTGCTCTACCGCATTATTGACATGTATATTTTATTATACTTAATCTGATAATAGCTCTTTTGTTCTGCGTTCAGATTTGTGTCATATTGTTGTGCTTATTTTCATTTTGTCTGACTTTCTTGTTGCTCAATCTGGTAATCTGTTCTTAGCGAGTTATTATTAGTCTAGTTGTTGATGACTAATATTTAATCTTGCCTTTCGCGAATCATTTGTGACTGATTATCAGTCGAGCCCAGTCTAGCTCTTCGCGAATCATTCACGATGAATTATTCTTCTGATGTTTTGTTGATGTTTGGCTACATAATCAGAACGATCGTGATTTCTATCACTAACGTTCTGTTCATTTCTGATAGGCGTAGTCTTGCTTAGGAAAAGAGTAATATAGCTCATTCAACTGCGCATGAACACTTTCTATTCGAGTTCGTTTTTTGTTCGAGTTTCAAATTTGCTTCTCTTCGTGTTCGTTTTCTTTTTGATCTATTTTCGTTTCTCACGCACGACACACCCTCTTTCTCCAATAGATACCTCTAACTATTCAGTTTGGAAGGATAGGATAGAATCTTTGTTGGTTCTCTATGGTGTAATGGACATAGTATTAGAAATTGGAGTTGAACCTGAAACTTGTGATGAGGCTCAGAGGTTCAAGAAGAGAGCAAGGATTGCTCTTCATATCATCAAATTGAACATCTCTGATGAGATGTTGAGAGAAATAAGTTCATGTACCTCAGCCAAGCAGGCTTGGGAAATCCTTAAGAACATTTATGAAGCAAATTTCACATCAAGATTTCTTAGTCTTAGAAATCAGATCTTTTCTAGTATTCAAAGAGTTGATGAGAGTGCTTCAAGTTTTGTAACGAGAGTTGGAGATCTTCACAGAGAGATAGCATGCATAGGTGATACTCTAGAGAATAGTCAATTTGTTCAAGTAGTCCTTAATGGACTTAGAAAAGAGTATTCAAATTTTGTGCAAACTTATGCTATCATGGAGTAGCTACCATCTATGGAGACTCTGCATGATGTTCTTATTGCTGAAGAATGCAGGTAAAAGAACAAGCTGATGAAGATCAACACACTTTCAAGGAAGGGTGGTGGTTATGGCAAAGCTCACTTTGCCAAGGACAAGTCAAGAGGGAGGAGCAAAAATAAATTTTCTCAAGCCTTCACCAAGGACAAATGAAAGGACAAAGCAAAGGACAAAGACTAAGGAGGAGTAGAAGATGATTCAACTCATTCTTCTATCTTCAAGAAGAAGACTCAAGAAGATCAAGCCAATTATACCATAGAAGATTCACATGCAAGTTGTGGAGAGAAGCAAAAGTGAATGTGTTGAAGTAGATACAACCTGAAAATTGCCCCTCTTTACCATGTATTGTCAGCCACAAAGACTCGGCCTTGCCTCTTGAAGATCTCCATGAAACCATGTCTTGAGAAGCCTCCTCCTCAAGGCAAATCTCCATCATACACTTGGATTTTTAGTAGATTTGAGAATCGTGGCATCATCCTCTTGATTGAAATTAGATCCTCCTTAATCCTTATATGAAAAGGAATTTTGGCAAAGCATATAAATCTAAAGATCCCCAAAGTATCAACTATTGCAATCTTCATAGAGAGAGAATCAGCCATCCAAAACTCGAGTAGAGAGAGAAGATCAAAATTTGCCAAAATAGTGTAGAAATCTCATAACTCCAATAACTTAATTACAAATGAACTAAGTCACATATAAGTAGTAATCTAGGGTGAAGGGGAGTGAAACATGATTGTACCCCTTCTTTTTCGCCTCTAAATCTTATTGGTTGAGTGACATATGAGCCCTCAATCTTGATTGGACCATTTTGATAGATTCTAGCATTTTGATTGGTCACTAACTCTCATGCCAACACATAGGGATGAGTCACTCACCAAATCTCAACTTGACAAATGTAAATAGCCTAACCTAACTCGAGCTACATCACTTTCTACTTTTGGCCAAATCAAGCCTTTACATGTGTACTTGTCTATTTTGTCTCTTATGCAAAAAATGGCCTAATCAATATCAAACACTTGGCTAGATCTTTACTAAAAACTTGAGTACCCCTAACTCAACATAATAAGTTACTTTTGACTAGATTCCACACGTGGGAACATGCTCCACACGTGTGAGCTTTTCTCACAAACAAGAATTGTAAAATAACAAAGCTAGATTTTGCCATTTTTTCACATTGTACACATCTTGGTAGAGGACAATTGAAGCTATATTTGCTGAATATATCTTCAACACATTCAATAAGTTTGATATCACATACCATTACATATGTAGCTTTCACATATTTAAAGAAAATAATCTTCATTTCCATTGGTGTGTTTTTCAAAATCACAATTAGTTAATGAAAGATGACAATGGAACTATTTATATATGCAATGATATGGCCATGTTTTTTGGACACCCATCGATGTACGTACAATGTGCTTTTGAAGCATTTTCTCATTGCATGCATCTCTCTTAACACGCATTGGTATTCAAACCATATATTTGCATTCTCCATTGGTGGTGAGATAGAGCATGCCAATCACCCCAATTGTATTGAGGTCATGAATATGGCATTATTTTGACAACACTATCAAAAAGGGCATCTTTGTTAATTAAAGAAAATAAACCTACTCTAGCATTAGGAAAATGCTCACTGGGCTTGACCTTATCTAATGCATGTAGATGAGGAGGAGGGGGAGACTTCGTCAACATAATTAAAAACATTCTTGGAACAAGTCAACAGTATGTAAAAATAATTGTTCATTTTCAAATCTTCCACATCATTTTTTTTTTAACAGGAGTACATAAGATTTCAGGAGTGTGAGAACCGGAGAGCTTGTAGTTGGTTTCTCTCTCTACCCGAGTGCAAGGCCTTTTATACTTAATTTTTTTCGAGAAGAACGACAAAGCAGTAGTTGTCATCTCCTCTTCTATCAAAGACAACATCACCCTCGACTTTGCATTAATCTCCAACGCCAGAGAGATGTGGGACACACTCATCAGCACATTTCAGACCAAATCACGGAATCGGATAATGCATCTAGAAGATCAGCTTACCTATCTGAGATGGGATGGCAAAGATCTTACCAGCTTCATTAGAAAGATGAAAAACTTGTTTCTGTCATTACACAATGTCGGAACAGAGCACGCAGTCTCACAAGAGAAGCAGCTCATCTATTTGCTATGTTCCCTACCAGGATCGTTCCAGACTACCCGGACCCCACTGGCTAAAGATCCTGCTATGACCTTCGACAAAGCAATCATCGACATCAAGGAAGAAGTCGAAGCTAGAGAGCACTATGAAAACAAGAATGAATCTTATCAGACTCTCTACAGCAACAGAGACCATTCGAAGAAGAAGACTACTCCTAAGAGGGAGTCAACAAGAAGACAAGACCGAAGGGAGATCAAGAAGGAAGATGAAAAGGAAACAGCAAGAACAAGCAGCAAGGCAACGACAAGAAGACATGCATCAGCAGATGCAGACGTGAAGGCCACACAGTGGACAAATGTTGGCTGAATCCAAAGATCGAGTGCGTACATTGTCACAAGAAGGGTCATGCAGCCATAATTTGCTATTAAAATCCACGGAACAAGAAGACAGAAGGCAGAAAAGAGAGCTCCAACAGCACATCATACGTAGAAGAACCGGAATCCTCGAAGATTGCCGAAGAGCTAACAGAAACTCAACTACTTATCTGTGTACAGATGTTTGTTCTACATCGACAACCGATGTTCAAGAAGTCGTTCTTGACTCAGGAGCTACCTCACATTTTGTGACGACAAGACAAATCATAGCTGACTTTCGACAGACTGATTCCTCTAGGTATATAAGTCTGGGAGATGGATCAAGACACAAAGTGAACGGAACTGGAGTATTGTGGCTCAACACCAATGGTAGAGACAAAAGACTCGATGATGTCCTCTACGTGCCTACATTGCAGAAGGATCTACTATCAGTCGCAAGGATAGAAGATGCATGCATGCGGGTGGTATTCACCAATGAAGCATGCAAAGTAGTTGATGCCAGCACCAGTACACTCATCACTCAAGAAAGACGTAAAGGCAACATGTATCACCTGAAGGTACGCCAATAGAGCAAACTCATCATGTTCATGAGTCGATGGATGTTCTATGGCATATAAACCCGATGGCATTGTACAAAGCAAGCCAGCATGGAGCATTCATAGGATTTTTCATCAAAGATGCAACTAGTTCGACGTCCTATGATGCATACATCAAAGGCAGGTATCTCGTACACCGTTCACCAAAGATTCCTTCAGAGCAACAGAGCTCTTGAAATTGGTACACTCCGACATCTGCGGACCTTTTGGCGTGCTCTCTATAGAGGGATCGAGTATTATATCACCTTCATTGATGACTTCAATAAGTTTGTTGTTGTCTACTTCATCCACAACAAGTCTGAAGTTCTCGATAAGTTTACAGAGTATGTAAACTGGAGTGAGAAGTGGACAGAGAATAAAGTCAAGCAGATCAGAACCGACATAGGTGAAAAATACATCTCCAACCATTTTGTTTATTTTTGCAGCAGCAGAGGCATCCTTCACAGGAGGACTGCAGCCTACACACCACAACATAATGGTGTAGCTGAGAGGAAGAATAGAACTCTCATGGAAGCAGCAAGGTGCATGATGGCCCATTCAAAGGCATCAAGACCAGTATGGGCTGAAGCAGTAGCTATAGTTACTTACCTGCAAAACATGACAAGCAAATCAGACGTTTCTCATACTACCCCACATGAGATATGGTGGAGAAACAAGTCGAATCTGGCTCATGTTCGAATCTTCGGATGTGTAGCATATGCACACATTCCAGACAAGATTCGCAAAAAGCTGGATGAGAAAGTCAAGACAGGATACCTTGTAGGATACGACATACATTCATCATACTACAGGATCTATTTGCCAAAGACTAATCAAATAAAGACTGTCATAGATGTCAGATTCGATGAAGCAAGAAAAATGGCTAACGAAGATCCGGTTAGCTACGAGATTCTTGGCAAGCAGTACTACGACATGCCGACATCGACAGAGGGAGCAGACCCTAAGCATTCAGATAGAGATGTTTGAATTCCAAATGAACTGAGTGACAGTTCAAACGACGAGCAACCCGACATGCAACCTATACCCAGGATGTCTGCTACACACAGCAGATCTACAGTCGACAAAGGCAAAATAGTCAACAAAAGAAAGACACTGGACAAAGGCAAAGCCATCGAAGTGCCTGCAGAATCTCCAAGGAGATCCACGAGAGAAAGAAGAGCACCAGTCAAATTTGTGTCTGACAGCTCAGCTTCTATGACAGAAGAGTTCTGTGGACTCGATGTGAACCACAAACTTATGAAGAAGCTATTGGCAGTCCCGACAAGGACAGATAGATAAAAGCAATGGAGGAAAAAATGCACTCCATGTGGACTCTTGAACCAGTACCAGCTGACACAAAGACTGTCAAATGCAAATAGATCTACAAATACAAGTATGGACTAGACGACAATGTATCGAAATACAAAGTCAAGCTAGTTGCAAAGGGTTTCTAACAAAAGTATGGGATCGACTATACTGAAATTTTTTCTCCTGTTGGAAAGCACACATCTATATGCATATTATTTGCATATGCAGCTGCCTACAGTCTGAAGATCCACTTTGTACATGAGAAAACGGCATTCCTACATGGAGAGCTAAAAGAAGAGATCTACATGGACCAGCCACCAGGTTTTACCTGCAAGTTGTTTGTTGACTATGCCTGCAAAATGCACAGAAGCATCTACGGACTGAAACAGTCTGCTAGGCAGTGGTACAAGAAGAAGGATCAAGCACTCAGATCCTTAGGCTTCCAGCCTTTAATGGCCAATTATAACGTCTATGTAAAGATCATAGATGGAGAGATCATCATCATCGATGTCTATGTGGACGACACGTTGATTCTGATTGCACAGGTGAAGGCAGATATTTCGAAGCACTTCGAAATATCGAACCTAGGAGAAGCAAAGTACTGCCTAGGCTTGCAGATCATCAGAGATCTTGAAGGTGGGAAATTATATCTACACCAGTCAAGATACATTCATAAGATTATTGACGATTTCGACATGACAAATTGCAAGGGAGTGAATACTCCAATGGTTCTTGACACAGTCTTGACAGATGAAGATTGTCCCAAAGACGATGCAAGATGACAAGCAATGCAGCTCAAGCCTTATAGAAGGCTTATCGGTTCTTTGATGTACTTGGCAGACAATACAAGGCCAGACATTGCCTATGCAATGTTCCGATTGAGCCAATTCAGCATCAATCCAGGTCCGACACACTGAAAATTTGCCAAGAGGGTTCTGCAATACCTGCAGAACACAAAGGACTATGGGCTATGCTATTGTCGAGATGCAGGATTCAAGGTTGAATCCTACAATGATGCAAGTTGGGCATCCATGAAGGACGATAGTAAAAGCGTCTCAGGAGGATGCACCATAGCAGGTGATGCAACTGTTATTTGGATCAGCAGAAAGCATACCATAACTGTCCAATCGTCGTGTGAGACAGAATATGTAGCTGCAGCCAAAATGGCTAATGAGCTAACATGACTCAGACAGTTTCTAGATGGACTGGGAGAAAACACCAATGAGCCGTAAAGCAACGTACCAAGAGAGAGACATAGTTAACCAATGTTTTACCTCAAACCTCTCTTGTAATTTTCAATTAATTAATCTTGTAATCTCACCTGACATCGTATATGTGTTGGATCATCATGAGAAAGATATAGAGATATATCAGTGCGTTCAGTAGAATGCATCAATGCACAGCAGTGACGTGCAGACATACATAAAGGATTCCTCAAGCAAGCTAATCTTACTAAAGAGAGTGAAGGTGAGCTAGAAGGGAGTTATGAAGAAGGATCTCTCATGATGTCAATGTACTCTTCTTCTAGTTTTGAAGATGGAAAAGTATGGTGGATAGATAGTGGATCTAGTTCTCATATGACTAGTTCAAATAAATCTTTCACTCATCTTGTACCTTACAATGGATCTAGAATATTTATCTTCATTCCTATTGCTGGTAAATACAAAATAGAAGAAATTGGTAGTGTACCAATTGGTGTTGGATCCACTATAACTCTTACTGATGTGTTGGATCCACTATAACACTTTTTGTGTCTATTCTCACTATAAATCTCATTAGTGTTGGATGATGATTTCCAAATTGTTTTTGGAAAAGATGCTTGCTTGATTAAGAGGGATGGTGAAGTGGTAGCAAGAGGGACTAGATGTGAGAATCTTTTCAAGCTGGAAACTAATCCTTGTGGAAGTGTGGTCAAGAGGAGCTTGGATCATCTCAAGGAAAGGAAGGCGAGTGGTTTACCTCAATGTATGTTCCATGATGGTAAGGCTCATGAAGATGGTGCCTTGGCAAAAGCACTTCGAGAGTTATTGCGAAGGTGTTCTACTTCTCATCAATTTTTTCATCTTGTTCATGTGGATGATCTTGTTTCATCAAGTAGAAACAAAAATGGTGCTTTTTTATGTGACTTCTTCATTGAGGACTTCAATTGGATGCCATCTCTTATTGAATGGTGCTTGATAGGAAGATTGCAATAGTTTATACCTTGGGGATCTTTAGATCCATATGCTTTGTCAATATTCCTTTGCATGTAAGGATTAAGAAAAATCTTGTCTCTATCAAGAGGATGATGGTGAGATCCTCATATCTTCCAACAATCCAAGTGCATGATGCAGAAAGACAAAGGCTTGAGAAAGAGTCATCCAAACTAATGGTGCCAAGGAGGTTTTCAAGAGGCAAGGGCGAGTCTTTGTGGCTCACATTTCATGTCAAAGAGGGGCAATTTTCAGGTGGTATCTACTCCAACACATCCACTTTTACTTCTCTTTTATCATTTGATGGACCATCTTGCTTTTATGAGATTTCTACATCTCAAGGTTCAAGTAAGACAATGCTAGTTTTGTATCATGCCTCTTGTAAGGACTTTTTTCAAGTCATTAATGGATTAGAATAGGTTCTAAGCCAATTAGAAAGCAAGTGGTTGTATCATCAAATGTATGTTCTTGGATCTTGTAAGAGCAAGAATGAGATTGTCATTCATAGTGTGAAAAATCATGTTTTTTCATTTTGTGAGGCAATTTGTAAACTTCTCATGAGACACATCCTTGAGCAAGTATGTAGCCTCAATAAGATCAATATAGTTTTTTATTTCAAGATTAGGTCTATCATGAAAAAAGTTAATAATTTATGGACTAGTCAAGGTAGTATGCAAAATCTTGGCAATCAACTTTTTGTGTATCTTGTGATATTAATCTTCATGGTCATTATGAGGCATGGAGGCCTTGGATTTCCATCATTATGGTGCAGCTATTTTTAGGGAAGATGAGCTCTCAAGTCAAAGGTCTTCTTTAAGCATGGAAGGAATTGAAGGAAAAGGTGCAAATATGGTGGAACGATCATCAAGGAAGGTGGTATTGAATTTCCAAAAAAGAAATCCTATCATGGCAATGGTGAATTGGCTACAACCAAGTGTCCTTTGACTAGTTCTCACACCAAGGGATCTACTCAACAAGCTCTATGATAATCTAGAATAGATATCTTTTAAGGAGTGTGAAAATTTGTAAACGTTATTTATGTTGAGTTAGGGATACTTAAACAAATTTAGACCTCATAACACATGTTAGTAGGAGATAGGGCCAAATTTGGAGTGTGATGTAACTCGAGCTAGCTTAGGCTTTCTACATTTGTCATGATGAGAGTGGATGAGTGACACTTTCCTATATGTTGGCATGAGATCAAGAGACCAATCAAAAGAGAAAACACGAAATTGGTACAATCAAGTTTGAAGGCCCATATGTCACCTAACCAATCAAATTAGGAGGAAAAGAAGGGGTCCAATCATGTTTCACTCTTCTCTACCTCGAGTTGCTACTTATATGAGTGATAGATTAAATCTATTGTAAGTTTTTTGAGATTAGATATGATTCTACACTTAGAACTTTCCTTGGTTTCTCTCTCTACCCGAGAGCTTGTAGTTGGTTTCTCTCTCTACCCGAGTGCAAAGCCTTTTATACTTAGTTTTTTTCATCGCAAGTCTCCCACACATGTGAATGTACTTTGGTGAATGATATTTGCATATTTCATTGTGCTCTTGCCTTAGATTTGTGAGATAGATCTTGGAATTCAATCTATAGCCTGATCTTTGTGCAATCACCCACATCTTAGGAGATCAATCACAATTTTGAGACTTTCCAAACATGTGACAATGTAACATATGAATATAATATACACAAAGTGTAGTGAGATGCACAATGGTGTGATGTTGTGGAATTGATAGAATTTATGATAGAATCTGCACGATGTGTCATACAATGGATAGAATCTATGTGTGGTGACATCATGGGATGAATATAATCTATGGCAAGATTTGTATGAGGTGTTGTGGAATTGATAGATTCTATATTTGTTGACAGGGTGAGATGAATAGAATCCATCCAAGCATGATCTATTTGAAGTGTTGTGGAGTGAGTGGAATCCATATGAGAAATGCAAATTAGCATAACCTTCACATCATAAGAGGTGTAGTGACTAGTAACATCATAAATATGATCATCAATTATATCTTCATCTAATGCCAAAGATGATCCAAAATTAATATTTCTTACCTTGTTAATAAGGTTATCAATTGTGTAAGAAGCTGACATCAATGTAATATTTTATTAGAGAGAAAAATTACACACATTAGTCTTTTTTTTTCTAAATTGTGTATGAAAATCTAATTATAGAATGATAATATTGTATAGATGATAGGAGGAAAATGTGCTAAGAAGAGGCTAAATATGTCCTCCAATAAGTAGTGAGGTGGTTAGGAACATTGTTGGCCGCGCATTCATTTTTTTTGGGTTTTAAACCCGGTTATCAACCACATTCTAAAGACCACCAATTTGGTGGGTATGCTATTTTTTAGAAACCGGCGAACCAATGGGTATGCTCTTTTGTAGGAACAGATTGTTGGGTCCCTTTAAGCCCTACTTGAGGTCAGGAACCGGACCATTCTATGGAGGGAGGGTATAGCCCCATATTGATTGACCCTACGAAAGATCTAGAAAAATTAGAATCTTCTCTAAGGGAGTAACTAATAACCGATCAACGAGGACAATAACTAATGGGCCAACAATTTCATTAAGGAACAATAATTTTTTTCAAGATTTTGAGTTTGGAGGAATGTTCAAATAATGTGCACTTGAGAATTTTTTTTACAAAAATTCCATATGCATTTTTGACAAATATTTGGCCTATAAGTGACACAATGTTAACATAGTGTGCAAAGAGAATTTTTTGAGCTATTTCCATATAAGGTTTTCTTTTTTAGTCATTTGAGAGTGAAGCAAGGCATAGTTAAGCACACAATACACGTTGGCCAAATTGTTATAAACTTGGTTGGCCAAATTGTTATAAACTTGTTTTCTGTATATAGCACCCTATGGTTCTTGATGAAGTAACAACCGACAAATTGAGAATCGCCATATTTCTATTTTCTAAAATATTATTGAGAACCGCAACATGTAAGAATTGAATGTAATGTAATACCGTAACTGGCGGCAGTTCTTGGTTTCAAAAAACAAGGAAATACCCTTAACAAAAGGTATAATAAATATGTGAGAACCACCTAATACTAGTTGGACTTCTTTTCCTCTCCATGAGGTTGAAATATGTCCTCCAATAAGTGATGAGGTGGTTAGGACTTCCTTTCGTGTCCATGACGATAGGGGTTCATCAATTCCAATCTCCCACACAAATCATTACATACGAGAAAAAATTGAGAGCCTAAATTCTATGGGGTTAAGTTGTGTTGGTGTAAGGCTAATATACTAAATTTATACACCTTCTCCACAGGTCAAAGGGCAAATTCAATCACAACGAAGGGTTGCACTAGAGAGCAAACCCATCAAATAAAGTCGTTACTTCCTAAGAAAAAAATAAGGAGTTCAGCTTGCTCATAACCTTCACAAAATAAGATGGTGAGCAAAATGCAACACTAAAGATAGAAAGAATTTCACGAATCAATTGGCCACTTGTACAATTACCTAAATTAAAAAATGCACGTCCACCAATACAACAAAGTATGTAACTCATATAACACAAATGAAAGAAAACTGAGATACAATTAAAAAATGCATTTCTAGAGTAGAGGCATGACCAACATTAAACGAGAGGTAGCATGTGTGGCTATCTTAAATCTAAATATCTCAAAGAAAAAGTCAGAAGACCAGGTAGTTCCATTTGGTTATGGTCAAGCACCGATAGTTGCAGCTCTGGATACCTTCCGGAAATTGTGAAAAGTATAAAAGATTCGGACAAGCAAAACAGATTGCAAAAGAAAAGGTTTGCAACAAGAAAACAAAACAGGTGAGAGATGAATGATGCATGCACTGCGATAGCAATACTTGCTTGAATACACAGCTGTACCGAAATAAGACTTGATGAAAGTAAAACTTTTAAAAGGAAAATACGTTCACAGCATCAAAATGCAACACTCTGGTACTTAAGCTGCAGCACAATGTTTAATTTCAAACAAAATCAGTATCAAAATAAAGAGAGCTTTCTAAAAATGATAAATTCAATGGAGCCAGCATGCAGTCAAGCCAAGATGGCTTTTATACTGTAACAACACAAAAAAAACTGCCAAATTGTCTTGAAGTGATATATACAAACATTGTGAACTTTTCATGTCGGTACAAACAATAAATTTATAGAAATGCAAACTTGCATAGAAGAGAAAAACATGCAGATATTTACATGATAGGATGATAATTGATGAACTCTCAGAGAATATGACAAACGGTAAAATAGGAGTCCCAAACTAAAGACACTAAAGCAACAAGAAACTCGTCCTCAAACCTCTTTTGTTCCCAACAAAACAATCATCCAAAAATATTGTTTGCATGCGAGCTTGAAAAACATCACAAAAAATGCCTAATAGTCAGTTACTTTCAATTGTCATGTGGAAAACCACGCAATCTAGGAGGAAGATCATGTAAGGCTCACATACCTCTTATGCTTATTTCTCAAAAAAGTTTCTGAGACAATGTATGTAGAAAAAGATGATGATGTGAAGATACGATGCATTGGATCCAACCCAATGCCAGTTTAACAAGTATACGATGCATGGCATCCAACCCAATCCACTAAAGCTGGTTTCAGTAACACCGGGGTAAGTACTAGTAGAATTCAAAAATTGCAGACATATTTTTCAAAGTCTTTTGCCACATAGGAGCACCCTTGCTAGGACAGAAGTAGCAGTGGCCTGATTCATGATCTAAGGAAGATAGTATGTATGCTCCAATTGGGAATGGACCCTTGGGCCCCCACATCACTGGAATTTGTGGACATACCGAGTTGAAGTTCCCGCCGGCCAAGTGGGTTAGCCAAGTTAGCAGGATGGAGGTTAATGCCAGCCTGAGCTGCTCATCAAAGATGCTACTAGCTGCAGGCCTAAAGTTTCATCCTTGCACCCGTTTAAGTGAGAAGGTGAATGCAGTTTTTTGTACCTATGATTTTGGGCTGCACTATGGCCTCTGACACCAGCTCAGGCTGGAATTTAGCTCCATCCAAGGTACCAAATATCAACGGAGCCTAGGAGTTAGCCTGAGTGTGTAAAAAGTGGGTAGGGGAATTCATATGGACCGGTGAAAATGAACCCCCTCCCACTACTTCTTCCCCTGTATGCAAAACTATGGTAAAGGTGTCAAGAGAATAATGTTAAAAGAACTTTACAAAATCTGACGACAAAAGAGAAAACTCCAAATTACACAAAACTGGAAACAATCAACCACACAAGCCATAACTAAGGAAAATCCTTAGGAATGGGTACAGTACTGTTCCTTTGAAAGTTCCTTTTAGGATCCATTCTCGAGGAACAGGGGTTTTTTTTTTTTTAAGGGGGTTGGGGGGGGTTTAGAAACAGGGATTTTAGGGAGAGGTTATTAAAAAAAAAAGTTCAGTAATTTAGGGTTCCTTTGAAACCTCAAAAACATATCTCATGTCATAAGTTTTGCTTGCCTTTCTATGTGATGCATATCACATAATTCAGCAAAACTAACTATATGGAGAATATTTATGATCAAATTGTTCAAATTCTGAAACTCCCTGGAAGCCTTTAGTTCCTAGAAAATGCCTTAGTGGAAAGCAGATTTTGTATGTGTATTGAGCAATGTAAGTTAGGAAGAGGCTTGTACCAGCGAGATGATGAGACAGAGTCCTTAATAAACATATTGTAATTTGTGGGAGAGGAGATACCTCGGTTGAAACCATAGTTGCACAGAAACGCGTTTCTGGGCAAACACGTTTCTGAAATGTAGAAACGTGGTTAACAAAAAAAAAAAATTGGAAAATAGCTTATGGCTGAAATTTTTTTAGGGGAGCAATGGTCAAACCAGCATTTTGCCTCTCAGAAGTGCAGTAGATAGGGCACAAACAGATCTTATTTTCAGTAGCTATTTGCTCTAGTTCTCAGTAAATGTTAATGCTACAGTTTGGGCTATCAACTCTATGGATGATGATCACTTTTGCAATCATTTCACTGGAGATGTGAGTGCAATGTGCATACAGTTGGGGGCACAAATATTGGGCCCTTATCGGCATGCATTTGGACCCCCATTTTTATCTACAGGGAGGTGCAGGGGGGACAGCGCCCCCCCTACTACTGTCGCCGGGGGGGTCTGGTGACAGTAGCAGGGGGTCCAAGGACTGGCGACAGCCACCTAGGCCCCCCCTGGCGGGGGGATCGGGGGGCAGCGCCCCCCGAAACAAAAAGCAAGGTACAATTACTCTACAAATCTCTGTCTCTGTCACACTGGAACCATCTATGATCGTAAGGAACAGACTAGAGGTCAGTTTTGAATTTTTTATCCTTGACAGAACCCAACATGGATTAATGCACCTGAACTGGACCATCATGGACCCGAACCATTCGGCAAACTATACAGATGTAATGCTCTTAATTAGAGCTTTCATCTGATACCCATATCAAAAATATCAACAAAAAAAAACCGTTTCCGAGAAACGCTACCAGAATCCAGAAACGCGTTTCTCCATGTTTCTGAACGCGTTTCCAGAAACGCAGTGGAACTATGGTTGAAACCTTTTGGTGCTAGACTTAGCTCTTCATAATGTTTGTACTAGTGCTAGTTAGCTTTACAGAGGTTACCTCTGCCCCCATAAAAAGGGTGAAAGGAGATGATAGATCCAAAGATTGTCTCCAAAGTTCAAACATACTAAAGAATATAGCTAGAAAATGTGGAAGCAATTTCTCACCTACCTTGCCTGCATTCACTAGAGAATTTTCACTGAGTACATGAGAATTTTACAAATGGAAAATACCTTCCAGTTTAGATAACAAACAAAATGGAGCAATTCCAACGATAGAACTTTACAGTCTTGGACCACTGAAAACACAACAAACCTCCATCATCAGCAACAGGCTTGGTGGCATTGACCACATGTCGCCACATGTTGTGGTACATTATCCCTTCGAGTTTGCTTCTCTCTAGAAACTAGGAATCAAATGCTTGGTTATTGTGGTCAGCCTTACGCAAGGAATCTTACTGTAAGTCCAAAAGCTGTGATGCCTGATTTTGACACTCCACAAGGGACCGCCCATCTGCAAGAAACATATTTGCTGCCGGTCGGTGCAGCTTGCTACCAGCATGAGCCTCAAACCTAGATAATGTAAAAAGTTGGTCACAGCAGGTGCATAACACACCTTTTGAGGTTAGCTTTCCCTCTTTCATTACCTTTTTATCCTTTTTTCTGAGATACTGAACTTCTGCATTTTCTTTAACAACATCTGCTTCAATCAGCCAAAACAAGATAGAGTTGTTGCGACCTGAGCCAGTTGCTGGAAGGTTGGTGTCATTTTTTTTAACTAGGCAGGTAAGAGCCTGTGTTGAACCACCAGCATCAACCAGAACGCTTTTTATGTTTGCTGGAGATTTGGCATCCAAAGATACAGCATGCTTTTCTTCCATCTCAACACAAGAAGCCTTTTTCGAATCCCTACTTGTTGCCCAAATTTCTGTGTCTAAGTCATTGCTATCTTCCTCTGATCTCATGGTCCGACTTCCTGATAGATGCTCATCGTTATCTTCATCTGAAGGTATATTTGCAGTTGCGGAAAGACTGTCATAAATGTATTCATCAGATGATCCTAGAATCCTGCTGTGCCCTCTTTTGGCAAATCTGTTGCAGATGCTCTCCTGTATTTGAAGAAGCCTTTCTTTCTCAGTGATGGGAACGTCCGCTCTATTCAAACTATCTCCATTTTTAGAACAATATTTGCCTTCGGCATTTCTAGTTGGCATAAGAGGTTCCTCAACCTGAAACCCAACGTCAACATCACCAAATTCAATTTTCTTCTGAAAATTTGAGAGATTTTCAACTTTAAAGGCTGCACAAATCTGCATTTGGTCCTGCTCTGCGACAAAGGGTTTCTTTTCTGACCCTGCATTGGATTCCATTATCTCTGCATCCGATCCGCTATCGCCTTCATCTGATTTGATACGCACCATACCTGAAAAGTCATCGATACTTTCTTCATCTGACATCCTAACCAAACTGCCTGAAAGATGGTCATATATATATTCGTCACAGAAATCCAGGATTCGCTTGCGTTGCCTAGAAGGTCCCACGTTTTCTCCTGCGAAAAATTTGCTGTTGGTCATGGGCCGGTTTGAAAACTGGGATAGAATGGGTGTTTTAATACCTACATCACGCTGACAATCTTCCACTGCTTGACAACAGGTCGTTGGAATCTGTTCACCAACGTTCCCAGATGCACATTGAAACGCCTTTTCTTCATGATCCCGAATGCTTTTTTGAGATCTTTCTTTTGGAGCAGCTTCCACTCCTGGTTTTAACCTAACCCGATTGAATTCCTGCTCATTGTTTGAAAACACCTTCTCGAAATACATATTGGTTGCCCATACCTCTGCCTCCGATTCACTATTACTGTCCTCTTGCCCTTGCAGACTTGCAAATCCTAGAACGTCTTCGCTCATTTCTTCGTCAGACAGCACGTCAGGTGTTCCGGAAAGATGATCATATATGTATTCATCACAAAAGCCTGAGGCTTTGCTTTGCCCCTTCTTTGCACTCTGTATACACATTTTCAATTGTGCTGCTGCGAGCCTTCTGCTGCTACTCGATAAAGGAGGCATTGAATTATTGGATGGAATCGGCGTACAGCCTCTCTCCTTCTCATGATTAGTGTCCACTTTGAGGTCAACAGAGCACTTCTTCCAGCCACACGCCTCGCCATTCACATCACCCGACGCATCAGCACTATGCAACTCTACTCCAAGGTCAAGGCTTTTACTTACCTCATTCATTTGCTTCAACCCGTTTCCGGATACTCGTCCTCCTCGACAGCCAAATTTTCTTATCGAAACCATCGTATATATTGCTTATTATGACTAGAAAAACATCAACAGAAAAAAGGAACTCTTCCACTGCGAAAACTGTGCTGCCGCTCAACGCTCTCCTCAACACACAGAGCTCTGTTCAATTTCCATTTACAGCTTCAACGCGCTCATTCACTTCACTATGCAGCAACAACACCAAACAACAAGAGGTATAGCCGTTCGCATTCCATATCTCATGGCATAATTCCAGCCCAAGCCATTGTGTCATATACTGGTCGTAGTCAATTTGCCCTAATCCACCAATTGCTTCATATCAAATACATACATACATACATACATACATGTTCCATTCAAAAGCTTCAAAGATTCATCAATGGATATGAGATATAGGAAAGACAATCAATCGTAAGCTGAATTTTTAAAGCGATGTCATTACGCTACTAATTTAGTCTATCTAAGAAAGCGAAGTGCGCTAATCGATAGTTCGCAACATACACATATAGGCTCCTCGTTCATCACTAGGGTAATGAGGCATGATGATCCATTCATCCAATCTTCATCTAAATGAAAATGATTGATGCGATGATAGCCCCTTCCTTCCTTGTAGGCTTCTTTCCCTCCCTTCTAATTTCTCATGTTCGTTGCTAGAATGAATGAATGATCGTCTCTTCCACTTCCAGGCCTTTGAAAGAAAGAGCAAGTAGTAGGCAGGAGCGAGGGAGGGAGGGGTGGTCGCTGACAGCTAAAGCTAACGCTAACGAAGTTCGTTGTTGAAAGTTGAAAGCATGGCAGAGAGCAGAAATAATATAATAATATTATTATTATAATTAAGGAGGTGGAGGACACGATGGAAATGCGCGGGGAATGATCGGCATGGTCACGATGGAATTTTGAATATATATATATATATATATGTGGAGAAAGAGAAATGCTTGCACTTAAATGTACTAGTAGGGTGTGGCCTATAGGAAAAGGTCTTTAAGACACTGCCTTATTTGATGCTTGTTTATTGTGATTTTTGTAGATTTGTGATAACATTTTTGATGAATTCAAAGTTCATGAAAATTTATTAGACAATGAAAATTAGATCAGTAATGGTGTTGGATTTTCTACCAACAAAACTATGCAATGTTTCGTGCATTCCAGGGCTTTTCACCTATTGCAAAGAGTAATTGTTGTCTTGCTAATATTGATCAAGAATTGAGTAATGTTACTGATTTTCCATGTTTGCATGATTCCAAATTTGCCAAATAATTTGTTTAGACAACCAAAATTACGTCATGTGATGATGTTGGACTTTCCACCAATAAAACTATGCAATATTTTGTACGTTACAATTTTTCATTTGATGTAAAGAAAGAGCATGAGAAGAGTTAGTCATTCTGCTAATATCACATCCAAATTAGAATTTTCAAACCTAATCAAACAAAATTTATTACATTACACCGATACAATAGTCAAATGCCAAAAAATAAAAACACGCTATTTCTATACTAATTGTTAGATTAATATGTCCAACTTATTTCCAATTATTTTTAGTTGTTACATTGTTCTATTGTAGATAGCAACTTTTTAAAGTTTATGTACATGCATGCTACATTGATGAGGGTCATGTTGACACTATATGTATTGTTTTCTCTTTCAGTTGTAACATACAATTTTTGGAGTTCTATGGTGTGGGCTTAGTTTCCTTCTAGTTCTCCATATTTTGTGGTTGATAGGTAGTTGGAATTGTTAAAATTGGCAAAAGTTAACTTGATCAAATCTTGTAAATACCATAATGACTAGTACACATCATGATTACACATGTGTGGAACTTGTTCCCATGTGTGAATTTAATCCATATATCATTTAGATCAATCATATAGGATGTACATATGATTTGATTTGAAATCTAGTGGCTAAAATGGCCAAAATCTAATTTTCTAGTTATATGCCACTTGGCATCATTTTATTGGTAGAAAAAACTATTTCACATGGGTAGGAGTGATCTCACACGTGTGTAGGACTGCCCACACGTGTGAAAACATTAGTAGTAGGTGACATCCAACTTGTAGTAGATATTTGTGCAAGTCCCTATAAATTAGGAAAATTGTCTAAAATCAAGGGAGGTGGCTATAAGTTAGGAAACTTGGTCCATGTGCCATATTGATGATTATTGGTGGACCCTTTAATGAGTAGGCACTCTCACACGAGCCAAATCAGCTGAGTAAGCATCGGCTCTTCTGTATACATAGTGGCTCATTTGGTCATAATCAACAAGAAAGCTAAATCTTGGTTTTGGTGCATTTTTTGAGTAATCTCTTCATTTGTCTTGTGATTTTATGCTTCTAATGGTTTCTAAGCTTAGTGTACTTCATTCTCTACTGGTAGTCCGTATCTGACTGGTTTTCACACGTGTGAAACCAGCAAGTACAGGTTTTGATCATATTTGATTGTTCTTGTTAGATTTGTTGATGTAGATTTGATCTAATGCTATCTAATCTTGTGTAGATTGGTAGATCAATCTAACACCCAATCACACTTGTGGATATGATTTAAATCCATTCTTGGTCCTTTTTTTGATGTACTTTCACAGGAATCATAGTGTAGTACAAGTGCCTTTAAGGAATTGATCTAAACTATACCCAAATTGGCAAGTTTTTGGAAACAAGCTAATATTGAGATAGCGAGTTTGAATGGATAGCTAGAACCATTATATTTGTACCAAATCTTGCTGTAGGCTACAGGTGTACTTTCCACACATGGGGGGGGGTGGTACAAAACCTGTTTTGGACAGCAAAATTCAGTTCGGTGCATTTTGAGCTTCATACACCCAATTTGAGTCAATCTAGTGCATTTTTCAAGCTTTCACTTGCATTGTTTCTATTCCATTTATTTGTTTAGATCAATCATATAGTTGATTTGAAGTTTGATTACAGTACATTAAAGCTGATTCTATGATGTTTTGAGTGTGCATTAAAGTTGAGAGAGAAAGATTGCCAAAAACTATAGATTAAAGAGTGATTTTGCAAGTGTGAGACTAAAATCTATAAATCCATCATCCTAGATTTGTTCAAGAGTGATAGGGTAGAGTCTACAAGCTTTTAATTGCTAGAAGACACTATAGATTCAGATCTCCAAGTGAAACCATAAAGAGTTTCAAGTGTTTTTTCACTAAAAATGGCATAAATGAGTGATTTGCTAGGAGAGTGATTGAAATCCATTATACCTTCATTCTAGATTTTTTCAAGAATTAAAGGGCCGAGTCTAGAAGCATATAAATGCTAGAAGACACTCTTGGATCAGTCCTCCAAGTGAAATCTTAGTGAATCTCTAAAGCACAAACACTCACAAAGGTAAAATCTACCAATACAAGGTTATACGAATTGTTGGCAAGTTCTACGAGAAAAATTTGAGATCCAAGTCACATTGTTCACCCCTACTCAAGTGTGTGAGTGTGTTTTTGGCTTGAATTTAAAGTCATAAAGGTGATTGAGGCATATGTGTTGTGGTTGATCCAAAATTTTCAAGAGATCCTTCATTTGTAGAGGGCAAGAACTAGTAGCTCATTTCTTGACTTTGGTGAAAAATTTGTCTTCTTCATTGTGATCATATCTTGCTAAGTCTCTTTGTAAGCACATATTTCAGTGAGAGAGAAGTATCACATTTCTGAAAATTTGAATTTCATTCCAACTCTAAAGAGGTAGAGTCATTGGTACTTGGTGGAGTCCAATAGGAGTGAATGAATTCAATTTTTTTGAGCAAAATCTGACATTGTATGTATGAGACTCAAATAAGTTCTAATTCAATTTTCTTTGTGAGAGAGTGAGGTTCAAGTTGTGATCCCATTGGGAGTCTAGAACAAGGTTACAAGAAGGCTTTGAATCTTCCTTTGTCCACTTTTATGCTTCATAGTTTCCAAATGATTCAAAAATTCAGAAAATTGATAGCTTTTTCGTTGATCTTCCTGGTTCTCTGAATTATCCCAGAATTCGACTAAAGTAGCTCGTAACTTGTACCGCACCGAGGCTCTGATACCATGATAAAGATCGATTTTCGTAGTTTACACTGATTCTTGTGAAAGTACAACAAAAAAAAGGACCAAGAATGGATCCAAATTAGATCCACAAGGGTGATTGGGTGTTAGATTAGATTGATCTACCAATCTACACAAGATTAGATAGCATTAGATTAAATCTACATCAACAAATCTAACAAGAACAATCAAATATGATCAAAACATGTACTTGCTAGTTTCACACGTGCGAAAATCTGTCAGAGTACGGACTACCAGCAGAGAATGAAGTACACTAAGCTTAGAAACCACTAGAAGCATAGAATCATAAGACAAATGGAGAGATTACTCAAAAAATGCACCAAAACCAAGATTTAGCTTTCTTGTTGATTATGGCCAAATGAGCCACTATATATACACAAGAGCTGATGCTTACTCAGCTGATTTGGCACGTGTGAGAGTGCCTACTAAGGGTCCACTAATAATCATCAATATGGCACATGGACCAAGTTTCCTAGCTTATAGCCACCTCCCTTGATTTTAGGCAATTTTCCTAATTTATAGGGACTTGCACAAATATCTACTACAAGCTGGATGTCACCTACTACTGATGTTTTCGCACGTGTGGGCAGTCCTACACACGTGTGAGATCACTCCTACCCATGTGAAATAGCTTTTCCTATCAATAAAATGATGCCAAGTGGCATATAGCTAGAAAACTAGATTTTGGCCATTTTAGCCACTAGCCCACATGATTGAGATCCCAGGTGGCAATGGTAAGACTTTGGAAATTAGCTTGACTGATTGTGAGTGTGAATGTTCTTTCAGTACTACTTATTTCTTGCCAAGAACTCTTTCGTTTAACTAGCACAATTAAAGATCCAGAAGTGAGTATTCTATTGGACAATGGTTCAACTCATACTTTTGTTAATTTTCGTCTTGTGTAGAAACTCAACTTAGAACTGAAGGCAACAATCATAGATATAAAGTTTATCTAGCTTCAGGAGCAGAGTTGGAGACTTGGAATGTAGAAGTCTAAGAATTAAGTCGAAAGATGTCCAAAAGACGAGATTTCATTCTAGATTTGGTCATTATGAATTCTTACTATTGCCATTTGGATTAATGAATGCTCCAACAACGTTCCGAACAATTTATTTCGTCCATATTTGGGAAAGTTTGTGGTTGTATTCTCGTTTACAGTAGATCCTTGGTAGAACACGTAGAACACTTAAAAATCGTCTTTATGAAAGTCCGTCGGGAGTTACTCTACGCTAAAGAGTCCAAGTGTGAATTCTTTAAGCAATAGTTACTTTATCTTGGTCATAAGATCATTGTAAATGGGATCAAGATTGATGAGGATAAAATCAAGATTGTGATTGAGTGGCCAATTCCGAGAACTGTGAGGCAAGTAAAGTCATTTTTTAGGTTTAACACTTTTCTTCAAGAGATTTATTGAGGATTATGCTAAGTTAGCAGCACCTCTTAATAATCTGACAAAAGGATTTGTTAATAAAAAGAAAAAGAGGAATCAACCTAGTCCGCTTGTTGTTTGGAACGAGGAATCGAATCAATGTTTTGAGAAACTTAAAACAATGATTGTTTCAGCTCCCTTGTTACAAATTGCAGATCCAGATTTACCTTACGTCGTGAGAACGGACGCAAGTGATGTTGCAGTTGGAGCGGTTCTATTACAAATGGATAGGCCACTAGCGTTGAGAGCAAAAAATTCACTAGTCCTCAGTTGCGTTATACTACGCTGGAAAAGGAATTGTTTGTTGTAATCCATACACTTAAAACCTGGAGACACTACTTGTATGGTAGTAAGTTTGTAGTGTATACGGACGGATCACCAACCTCTTAAGTATTTTTGTAACCAACATGATCTTGGGGGGAGAAAAGCTCGATGGGCTAAATTGATGCAGGAATTCGATCATGAAATCCATTACATAAGAGACAGCTCTAATCAAGTTGTGGATGCTCTTAGTCGGATCGGTGAACTGAACGAATTGTCATTCACCCAGATTTCTACGAATCTATATCTTTCGTTGAGAGGAAAATATGAATCAAACTCTCATTTTTGTCACATTTGGAACATTGTTCAGATCGAAAGAAATGTGGACAATGTTGAGTTAGAAACACAGGGGACTCAACTAACTAAGAAAAATAAGAATATTGTGAAACAGTTCACCATTCAAGATGGATTACTATTTCGGAATGGAAAAGTTTGCGTACCTGGTGATGATGAGCTCAAATGTAAGATTTCGTTTGAATGTCATGGTATACCCTGTGTAGGACATCCCGATATACACAGGACTCTGGACTTGGTTAAAAGAGAATTTTATTGGCCAAAGCACGAGCCATATGTCGAGTCATATATTGCTAAATACAAGCCATGTTAACTAGCAAAGGCTGAACGCCATAAGGCTGGTGGTTTGTTGCATCCGTTAGATATCCCTGATAAGAAAGGGGAAAGCATATCTATGGATTTTGTAGTTGGACTTCCAAAGAGCCAACGACAAAATGATTCTATTTGGGGTGTAGTGGATAGATTAACTAAGTTAGCTGCATTCATACCAGTCAAATCAACTATAAAGGCTTCTGAATTAGCCCAGATCTTTGTTGAAAGATTATTTCGGTTGTACGGTCTGCCAAGTGACATTGTTAGTGATAGAGATCCTAAGTTCACTAGTCACTTTTGGTCAGCAGTATTCCATAAACTTGAAACTTCTTTGAGTTTAAGTTCTTCTGATCATCCTGAATCA
The DNA here is from genome assembly GCA_029204225.1 of Diphasiastrum complanatum. NCBI lineage: Eukaryota > Viridiplantae > Streptophyta > Lycopodiopsida > Lycopodiales > Lycopodiaceae > Diphasiastrum > Diphasiastrum complanatum. Next base: position 38,917,054 of record CM055112.1, on the reverse strand, counting down.
TGTCGTAAAACCGTGGGGGCGTGAGCGGCAGCGGAAGCTTGAGAATTGAGCGTGGCGTGTAGGAATGAAAACGCAACAGTTAGCAACATAAATATTCAAGTAGAAGAATTCATATAGAATGCTCAAATGAACGACGCAGTAGTGAGACAAAAATTGCACTCTGATTAATATCAACAGTGAGTACAGTAGCTTAAAATAATAGCTTCAGCTTGCTAAGCGTGATAATGCTTGCTACAGAAAACTCTGATTGAAAGAGAAATTCAATTAATATTTACATAACTTGATTCAGCTAGTATATATATTTACAATTGTCGAGAGAAAAATATCTTATGCCTTAACTGCCATTTACTCCAGTTTTGCATATGTACAAAGTTGGTAACCGCCCTTAGGATATTTGTTTCTCCAGCTGTTTTAGGGTTGATGATAAGTTGGCGACGTCGGCCTGCCAATGTAGCAAAAATGCGAAAAACCCGAAGGTGCCCTTAGACTGAAGGTATGCAAATCTTGAAGGTGCCCTTAGGCTTAAGGTATGTAAATCACGAAGTCGCCCTTAGACTGAAGGTAGCGAAGAAGACGAAAAAAGGCGAAAAAGGTGAAGGTGCCTTAGACTGAAGGCAGCGAAGAAGGCGAAGGTGCCTTAGACTAAAGGCAAAAAAAAAAAAAAGGTGCCTTAGACTAAAAAGGCAGCGAAAAAACCGAGAAAGATGAAGGTGCTTTTAAAATGGTTTCTAAGGCATTCTGGCCACTTTGTCCAGAAATGGTTTCTAAGTCATTCTGGCCAGTGTGTCGCATTTTTTGCGAAGTCACGAAAAAGACGAAGAAGGCGAAAAAAGCAAAGGTGCCTTAAGAATGGTTTCTAAGGCATTCTGGCCACTTGGCCACTGTGTCATATTTTTCAGAAGGTGCCTAAAAATGGTTAAGGCAAAAAAATCTTTAAGGAAAAATGTGAAGGTCCAAAACATGTAGTCGGCCTTCGGTTTTCAGGATGCTCATTACTTGAACGATTTGTTTAAGGCTGAGCATAAAAAATCTAACACTCCCTCTTAATGTGGATCCTGAAAAACTTTGATCTTCAGATTTAACATATCGTTATTAGATATGTTGCTCCTTTGATAGAGCCTTTGTGAAGTAATCTGCTGCCATATAGTTTGTTCTACTTCCTTGTTGTGCACTTTCTCTCTAAGGTAATGATACCTGATTTCTATATGTTTGCTTCGAGAGTGAAATCTCAGATTGAGAGATAGCACTATTGTGCTTTGATTGTCACAATAGATTGTTGTAGGAAGTGGTTGTGCAAGGTTCAGGTCTGCAAGCAGTTGCCTTAGCCAGATCGTCTCTTTGGTTGCATTGGTGGCGAATTCCACTGATGATAATACAATTGAGGTCTACTTCCGACTGTTCCATGAGATAGGGCCTTGGTTATATAAAAATATAAATCTAGAAGTTGATTTTATGGTGTCGACATCTCCTGCCCAATCCGCATCTGTGTAGGCTTCAAGGATGTTGGTAGTGTGGCTGCCTCCATAGCAGATGCTGAGAGTTTTTGTTGCTTGGATGTACTTCATGATCTTTGTTAGTGTCTTCCAATGAGTTAAGCCTAGATTTGACAGGAACTGGCTGAGTGCACTAATCGAATATGCAAGGTCTGGTCGTGTGCAGATCATTGCGTACATCAGTGAGCCGACGATGGATTGAAACGAGTAGCGCTTCATCTCCTCCTTTTCTGCCTCAGTTTGAGGAGACTGTTCATTTAATAACTTTAGTCCAGGGTCGAGTGGAAAGTGACTTGGTTTGCAGTTGGCCATTCCATACTTTTCTAACACGTTGTTGAGATATCATTGCTGACTGATAAAGATCAATCTGCTGGGTCGATTTCGTTGGATTTGGATTCCGAGACAATAGTGGGCTGGACCCATGTCAATCATCTTGTATTCCTGGGCCAGCATGCATTTTGTATCCTTCATCAAATTCAGATTATTACTGAATAAGAGTGCATCATCTACGTAGAGAGTGATGATGATGAAGTAATCTGATACAGACTTGAAATAGACATTCGAGTCTACTAAGTTTAGAATGAAACCGTTCTCTATCAGAAATGCGTTGATCTTCTGGAACCAGGCTTTGGGTGACTGTTTCAACCCGTAGAGCGCCTTGTGAATTTTGCATACAAGGTGATGTTGCTTGTCGTTGAGTTCGTATCCCTCTGGTTGCATCATATAAATCTCCTCTTCGATGGTTCCATTGAGGAAAGCCGTCTGAACATCCATCTGGTGGACTTCTAGATATGTCGCGGCTGCAAAGGAGAGGAGTAGGCATATCGACGCATGTTTGATGACTGGACTGAAGTTTTCTAAATAATCCAGGTCTGGAATCTGAGAAAAGCCTTTGGCGACTAGCCTGGCCTTGTAACGATTTAGCCTTCCTTCAACGTTGTACTTTACCTTGGATATCCATTTGTATGGAATCGATTTTCGGTCCTTTGGCAGCTCAGTGAGTGTCCATATTTGATTCTCCATAAGAGAATTGAATTCGGAGTCCATCGCTGCTTTCCATTGGTCAGCATCAGGAGTAGACATCGCCTCAACAACTGTGTTTGGTTCGTGCACAAAGTAACAGGCCGGATCATCCATAAATCTGGATGGAGGTTGTCTGGACCTGTTCGACCTTCTGGGTTGAACTTCGGTCCTCTGATGTGGGTTGACTCGTTGAGGTTCTGACTCATTGTCTGAGTCATCGTCGTTATTCAGCAGTTGAATCCCTGGATCAAAATTGTCTGGTTGCTCGATCCTTGGGTAGGAATTATTAGCAACTTTCCCTTTGTGGTTGATGAACTGGTCTTCCACAAAATGGACATCTCTACTGGTGAATGTCTTCTCGGTATCCAGATTGTAGAGCTTGTATGCCTTGTGATTTGGGGAATAGCCGATGAAAATCGTCTTTCTGCTCTTATCATCCAGCTTTCTTCTTAGATCCTCAGGGATCTGAGCAAAAGCGATGCATCAAAACACTTGAATATGTTTGACTGATGGTTTTGATCATGTCCACACCTCATAAGGTGTCTTGCCATTCAGGGCTTTGGTGATGGATCGATTCTGCAAATAGGCAGCTGTAGTAACAGCTTCTACCCAGAATTTCTTTGGAAGAGAGACATGGGCCATCATGTTCGATGAGTGTCTGATTCGTCCGCTCAGCTACACCATTGGACTGAGGTGAGTAGTTGGTTGTATATTGTTGATGTATCACGTTGGCCTTGCAGAACTCCTTGAATTCTGTGGAGATGTACTCTCTCCCTCCATCTATGCATAGAGCCTTGATCTTCCTCTGGGTCTGGTTTTCTGCAGATGCCTTAACTGCATGAAGAACTTGAATGCTTCGGATTTGTTCTTCAGATAGTAGGTTGCAGTCCTTCGAGAGAAATCGTCGATGAAGGTTAGAAAATAAAGAGCTCCCCCTATGGAAGCAGTCTGCATTGGGCCACAAATGTCACTATGTACAAGGTCAAGCAATCCCTTGGATGTATGAACTGAGTCTGAACTGAAGGGACTTCTAGCATGTTTGCTGATAATACAGCCTTCGCATGGAGAAGTTGGCTTGCTGACTGTAGGCAGATCTTGTACTAGACTCTGAACTGACATTTGCTGAATATTGTTGAAGTTAAGATGGCCAAGTCTAAAATGCCATAGCATATCAGTTGATTCAAAAGTGGATGTGTGAAGAGCTTGACTATTAGAAGAATAGCAATGGTTGAGTTTGTAAAGATAGCCGCTTCTTTTTCCGTAGGCTAGCACCTTCTGGGATTTGTCAAGAATTGTGCAGCTGTCTGTATCGAATTCGACCCTCCGACCTGAAATGGTGATTCTGCTAATTGAGAGCAGATTCTTGGTCAGATTTGGAACGTGGAGAATGTTGGACAGCAACTTGACCTCACCTCTTTTGAATTCTACTCTAATTGTTCCTTCACCTTCGATTGAATGTAATGAGTTGTCTCCAAGTTGCACAACTCGAGAGTGAGTGAATGACTTATAGTCCTTGAACCAGTCATGATGGTGAGTCATGTGTTGAGTTGCTCCAGAATCTAGATACCAGGAATCGATATCATGTTGTTCTCCGACTTTGGTCATGAAAGCTGCTTCATCTTCTTCTTGTTGTTGCTAATTTGAGTGACTGGCTGTAGCACTATGTGCTTGTTGTTGGAACTGCTTCTTCTTTTCGTTGTTGTACTTCAAAGTTCGGCAGTCCTTGATTTCGTAGCCAGTGCTCTTACAGTATCTGCAGAAAAGTTTATGTGTTGGTTGGAATGATGAAGAGCTTGAATTTGATCCTGAACCGGAATTTGATCCAGACTGCATATTGCTCTTCTTGTCAGTAGAGCCTAACTTTGTAGATCTCTTGGATCTAAATTTCTGATTTTTTGAATACAGAGCTTGAGGATCCGAACCTAAGTTTGAGGAGGATGCTGATATTCTGACCTCCTCTTGTAGGAGCAACGAAAGATAGAGTGAGGTGCTCTTGGGTAGAAATTGTCAGTACCTAATTTTCATAGGCTTCAGGTAGACTCGATAATAGAGTCATGAGTGCATCGGAATCTTCTACGACTGAGCCAGTTGCAGTCATCTGCTCCATCTCGAAACACTATCTGCATCGGACATTCTGAGGGTGAAGAATTTCCTCCTCAGATGAAGCTTGGACATAACGTCTCTGATGTTGTAGAGAGTTGCTAGGATGTCCCATGCATCCTTAGCAGTGTGAGCAGTACGTATGTGGCTGATCTGAGTGTCCTTGATGTTGAGGGTGATCATGGAAAATGCTTTGCCATCTCTCAGTCTCCACTTGGTAATGACGGATGCATCACCTTCTAGTTTGAGCTTTGTGTCATCAACGATGTCCCACAGTTCTTTGGCTAGAAGTATAACCTTCACCTTGAATTTCCAGAGATGGTAGTTATCTCCATCGAGTTTGTCAATGAGAGATGAACTAGATGATGGATCCATTCTGGTTGAATGAGATCGTTGGTTGAAACAACGATTGTCGGAATATTGTTGGATGCATGTTTGCTAGAAAGACGTCTTGATAGAAACAAAACTAATAATCCGCAATAGAAATGCAGATTATTGAACTGTCCGCTCTGATACCATGTCGTAAAACCATGGGGGTGTGAGAGGCAGTAGAAGCTCAAGGATTGAGCGCGACGTGTAGGAACAAAAACGCAATAGTTAGCAGCAGAAATATTCAAGTAGAAGAATTCATACAGAATGCGCAAATGAACGACGCAGTAGTGAGACAAAAATTGCACTCTGATTAATATCAACAGTGAGTACAATAGCTTGAAATAATAACTTCAGCTTGCTAAGCGTGATAACGAGGCTACAGAAAACTCTGATTGAAAGAGAAATTCAATTAACACTTACATAGCTTGATTCAGCTAGTATATATATTTACAAGTGTCGATAGAAAAATATCTTATGCCCTAACTGCCATTTACTCCAGTTTTGCATCTATACAAAGTTGGTAACCACCCTTAGGATATTTGTTTCTCCAGTTGTTTTAGGGTTGATGATAAGTTGGCGACGTCGATCTGCCAATGTAGCAAAAACGCGAAAAATCCAAAAAACCCGAAGGTGCCCTTAGACTGGAGGTATGCAAATCCTGAAGGTGCCCTTAGACTTAAGGTATATAAATCACGAAGGTGCCCTTAGACTGAAGGCAGCGAAGAAGGCAAAAAAGGCGAAAAAGCCGAAGGTGCCTTAGACTGAAGGCACCGAAGAAGGCGAAGGTGCCTTAGACTAAAAAGGCAGCAAAGAAACCGAAAAAGACGAAGGTGCTTTTGAAATGGTTTCTAAGGCATTCTAGCCAGTGTGTCACATTTTTCGCGAAGGCACGAAAAAAGGCAAAGAAAGCGTAAAAAGCAAAGGTGCCTTAAGAATGGTTTCTAAGGCATTCTGGCCACTTGACCACTGTGTCGCATTTTTTGCAAAGGTGCGAAAAAGACGAAAGTGCCTAAAAATGGTTAAGGCAAAAAAATCTTAAAGGAAAAATGTGAAGGTCCAAAAACATGTAGTCGGCCTTCAGTTTTCAGAATGGTCATTACTTGAACGATTTATTTAAGGCTGAGCATAAGAAATCTAACAAATCATATGGCCAGACAGAAAGGACTAATCATTACGTACAAGGAAGCATTATAAGTTGTCTACCCGTTATTGTGGACCTTTCAGGATTGTATGTAGAATTGGTTCTTTGGCGTATGAACTCGATCTTCAAAGAAAATCGACTGCACACCTAGTGTTTCATGTAAGTCGTTTGAAACTAAGTTTACATGATGGTGATACCATTGGATCGGATGAAGATTTATTCCATTTGTAAGATTTGTCACTTAGCGTACCTTTGGAACTTGATAAAGTGCTCAAAACCAGAGATAAACAATTGAGAAATCGTTCTATCTTTGAGTACTTAATGTGGTGGAAAGGTCGTATTGAGGATGATGATTCTTGGGAGAGAGTTGATAGCATAAAGAAGAATTTCCTGAAGTTTACCTTTTAAGGATAGAAGCAGTTTAATGAGGGAAGAATGTCATGTCCATGATCAGTATATAGGATTCAGTATACTCCTAGTCTTGGATACACTATACTCCAGTGAAACAAGCTGTTAGTTATGCCACGTCATACTGGACGTGACCCAAAAGTAACTAATATCCTTGTGAGGCCCAGAACACACTAAATGGAGTTTAGACAAGGTATGAGACAATGTATGCACGTGTAGAATTATCAATGGCAATTCAATGAATAGTTGGGCCATGCTAAGGACTCTATTCTAGGTGAATCTATGTATAGGGAACTTAGGGCTATGCATGCCTATGTGCCCAGGTTGCTTTTGGCTCTATATATTGAGGCCAAACTCGCCCTACTCCTCATCATGGTTTTGGATTCATTGCTAGGCTCTCACTCTATATTCATGCTTCTTGTTCCTTGGCTTGGGGGTGAGGCTTCTAGAGTTTGATTGGATGCTTCTACTTGGTTGGGTGGTTTCTCCATAGTGTGTTATCCATTGTGTTTGTACTTTGTAAGCAGGATCTAAAGAGCTTCCCTTATACATAAAGTCACGCAAAACATCGTTCATAAGCATCATGAACGTGGCGGGTTCATTGGTTAACCCAAACGGCATAACCAAGAACTCGTAGTGTTCGAAACAGGTTTGGAAGGCCGTCTTCTATATGTCTTCCTCACGAATCCATATTTAATATTACCCACTTTTGAGATCTATCTTACTGAAAATGGTTGCTCTGTTGGATTCTACATTCCTCGGCCATAGGCACACTTTGGAGCTTGTCTATGGAAGGTAGGCTATCTTGAATGGCAAGACTTTCGACCAAGTTGGACTACTCATCTCCAAAGTACATATCCTTATGTTTCATGATGAATCACTATCTTGCATTATAGATGAATAACCTCCTCTTTCATAAAGATGATGCAAGAAGTTTTGGCAAACACCTCACATGTGTGTGTTGCATGTTTCCAGTCCTTTTTTTAAGTTTCTATCTCAAATTGTAAAGCCCCTATACTTCAAAAAAATTAAAGATATGCAGTAGTGAAATTTGAAGGCAATTTCATGCAACTAATATGAGTAGCTCCACATTTCTCCACATTTAACAACAAACTTTAGCAAGTTGAAATGGGATGTTTTAATGTTGTTTCTTGATCATTATGATAAATTAATAGTCCCTACCTACTAGTTTGTTCAAAAGCAGTAGTGATAGGTAAAAATTCACTAATTGTGATTTGTGAAGCAATTTCAAATATTTAGTACAAAAACTTCTGAGTTCTACAAATTTCTTAGTAGTAGGATGGAACCTAAGTGGTTACTACTAATGCACAATCAGCTTTCAACACATCAATGTGCAACTAATCAAGTGTTGCTATGAATCAAATTTTATAACCACAAGGATTATTCTCAACACTTAAATAAAAAAGCTCTCTCTATTGAGTTCTTTGGTGTGCACATTTGTGAATATCCTTCTATAGGGTGATCAAGATCTCACAATCTTATGATTGAACTAGATGAAACATTCCTAAAAGACGTGAGAAAGTCTCACTGATCTTGTCAAGCAGCATGCATTTTTGTGCGTGCAGGAAACAAGACTTGTTATTTGCATGGACTTTAGATACTTGCTAATTGTAAAGTCTTTGATGTCATGGATGTTCAATGAAGAGGGAAGTGTTGGAGAAAACCCATACTTGATATCTATAATGACTTCACAAAAGTGGTCAACAATTGAGTGCCACAATAGTACATGATAGATATACCATTTTCATGATAGTTAGATGTATCCATCCAATATGTGCAATGTACGCCACATGGTAGCTAATTAAGTGTAATTGCAATCTTTCTTTTGACTTTCAAATGACAAAGAAGCCCATGTGCCTTGTGTAATTTGATTGATAAATTGTAATCCTTAGTAGTAAGTGTAGGACCACATGCGACCATGTGTGCGAAGACACTGTAATAGCTCTTCTTTGCCACTTTGGTTTAATTCTCACTTTATGCATTTGTCAATTATGCGTTCATCATGCTACACTATGATTGATTGATTGCAATGATGATTAGTGGAAGGGTCTATATCCTGAAATTAAACACTTCAAGGGCAGATGGAAGGAATGTTTCACCATAACCATGGCGATATGTTCCCACAACTCATGATAGGGAGTTTTTCCAAC